>CM067168.1:132093185-132329614 GCA_034093135.1 Erigeron breviscapus | reverse complement strand
AAATTCAACTAAAAAACGGTTTTTAAATATTCGTGTAAAACTATAAACCACTTTGACCAACCCCTCAAATTAATGAGTAATGACACTATATAGGCTAAAATCTCAGATTAGTTTGATACCCATTAGCAAATGAAGCTAGCTCAACTGACAGATGCATCCTTGGTTTTTCTCACAGGTCTTGGGTTCGACTCTTAGGAGTGACAAGTCTGTGGGTTTTTCCCTGAATCACTTGTAACGGCTTATGGTCTACATCTCGTAGTCTAGAGTACGTGCAGGGCTTCACCATTATACGGTGATATGTTCCCTGATGTCGAATTCCGACTAACTGTTCCAAAAAAAAGTTTGATACCCATTACGTTGAAACTTGAAAGGTACACAATTGACCATATCGTGAACTGTCTTATAAGTTACAATTGACGTCTAATTGGGTACATACTCATACGGTATATATGCCCATATTTTAAGAAACAAGTTATATATTTTCTTTTAAACAAAAATTATTGTACATCTTGAAATTTTTTATACACCAGTGTATGTATTTATAGTTTATAAATATTCGTGTACCAGTTTTATTATAACCTATTAATCAAAATTTATTCCAATTGTTTTTTTCTTCAATACTTGTTTTTTTAAAATATCAGCTTTTTGTAATGATTCGTAAATCTAAGTAAGGTAGTCGTAATTACATTAACACGTAAGATACAATATTTCGTAATTGATACCAACTGGGTTGGATCAAGTGGTTTAAATCCTTGCCTCTGAAAACAGAGGTGAGAGGTTCGATCCTCATGCCCAGCAAAGTTGAAGGTCCTTTTCTACCTTTAGTAGAATCTGAAAGCAGTCTATCTACCTTTGGTAAGGGTAAGGCTGTCTACTTCTCAATCTCCTCCAAACACCTTCGAAGACGGTATTGGGACCCAAAATCCATAAAAGACAACATCGGGAGTTACTTTACTCTTTTTTAGGCCGGTCAGTTGGTGGGTGACTGACCGACCCTAATAATGTAAATCTGCATACATCTATCATCATACGTATGTATTATTGTACTCTATTAAGATTGAATAAGTCTAGATACATCCAATATCCATCATAGGCATATATATACTCTAATGTTAAGGGTGGAGGGAGTACAAAAACCTTACCCAATCCTACCCAATTCATCCTCCAATCAAAACTCTCCAACTCACAACTACCCAATTCTACCCAATTCTTACCCAAATCACTGGCAATACATACCCAATTCTTACCCAATTTCATTTTCTTTTTCATTTAATTTTAATACATATAATTAAAACCATATAAACATAAAACATACGACTAAAAACCACAATACATAAAACTACATAATTAAAACTTAAACTAACTCTCGGAATAATCCGAGTCAACAGTGTTGTCACCGTCATTACGGTGAATGTAGCGGTAGGGCTCAGGAGACCCGGCGGCCGCGCCTGGTTGAGGAGAAACGTACTCCTCCCCCGGGTCAGAGTAGTAAGGTACATCCTGACCACCACCCACATTGGCTTGCGAGAATACCCCGTGGTTTAGCGTCGCAGTCAATGTTGAAGAAGCGGACGTTTAGCTGAAAAATAAGTTGATTCAGCCAGTCGATCTTCTGTCGAAGATATACAAGATGCTCACTCTCCGCGGTGTTACGTGCATAACCCGGGGCAGTAAGTCGGCTGATTACGGCTTCGTAAGCCGCTTTGTTCTCAGAAACGCCCTGAATGACGTTATTCACATCTGAGAGGTGTTTGGAGTCGTAATTTAGGTGGGTTTGGATAGCCATTTTACAATCACGAAGATTCATTGTAGTGATTTTGGTTGAAAGGAAGTTGTGGAGTAAATGGAAATTGGGTGAAAATGAAAGTGATTTTGGTTAAAATGAAAGTTGTGGTGTAAAAAATGGAAGAATAATGGGGTTTTTATGGGTGAAAAGGTAGAAAAATGGGTTTAAAAAATGTTTTTTTAAAAAAAAACCTGAATGTAGCCGTTTGGGGGGGGGACCCACCATCCCCAACGTTCCAATATTGAAGCCAAGGATCGGTTTATGTAGCCGATTGCCTACCAGATTTTCGCTAGCCGAACGTTACCCGATACCCGGCGGCGGTGTAGCCGATCGGGTTCGGCGAAACCGACGCCTACCCGACCAGTACTCCCCCCACCCTAATAAGATGCTAGCAAAAACAAAGAAAACACCACAAAATTCAGAATTTATGACATCGTTTATTCATATTATATTAGAAGTACATCCATTACATAGCGGTCGACCCAACCATGCATAGTTTATCGAAGACGACGATTATTGTGATTCGGGGGCCAATAACCAGAACAGCCTCCCCATCTACTATCTGTATATGCTACATTTTCTGCTTCAACTTTATATATAAATGAATGAATGCATGTTTGTATTATTTTTTATGTATCACATAATATAAGAGGCAAGGGTGTAGTGCCACAAATTGGCTCTTTGACAAGTTTTTGGCAAGTTTTCGGCGAATCAAAATGCGCCACGTGTTTTTGTCAAAAACTAGTCAAAACTTGCCAAATCACATGGTGTAGTGCAACAAAACTAGCCAAAACTTGTCAAATTGCCGATGCAGGAAAAGTTTTAGGTTGCCGGAAAACATAAAAAAAAGTGACCGTTTTTGATAAAAAAGGATACTTGGGCTCAGAATTTGGGGGTCGGGAATTTCGGAAGTCGGGGACGCCATGGCTGCCAACCCGAAGGTTTACCCCGCCAAGATACGCCCCGGATAATCCGAGTCCCATTTTTACGAACATTTTGTATCATCATCGCCCATTTAACGTAACACCGACAACCTAACTGTTCAACGATATCATCATCGGCTAAAACTACATTTTCCGGCTACCTATTGCTTTAATGGAACAAAATACGGCAACACTACCAAGGAAAAATCCGGCAACGCTACCGCTAAGTTAACACTACCAAGCTAATCACAAACATGCAATTAACGGCAATGTAAAAAGATATAAATATACGTACATAAGCAGCAACAGCAACAACAGTTAACCGGAAAACCCAAAAAAGGACTCGCCGGAAAACTGTATAAACCGGAAACCCCAAAAAGGAGTAACCGGAAAACCGAAGCAACACCAGAAACCCCAAAAAGGATCACATGCAGCAACGATAAACCAGAAACCCCAAAAAAGGATATCACCGGAAAATCGATTAAACCGGAAACCCCAAAAAAGGGGTCGCCAGAAAACCGATTAAATTGACACTGGTTGCTAGTACTTCAGGTATCTTCACTACTGAATTATTTTCCTTTACTAAGCGTAAATCATGGGTTTATGACACTGGTTGTGGAACTCATATCTGTAATGAATTACAGGCACTTAGGAAAAGGAGGAAGCTGAAGCCCGGAGCTTTGCAGTTGTTCGTGGGCAATGGTCTACCAGCACCTGTTGAAGCTATTGGAGAATATCATTTAGTTCTTCCTTCCGATTTAATTATTGTTTTGGACAATTGTTGTCACACCCCGAAAAATGCGGAAAGGTACGGGGCGCGACCTTCATGAGATCACAACACAAGTTCATAATGAACGGCCATTAAATGGAGTCGTTTGAAAATACATTTATAAAATAGCGTTATTTGATAAGTTGAGACGAAGTATTTGGAAGGAAATTGTACTTGAGAAATAACAACCACTTAACGTGTCATTTTAAAATATATATCGAAAGATAACGTTGTTTAGAAATTTAGAAACAACATATGATATGAAATCGTTTGTCAAAAACTTTAAGTTGTCATTAGGATAACATAATTAGAAACATGTCTTTAGCAAATTGACGGAACATTCCTAAGGCATGATGGGTGGGGTAAGTTCTTCATATAGCATGTAGCGTCAAGCAATCCAAACATAAAGCGAGCATCTAGTACCTGAGAATGCATGCTAAAATGGGTCAACAAAAATGTTGGTGAATTCATAGGTGTAAGTAAATAAACTTTTGCATGGAACCACAAGATTTAAGTGCGACCATTGCAATCCCGCAATGTCGTGTAGCCATTGCTCAAAAACAATGCTAGGAAACATAATGTATATATTGTACTAAGCTCATGAATTGAAACTCGACGGTAATAAGTAACATTGTGCCTCGGCAAGTATTTGATCCATAATACTTGGGAATCCAAATATGCATGCATTCGTTCGACCATCACCGGTCAAGTTGGTGCGACCAACCCGAATGGGGGTGTCAACCCAAATAGTACTATTCATCATATCTCGTTTAAATCCATAACTAACAATTCATGATGGGAGGACTTTAATGGGATCAAGCAACTTAGACAATCATCATATACATAATTTTGGTACTTGTGTTCCACATATAAAATATAGAGCATGCATCTCACCCAAAATAGTAAGAAAGTGTGGGCTATGAACTCACCTTAGTTTCGAGTAGCAACAATTAGCAGGTAGCGGATTTTCTTGAATGTGTCAACCTATAGATATAAAATATAAACTTGTCTTAACAATCTATGCTATTATGTTCCTAATGAATTTCCCTCATTCTTCCAAATAATATTGTTATAATACATTTTCTTAAAAATGTTTTTCTTACGTGATAATCGTTAGGGTTGTCCACGTGCTAGATGGAGTTGGTCTTTCATGGGTTTATATATAGTAATATATATAATATTATATATACGTATATAATATATATAAATATATATATACATAGTTATTTAATGGGCATTTAACTAGCACGTTTTCCAAACTTCACCAACATAGATTATCACACTAATGATTATGTTTAGAGCATGCCTTTATATTTCCAAGACCATAAATAGATTAAAACTATGTTTTTCAAAGAATTTCAATCATGGCCTACAATCACGTGACTTGGTTAAAATTTGAAAAGTCGCTTTTTAAAACAATTTCGGTTTTACAACTCGGCCGAAGCTTCACGGCCAAAGAGGGAATGGGTTCTGGTCTAGACAGCCTTTAGACAGCCACCACAACCCGGAAAACAAGAAGATAACAGTGGTGGTTCGCTGTGGTGGTGCAAGGTGGCGGGTGGTGGCGGTTCTTGGTGGTTTCGAACCGAATACAAAGAGAAAACACATAAAGCATTGCATAGCCGCGTTTTCTCAATATGGAAACGTAAGAACAGTTAGACAACCTGTATGGTGGGTTCCTGGGCGGTTGACGGCGGCTGGAGGTGGTGGCACACGGTGGTTCACGGCTGTGATAATGGAAAAAGACAAGGAAAAACGTTTTAGGGTTTTGTGTACAACAAAACAAGTATGGACAGATCTGAAAGAACCTTTTGTAGTGTTTGATGTCCCTCCTTGATGTCCAGACCGTCGTGGGGTGGTGGTGGGATGGTGGTGCGCGGCTGCCAAGAAGAAAAGGAGAAGAGAAAGTTAGGTTTTTGAGAAAGAAACCAAATGGGTTTGGTGTTGAAGATCATTACCAACGCTTTCTCACCTTCCATGGGTGTTCTGGAGTCAAGTGGTAGTGTGTAGGAGGCGGAGCAGCAACAAAATCGGCGGCAGACGGCGGCACAGCAGCAGCAACGGCGCTCCAGTGGTGGTGGTGTGATGTTTTGCATTTTTAGAGAGAGAGAGGTGGTGAAAGTGTTTAGGGTTGATGATGGAGGTCGTGGGTGGTGTTAGTGATGGTGGCTGGACCTTTTTCCGGCGACCAGAGGTGGTGGCGAGGCGGTGGACTGCCACAGGAGTGGTGGTCGGATGTTTTGAGAAGGAAAGGAGAAGTTGGATTGGTTGTTTGTCTTGTTTCTCACGTGCTTGTGTGTGTGGCGTAAAAGAAAAAGATGCAGGAACATAATTAGTGTTTTATAGTGCTAGAAAAGGTGGGCTTGTGTCTTAGTTTGTGGGCTGGGCTCATGAATCCGAAAATTTACATGGGTTATAGGTATATGGGCTCACCTTTGGCCCAACAATTATATTAGCCTACTAATAATACTAGTTAGTTGGTCCATGTACTTTTATAAATAATTTATATATTATTTTGTATAAATTTATAGTTAGGAAACTAGAAATTTTGTGTCATGTTTTATAGTTTATATATTTATAAATTATGTCAAATATCTTTGATTTCATAAGTGTGTTCTTTTAGTACTTAGAAAATATATATCAACATATATTTCATATAGGAACTTTCTCAAAGTATAGTCATCTCATCTAGACACATTACTCACATAAAATCCTATATCACAAAAATGCATATCATTGAGGTCCTACTTGACCGGTTCATCAACTCGATGAATGTGTGTCGGCATCGTTATTCCATAACAACGTTTGATCATGTTGACACATAAGAATTTAAATATCACATATTTAAATTTAACTTTCTATAAATAGCACATGAATAGTAAACTTTCTAAGTTTAGCTAACCTGAAATTTTGCGGGTGTCACATTCTCCCCGTGTTAACGGAAGTTTCGTCCCGAAACTTAAGTCGTGTTGTCGATAACTCGTTTTGAATTTCATTAAACTTAATGTCAGGGACACGAGTTTGTTTTTACCGCCTTGTCCCTCGGGACTATGGTTTCTATTGATTATTTGACGAGTTGTACTTTGTATTTAGTTTGAATTTTGTCGAGTGGAATTTCGTCGTGTACGCTACTAGGTTCTTGGGGTAGTTTGAGCTTTTAGGCTACGGAACCAATTGTTTCTAGTATCTCTAATGTTCAATTGCACCTCGGATTTAGCTTTTATTTTTTTATTTTTCTTTCTAAAAACCAATAAACCCTTTTCCATGATGAATTCCTTAACTATCACTTTGGCTCTTACTTGGCATGTTAAAGACTTGCCTCTTATTCGCACATAACTTCTTTAACGGTCTTGGTAATCAATCTAGGTTGGAGACATAGAGGGTTCCATCGGGTCTAGCTCTAGATTGTTTTTCTCATCCCATTCAAGGTTAATCTTGAGATTTCCTCCCGAAATGCTTCAAGTTGGACATTACGGATACGAGGTGTAACTTTTTCATAAATGGTCATGCTTAAAGCTCGAATGTTAAATGGCTTTATCCGTTCCCTCGCGGTTTATGGTATTGACTATAACGCTCGCCTTACTCGGATGATACTTAATCTCATTGTCATAATCGCTAAGCAATCTCTACTCACAAGCGTTGACTCATGTTTAATTCCTTTTTGGCTGAAAATGTTTCGAGGCATGACATCCCAACCTTCTTGGTTTGTCGCTAATTTCTGATCTTTGATATTCGAGTATCTAGTGCATGGTTCAAGTACCTTTCTCACTTTGTCCCTAATAAATCTTATCGTAATAATACTACTTTTATCCAACTACACCATTAATATCTTAAATGCGATATTCTACCATGTATTTCCTATAGGTACCACTTAGGTGCTAAATTCGTTTGTGTTTCCTAGATGTTACCTATCCATCATAATACAAAAATTTAATCCCCAAATTAATTCAACCTTTCAGATCTTTCCTTAGTGTGCGGAAGTCTTAAAATCCCTTAATGATAACTATGGTTATAACTTATCCGTCCATCGTATGGAGAGACTAGCTAAGACTTGAAGAAAGTTAGGCATGGATTTACGACTAAGCGGGTGAGGCCTAACGAACACGCTAATGATTAATCAAAATGGGCATAGGATATCTCTCATGGGCTTGGAATTAACGCACGGTTTATGTGTTGGATATACTCGGATGGAAAGAAGGCTTATGAGTAAAATATGTGTTTTGTAAACTAGAAATGAGAAGATATAGCAAAATTTTGGTTTGGTATATGTAAAGGCACCCTTTTTCGGATGATACTTAATCTCATTGTCATAATCGCTAAGCAATCTCTACTCACAAGCGTTGACTCATGTTTAATTCCTTTTTGGCTGAAAATGTTTCGAGGCATGACATCCCAACCTTCTTGGTTTGTCGCTAATTTCTGATCTTTGATATTCGAGTATCTAGTGCATGGTTCAAGTACCTTTCTCACTTTGTCCCTAATAAATCTTATCGTAATAATACTACTTTTATCCAACTACACCATTAATATCTTAAATGCGATATTCTACCATGTATTTCCTATAGGTACCACTTAGGTGCTAAATTCGTTTGTGTTTCCTAGATGTTACCTATCCATCATAATACAAAAATTTAATCCCCAAATTAATTCAACCTTTCAGATCTTTCCTTAGTGTGCGGAAGTCTTAAAATCCCTTAATGATAACTATGGTTATAACTTATCCGTCCATCGTATGGAGAGACTAGCTAAGACTTGAAGAAAGTTAGGCATGGATTTACGACTAAGCGGGTGAGGCCTAACGAACACGCTAATGATTAATCAAAATGGGCATAGGATATCTCTCATGGGCTTGGAATTAACGCACGGTTTATGTGTTGGATATACTCGGATGGAAAGAAGGCTTATGAGTAAAATATGTGTTTTGTAAACTAGAAATGAGAAGATATAGCAAAATTTTGGTTTGGTATATGTAAAGGCACCCTTTTTCGGACTTGATAGTCACTTGACCATATATCTATAGTCAAAGAAAAATCAATCTCGTCACAAATACATTTGATGAAATTTACAACATAGGTTTAATATTTATATATTTACATAGGTTTAAAGATCTATACCAAAGGTTAAAATTTGTATTTTTCAAAAAGTTTCAACCATAACAATGCGCTTGTAAATATGTTCAATGAAATCACACACCATAAGCTTACGAGCTACAAAACTTTTGAAATTTAAACATATATTCCTCCAAAGTGGTTTTTCTTTCTTTTTTTTTTTTTTTTCTTTTTTTTTTTTTCTTTTTTTTTTTTTGAAGAATATATATATATATATATATATATATATATATATATATATATATATATATATATATATATATATATATATATATATATATATATATATATATATATATATATATATATATATATATATATATATATATATATATATATATATATATATATATAATATATATATATATATATATATATATATATATATATATAATATATATATATATATATATATATATATATATATATATATATATATATATATATATATATATATATATTTTATTTTATTTTTATTTTTTTTTTTTTTGAAGAATATATATATATATATATCGGTACCAAACGGGTCTTGTAGAAAAACTCCCACATGCGAGCATATCAAAATGAATAGAATCCTAAAAATAGTTGAGCTTTAGCGTAATGAGAAGTGAAAATTTTTGTCTCGTCAAACGACCCTAAGGATAACTAAGTGCTTCGTGTATTCTAATTATCGCTTTCATGTAATACATCATCATGCTCTTCAATCCATTTTTTTTATTTTTTTTTTTTTTTTCTTCATGTGACGTTCTCTTCAGCTTTTTAACGGTCTTCTATCCTCAAAATATTTCGTAAGTATCCACCGAATGTTCTTATGTTAGTGGGGCATGCCATCACGGAGCACACCTCTTCGGGACTCGCTTCATTTGAGTAACTACCGGTGAAGATTGTGGATAATGCGGTGTCGATGCGTTGTTTCGGCTATGGGTAGAAGGGTCGTCCTTAAAAACTACTCATTACTTGATTTTGAGTTCTTATTATTCATCAATTCCTCGGGGATCTTAGTAAATTCTCATTAATTAAATCATGACTTAAAGTTTCTTCTTAACCTTCTGGGGATAGCCGCACATGGCTCTTTCTAGGTCTACGGTAAATCTTATTTCTAAGACGGGGGCACTGATAGTTGAATATTCTTCAAAGAGACTAATTATGTCAAATCTAGGCATGTGCACGGGGTCTCGACGTAGTAGGTCCTTGAAATAAAGGAAAATAAACTTGATATCTAAGAAGTATTGTGGGAACATGTGAAGCATAATTAAGGTGCATAAAGTGTCAAGCATAAATAAGTATAAAGGGGGAAAGGCTACTTTCAAGCTCCAAAATAACTATTTTGAGCCTTATATGATCTATCCCAAATGTATGTAGCCCTATAATATGCAAACTAATATTCTAAAATTCTTGATGATCGTTGGTTGACTCGTTATCCCAAACGAGGTTTCCTTCACTTGTGGGTTTCGTTAGACGTAGGTATTTAAATAACTAATTATTTAAATTGATCTTTCTAATATGGCACGTGTGATAGTGAACTATAACTTCCATTGGAAACTCGGTGTTCAACATGAGCCTATAAGAAACCTTAATCTTTCCCCTTATAGAAGGGTCAATTGAAGTACATTGCAATCAAATAGAAGCATGCATAAAATATCACATAAACGTAGCAAGCATAGAATCTTATCGTGTAAAATGGGAACATGTAATTCAAGTATAAGCATACGTTCATTATACAAGGACGGACATGTAACTCATGTGTAAGTGTATGGGTGATTGGGTAACTAAGGTGGTGCACAAAACTAGGGGTCTTCGTATGGTTATAGTCTAGGTTCATCAATTTGCAACCTAGTTCACTATAACCTTGTCTCTGATACCAATCTGTCACACCCCGAAAAAATGCGGAAAGGTACGGGGCGCGACCTTCATGAGATCACAACACAAGTTCATAATGAACGGCCATTAAATGGAGTCGTTTGAAAATACATTTATAAAATAGCGTTATTTGATAAGTTGAGACGAAGTATTTGGAAGGAAATTGTACTTGAGAAATAACAACCACTTAACGTGTCATTTTAAAATATATATCGAAAGATAACGTTGTTTAGAAATTTAGAAACAACATATGATATGAAATCGTTTGTCAAAAACTTTAAGTTGTCATTAGGATAACATAATTAGAAACATGTCTTTAGCAAATTGACGGAACATTCCTAAGGCATGATGGGTGGGGTAAGTTCTTCATATAGCATGTAGCGTCAAGCAATCCAAACATAAAGCGAGCATCTAGTACCTGAGAATGCATGCTAAAATGGGTCAACAAAAATGTTGGTGAATTCATAGGTGTAAGTAAATAAACTTTTGCATGGAACCACAAGATTTAAGTGCGACCATTGCAATCCCGCAATGTCGTGTAGCCATTGCTCAAAAACAATGCTAGGAAACATAATGTATATATTGTACTAAGCTCATGAATTGAAACTCGACGGTAATAAGTAACATTGTGCCTCGGCAAGTATTTGATCCATAATACTTGGGAATCCAAATATGCATGCATTCGTTCGACCATCACCGGTCAAGTTGGTGCGACCAACCCGAATGGGGGTGTCAACCCAAATAGTACTATTCATCATATCTCGTTTAAATCCATAACTAACAATTCATGATGGGAGGACTTTAATGGGATCAAGCAACTTAGACAATCATCATATACATAATTTTGGTACTTGTGTTCCACATATAAAATATAGAGCATGCATCTCACCCAAAATAGTAAGAAAGTGTGGGCTATGAACTCACCTTAGTTTCGAGTAGCAACAATTAGCAGGTAGCGGATTTTCTTGAATGTGTCAACCTATAGATATAAAATATAAACTTGTCTTAACAATCTATGCTATTATGTTCCTAATGAATTTCCCTCATTCTTCCAAATAATATTGTTATAATACATTTTCTTAAAAATGTTTTTCTTACGTGATAATCGTTAGGGTTGTCCACGTGCTAGATGGAGTTGGTCTTTCATGGGTTTATATATAGTAATATATATAATATTTATATAATATAATAGTAATAATTATAATAGCGACATTATGATTATTCTCCCACACAACCCATACACGTGAAATGGCAAAGAAGTATGGTTGCGTGTTGAAATAAACCATAACATGGCATTCGCGATCATTCTCCCTCACAACCCATACGAGTGCACCGGTTTCCATAATAGGAGTTGGGCAATTGTCAATTAAGTATGGTCGTGAGTTGGAATAACCACGAATTAAAATTATAAAAATATAATATGTCGCCGCACAACTTTGCACCAACATTCTAAATAGAAGATGGGCATGGTGGGTCTATATATAAATATAATAAGATCATATAGGTCATGTTTGCACCCGAAGCGTGCTAAGTCACCGCACACTTTGCACCGATGTCCTAAATAGGAGGTGGGCATGGTGGGTCAAGTTATATTAATAGATATATATATATATATATATATAATATATATAAATATATATATACATAGTTATTTAATGGGCATTTAACTAGCACGTTTTCCAAACTTCACCAACATAGATTATCACACTAATGATTATGTTTAGAGCATGCCTTTATATTTCCAAGAAAAAGGTTACTCATTATGCATGTTGGGATTTATGTCATAAAGGTATTACTTGGAAGAGGGAACATTCACCTAGGAACCATACAATCATTAAATGCATTGTAATCATTATTAATGTAACTTAAGTTAATTAATTAAATTAATTAACTTAAGTTAATTAATTAAATTAATTAACTTAAATAATTTATCTATTCTTCCAAAAACCTGTTAAATATTTCCAAGACCATAAATAGATTAAAACTATGTTTTTCAAAGAATTTCAATCATGGCCTACAATCACGTGACTTGGTTAAAATTTGAAAAGTCGCTTTTTAAAACAATTTCGGTTTTACAACTCGGCCGAAGCTTCACGGCCAAAGAGGGAATGGGTTCTGGTCTAGACAGCCTTTAGACAGCCACCACAACCCGGAAAACAAGAAGATAACAGTGGTGGTTCGCTGTGGTGGTGCAAGGTGGCGGGTGGTGGCGGTTCTTGGTGGTTTCGAACCGAATACAAAGAGAAAACACATAAAGCATTGCATAGCCGCGCTTTCTCAATATGGAAACGTAAGAACAGTTAGACAACCTGTATGGTGGGTTCCTGGGCGGTTGACGGCGGCTGGAGGTGGTGGCACACGGTGGTTCACGGCTGTGATAATGGAAAAAGACAAGGAAAAACGTTTTAGGGTTTTGTGTACAACAAAACAAGTATGGACAGATCTGAAAGAACCTTTTGTAGTGTTTGATGTCCCTCCTTGATGTCCAGACCGTCGTGGGGTGGTGGTGGGATGGTGGTGCGCGGCTGCCAAGAAGAAAAGGAGAAGAGAAAGTTAGGTTTTTGAGAAAGAAACCAAATGGGTTTGGTGTTGAAGATCATTACCAACGCTTTCTCACCTTCCATGGGTGTTCTGGAGTCAAGTGGTAGTGTGTAGGAGGCGGAGCAGCAACAAAATCGGCGGCAGACGGCGGCACAGCAGCAGCAACGGCGCTCCAGTGGTGGTGGTGTGATGTTTTGCATTTTTAGAGAGAGAGAGGTGGTGAAAGTGTTTAGGGTTGATGATGGAGGTCGTGGGTGGTGTTAGTGATGGTGGCTGGACCTTTTTCCGGCGACCAGAGGTGGTGGCGAGGCGGTGGACTGCCACAGGAGTGGTGGTCGGATGTTTTGAGAAGGAAAGGAGAAGTTGGATTGGTTGTTTGTCTTGTTTCTCACGTGCTTGTGTGTGTGGCGTAAAAGAAAAAGATGCAGGAACATAATTAGTGTTTTATAGTGCTAGAAAAGGTGGGCTTGTGTCTTAGTTTGTGGGCTGGGCTCATGAATCCGAAAATTTACATGGGTTATAGGTATATGGGCTCACCTTTGGCCCAACAATTATATTAGCCTACTAATAATACTAGTTAGTTGGTCCATGTACTTTTATAAATAATTTATATATTATTTTGTATAAATTTATAGTTAGGAAACTAGAAATTTTGTGTCATGTTTTATAGTTTATATATTTATAAATTATGTCAAATATCTTTGATTTCATAAGTGTGTTCTTTTAGTACTTAGAAAATATATATCAACATATATTTCATATAGGAACTTTCTCAAAGTATAGTCATCTCATCTAGACACATTACTCACATAAAATCCTATATCACAAAAATGCATATCATTGAGGTCCTACTTGACCGGTTCATCAACTCGATGAATGTGTGTCGGCATCGTTATTCCATAACAACGTTTGATCATGTTGACACATAAGAATTTAAATATCACATATTTAAATTTAACTTTCTATAAATAGCACATGAATAGTAAACTTTCTAAGTTTAGCTAACCTGAAATTTTGCGGGTGTCACAATTGTCATTATGCACCATCTATTACTAGAGGTGTATTTTCAGTTTCTTTGTTGAAAGACAACGGATTTATTAATGTTTTTAATAATGATGGTATTTCAGTTTCTAAAAATAATGTTCATTATTTTGATGCTATTGCTTGTGATGGTATTTATGAAATTGATATGCGTGGTTGTGATTCAAATAATTCAATGTATAATGTTAGCAAAAGAGCCAAGATTAACTTGGACTCTACTTATCTGTGGCACTGTCGTCTTGGACACATTGGCAAAAATCGCATTGAAAGACTTCAACGTGAAGGGATTTTACAATTAAATGATGAATCATTTGATAAATGCGAGTCATGTGTTTCCGGCAAAATGCCAAGAAAACCTTTTTCGCATAAACCGGAGAGGGCTAAGATCTTCTTGGACTCATTCATACCGATGTTTGCGGCCCATTTAGACATGTGTCAAGAAAAGGAGCTAGCTACTTCATAACGTTTACGGATGATTTCATTCGTTATGGTTATGTTTACTTGCTTAAACATAAACATGAAGTGTTTGAAACATTCAAAGAGTTTAAAAATGAAGTAGAAAATCAACTCGGCAAAACCATCAAGATTCTTCGTTCGGATCGAGGTGGTGAATACTTAAGCCAAGAGTTTAAGGATTATCTGAAAGCATGTGGAATAGTCCAACAGCTTACTCCTCCATACACTCCTCAACATAATGGAGTATCTGAAAGGAGAAATCGAACCTTGCTAGACATGGTGAGATCTATGATGACCCTTACGACTCTCCCATTTTCGTTTTGGGATTATGCTCTAGAGACTGCTGTACGCATTCTCAATATGGTTCCAACCAAGAAGGTTGACAAGACACCATATGAATTATGGCATGGAAATGTTCCTAATCTGTCTTACTTAAGAGTCTGGGATGTGAGGCACTTGTGAAGCGCGATACACCTGACAAACTTGAACCCAGAACTACTAAGTGCATCTTTGTCGGATACCCTAAGGAAACGATGGGTTACGACTTCTATGATCCCGTCAAAAACACTATTCGCGTTGCTCGATATGCTGAATTCTTTGAAAAGAAATTAGTTCCAGAGAACAGTGGGAGGGTTGTAGAACTTGATGAGACTCAAGAGGAAGATGTGTCACCTTCTGAAGCTCCTAGCAATCATCAACTTGGGGGGGGGGAAATGTTCAAAGTGATGAACCTCAAGTCGATGATGATGAAGCGATTCCACTTCGTAGGTCCGAAAGGACAAGACGTCCTACTGACAGATTATGTCTGATGGTAGAAGAAAACGTTTTAGGAGATCTCGATGAGCCTCCGAATTTCAAAGCTGCATTATCAGATCCGGAATCTGACAAATGGCTTGAAGCTATGAAGGTGGAAATGAAATCCATGAAAGACAATCAAGTCTGGAGCTTGGTTGATCTTCCACCAAATGCTCAAACTGTTGGGTGTAAGTGGATCTTCAAGAAGAAAACGGACATGGATGGAAATGTACACACCTATAAAGCTCGTCTCGTGGCGAAAGGTTATACTCAACGTTTCGGTGTTGACTATGATGAGACCTTTTCTCCAGTTGCGGACATAAGAGCTATTAGGATTCTCTTAGCCATAGCTGCGTACTATGACTTTGAGATATGGCAAATGGATGTTAAGACTGCCTTCTTAAATGGTTACTTGGATGAAAAAGTCTATATGGATCAACCTGAAGGTTTTATTGATCCAAAACATCCCAACAAAGTATGCAAGCTTCAAAGGTCCATTTATGGACTAAAGCAAGCATCAAGAAGTTGGAACAAGCGGTTTGATGAAGAAATCAAAAGGTTTGGTTTCGTTCAAAATCCCGATGAGCCATGTGTATATCGCAAAGCTAGTGGGAGTAATGTTACTTTCCTTGTCTTGTATGTTGATGACATATTGATCATAGGAAAACACATTCCAATGTTGCAAGATGTTAAATCCCATCTTGGAAAGTGTTTTGCCATGAAAGATTTGGGAGAAGCGGCATTTATTCTTGGAATCAAGATCTACCGAGATAGATCAAAGCGGTTAATTGGACTAAGTCAAAGTGCTTATATTGATAAGGTCACTCATGCAAGGACTTAATTTATCTAGCAAGAACGGTGCTTCTACACCTAATGAGGTGGAGCGTATGCAAAGAGTTCCTTATGCTTCGACGGTGGGATCTATCATGTATGCGGTAAGATGCACTAGACCTAATATTGCGTTCGCGCAAAATATAGTTAACCATTATCAGCAAAATCCTGGAGAGGATCATTGGATTGCTGTAAAGAATATTCTTAAGTACATGTGTGGTACTAAAGAATTATTCTTGGTGTATGGAAGAAATTCTGATCCAGAATTCAAAGTGAATAGATACTGTGATGGTGGATTTCAGACTGATAAAGATGATTCAAAATATCAGTCAGGATACGTCTTCATTATTTAAATGAAGGCACGGTGGAATGCTATGAGCTAAAAGCAAACCACAGTTGCCATGTCTGCAACAGAGTCTGAGTACATTGCCGCCTCAGAAGCTGCAATGGAAGCAGTCTGGATAAGGAAGTTCATTAGCGGGCTTGACGTGATCCCCTCAAGTGACTTACCCACTTATATGTACTGTGATAATACTGGTGCATTAATCATTGCCAACGAACCCGGAGTTCAGAAAGGTGCCAGACATTATGCTAGACGATATCACTATGTTCGTGAGCAAATCGAACTAGGGGAGATCAAATTACTCAAAGTTCACACAGATTTTAACTTAGCTGATCCTTTCACAAAAGCTTTGTCTAGGCCCAAGCTTGAAAGGCATGCCGAGGGCATAGGACTTAAATTAGCTAGTTATTTCATGTAAATCTGTTGTTTCGATATTTGGATAAGGGATGTTAAACAATTTATATTTTTCATAATGAAATAAAGTACTTGATATGTTTGATTTCATTTAATATTAATTGTATCCTATATTTGCATGTTTAATCCTTGAATATTTTATCAAATATTCTAAATTGTCCATTGTCGATTAATTATATGGGAATATAATTAAACTAAGACAAATCTGAGCGATTGGTTATATTCTTGGAATATATAATGGATGGTCCCACCAAACTCACATGATATCCATAGTTGATGCATATCGGACTACCCCACAAACGAATTATTACTTTATGGATCGGCGTCATTAAGTAAAAATTCGTAAATGGTTACTTTATTGATCCTTTGACTTGAGATACAAGCAGGTCAGCATGTATGGATTGCACTTACTTGATATAGTTCTAACTCTCCTGAATAAGGGAGTAAATAAATGGCTATTTTCAGAAAGTGTAGTGAAGTATGATGACTGACACGTGTAGTCAATACAGGATTTGTTCTCCAACTAATAGTTGCAGAATGATACCATTGGCGCCCTCATTAGGACTAATTAAGATGTTTGCATGGCCGTGCCCAAATAAATCCAGATGGTTCTCGATTATATTTGGTAATCATTAATTAGTTATGGAATGAGAAACAGAATCGTTAAATCATGAAATGACATTTATCCATATTCATGTTTAACACGGTATCTGAACAAAGGGATAATAAATGCCTCAACCATTTAAATATACTTTAAGAAACTATACTTAAATATTTCTGGGAGCATTGGCGTGTTGCTAGACGCTAACCAATGTTATTACCTTCATTTGTTACGAGCTCAAGTGGGAGCTGTTAGTATATGATCACGTAAAAATGAACGTATGTCCGGAAAGTATTTAAGCCTACGGGGTCACACGCGTTGACACTTAGATATCCGGTAATATGTATATATTGTATCTACATATTTATAATCACCAAGTTGAGAAAAATGATAATTGGACATTATTAACTAGATATGTTAATTAGAATTATTTATTAATTAATAAATATGAATTATTAATTATTAAATATTAATTAATAATTAATGTAATTATTAATTATTAATATTAATTAATAAATATGAATTATTAATTATTAAATATTAATTAATAAATATGTAATTATTAATTATTAAATATTAATTAATAAATATGAATTATTAATTATTAAATATTAATTAATAAATATGAATTATTAATTATTAAATATTAATTAATAAATATGAATTATTAATTATTAAATATTAATTAATAAATATGAATTATTAATTATTAAATATTAATTAATAAATATGTAATTATTAATTATGTATGATATTAATATATATCATTTACGTGTTTCTTGATTGTGTACTACGATCAAAGTAAAAGCAAACTAGGAGTTTTGGCTTTTGGTGATTCAAGATCTAGCAATCTTCGGGTATTGTTTGACGTGTCGTGTGTGCAATCGTAGAGAGGTTTTATTTTAAACCTTATTATAAAGTTTCTTGCTTTATCATCCTTCAATCAAAGGTACATGTTTTCTATCCTTGGTTAATTAATTAATTACATAGATTAATTTTCCGCTGCGTGCTTTGTGATTTAATTAGATAATTTGTTATATAACCCAACAGTTTTCGTGTTTTAGACTGGACGCTTGTTGTAGGATGGGTTCTTCCTGCAGAAGAAATGAGCATAACTGAAAACAAAACAATCAAGAACAAAGTAAAACCATTGGATTTCATTTTGAGATATATTGTTATTAGATATATGTGTTGCTCGATCTATGTATTATGATTTGATTTATATAGACCTATATAAACCACACTTTAATTTGGGGAGTGGGTTCACACCCGTTTGGCCGCAAAACAAACGAGAGGACACAAAGGTCCCTGCCTTGAGAGGGAAGTAGCAAGAAGTTAAATATGATTGACTTAAAAGTCCACACAAATCATTGAGGTAAAACCTAAGTGGTATTTCAGTCCTCCCATGAAGGTCTTGGACCTGGGGAGACCTAAGTTCGAATCCTGAGGGGGCAAGATTTACTCCTATTAGTTGTCGTGCCGTTTGCCGGATTAATAGAAGATTTTCCTCCCTTCGTGGTTCCCTGAAAATTCGTATGACATCCTGCCCGAAGGACGTAGGTGCCGATAAGTGGGACGAACAAGCTCTGACCATTCGAACGTCAAAAAAAAAGTCCACACAAAATCCAAAAAATAGCTAGCTACGACTTATTTATATTTTTCAACTAATGTCTTTATATATTTACTCTCTGGCTTTAGAAAGAAAGGAAGGTATGCACACAATGCGACGATTTCGAACATATGATTGTTAATAATGATTAGCGCAGTTTTATAACTAGTAGAATAGTTTCAACATTATAAGGGCATCCACAATGGTCATTTTTGAAAAGCTTTTTTGTTAAAAAATATAAGAGTGTGTAAGAGGTTTATAAAAAAAAAGCTTTGCATACAATGGTAAAAAGCATTTAAAGGCTTAAAGATAAATAAAATAATAATTTTTTAGATGAAAGATTTGTTGAAAAGCTTGATATCCACTACCTATAGGTTCCTATTTAAACCTATTCATGTACTATAATATTTGATTTTAACCTTTTAAAAGCTTTTTATCATTGGAGGTAAGAGCATCTCCAATGGTTTATTTTCAATAGGTTTTTTTGTAAAAAGGTGTAAGAGCTTTTTAAAAAAAGTCTTGTACTCCAATGAAAAAAAGCTTTTAAAAGCTTAAAGTTAATTAAAATATAATTTTTAAGATAAAAGAGTTGATGAAAAGCTTAATTTCTACCAATCTATAGGTTATGTAAGAAACCTATTTTTGTACTAAATGAATATATTTTATTTAACTTTAAGCTTTAAAAAGGTTTTTACCATTAGAGTACAAGACTTTTTTTTAAAAAGCTCTTACACCATTTTACAAAAAAAGCTATTAAAAACAAACCATTGGGGATGCTCTAAAGGTTTTTTTAGAAAAACCTCTTACACATTCTTACACTATTTTATACAAAAAAAGCTTTTAAAAACCCACCATTGGAGATGCTCTAAGTGATTTATAATGTGTGATTTTAATGTTTTAATATGTTACAACACCGTCATGACGTCACTTGTGACATGTTTTTTATTTATATATTTAAAAGATGTAAATTACTTGTGAATATCGAGAGATTTAGTATACGTTGTCCTAAACGAGTCCCCGCAAGAGAATCCCTTGCATAATTAATCTTCAATTTAAATCTTTTGATAAGAAACCTCTATTAATTACCAATAGATTTAGAGGGAAAAAATCATTCAGACTCACCATTGGTGGAAATTAATACATGTTGTCACTCCTAAGTATGTATAAGATATGACTCGAACTTGAGATCTTTTGTGAGAAAAAAAACATCCTTATGTCCATACCATTGGTGATGGTTACCCATGACGACATAGTTAAACAATACCTGATGAAAACTAAAGTTATGTTTGATTGCATCTGAATAAAATGGTTCGGCACTGAATGTTTAATCGGTCGGCATTCAGTGTGTTTGATATATTTGATATCGGAACGTTGAACGAATTATTTTTTTGCCGAACTGTTCAACCTCAAAAGCCTATCTTAACCATTCAGTTTGCAAGCTTTTAACCCCTTAACCTTTTTTTTTAAATCATAAACTTCTTGTCTCCTTTTATCTTTCTCCAACTCCTACGCCCCCATAACTGCCCCTCTATGTTTCCTTCAATCAATACCACACACAGATATTGATCAGTAGCTGCAACAATAGGGACTTGAGATACTATCAAGGTCGTACTCTTCTAGCGATAGCAAAACTAATCCCACTAAATATATGGGCAACAACAGGTGCTCTAAAGTCTTGCGTCGTAGAAAACTTTCGGGTAATAACAATAACTATTATTATTATTATTATTATTATTATTATTATTATTATTATTATATATTATTATTACTATTTATATATTGTTATTGTAAATTTTCACGTGTTACAGGTTAAAATGATAATTTTGTCATTCAGAATAATCATTTAGAACGAAACATACTATATTCATTTCTCACGAAGTCAGAAGATAACTTTTAGGAAGGTTCTAAGTTCTAACAACTTGCAAAATTGACTTTAAAGTCTACCAAGATCCGAAAAGATGTTCTCAAAAAAATATCTTTTGCAGATTTTCTGCAAGAAAATATAGAGTAGTTTTAATGTAACTAATCTGGAAAATGCCAATAAGTTCCACATAAACGGGTAATTGCTTAGGTCTTAGGGACTAGCTAGTGTAAAGGCATGTGCAATTTTTACTCACATACCGGGATTTAAAATTTAATTAGATCTTGTGGGTTTTTTATTATAAAAATTAATAATTTATAAATATACTATCTTTTTAATTAAAAAATATGGAAAATAATATTTCTTGTTACAAATCCTTTTGATAAGTCTTCTAATAACATAATTATGACATTTGATAAAATTAAAAAATAATATTAAAAGAGAAAATTATTACATTTAACATTAGTCATGACATTAAAAATATATATCCTGATTATCTTCATTCCTTAGGCAAGACCCAAAAACCATCCACAAAAGGAAAGTTACCATAATTGAAGAAAACCCTTATCCCAACATAAAATTCCATTTTTTTAAAATGTGAAACTTGACAAAAACATATTCATAATTGAATTTATTAGATACTAGCATGATACCCGCGCAATGTGGCAGTGGTCGTGACAACAACAGTGTGATGGTGGGGGCGACTGCTAGTGGTGGATGCGGCGTCGAGTGGTGTAGATAATTATTGTAAAAGTAATTGATGTAAGATTAATGAAGATACTTGAAAAGATAAAGGACTGATAGTGTAATTTAATCATTAAGGGTATTTTTGACAATTTCCTCATGTGACTTTCAACAGAAGACTGTTTTTTTTATTAGATATAGATTGTTGAGACAAAAATTTGTTGATGAAGACTTGGTCGCTGATGTGAGTCATCAACGAACCATCAGCGAGTCAAGCAAGACTTGGGCACATGTTCATTTTTATCCACTTGTTGGTCATGGTGAGAAGATTTCATATAAACTAGAAGACAAGAGTCACATGGTGGTGGTTACAACTGTTTTACTCCTTCTATGACATAGTTTCAGTTCAAGATAAAGAGAAACATTCTTTTAAGGGAAAATGTTAGATGATGCTAACATCATAGATCTTAGATGATGTTGTTCTCACAAACTCACTTAAATCATTTTCTACACATGTCAAAAAGTCCCCCATGATTTTAATGGTTTGTGAGAGCAACATCATCCAATCAAAATAATGTTAACATCATTCAAGTTATCCCCTTCTTTTAATACCCAAAATGGTAAAAAAGACAAGAAACATGAGATGCAGGCTTACAGACTAATACAAGTTTGACAACCACAATCATGTCAACATTAAGATCTCGATTGTGTTGCCTTATCTCTTCCTCTATATAAGGCAACACAATTTGGTGTTTTTGTCCACAAAAACCAAGTGTTTTACATTTGTTTTAATTTGTTAAGTTTTGTGTGTCAAAAACTTAACAAGCATTTTACTTTTACGTTCTTGTATGTAAAGATAAAATCGATCATGTATTCACTACTGTTTAATCATATGTATTTAATCAATGATACATATGATTAAACTTACATAAATTTTTCTCTTATATTTATCTTTACTGTTCTTTGTTATTACATTAGTTGTTAATTATAAGTTAAACAAACTTATAGCCAGATATCTTACATGGCTACCATGTAGACTAAGGATGATTGAACTCTTGTAAGTTGTTGAATTAGTGTTAAAGGTTTTTAATTAACCGTAAAAGGTAGTTAACGCCCTTTCACCATATGGTATGGTCCGTATGGAACTATGGATAAAAGAGTTACTAGTGCCCTCAAGTCCTCAACTCACATTTAACCCGTATAAAATAAAAGGGCTAAGTGCGCCGGAATGCAGTCAACTAATCACCAAAAGTTTTTGTATGCACGAACTCTAGGTCGGCTTTATTGTATTCAGGAAACTTGAAATTATTTTTATTGTGAACATAAAACGGATGTGGGACCGGTTACTTCACATAAAACTTGTTTATTTTCATATTTCTATATCTATACATATTTCATATTTCTATATCTATACATATTTCATATTTCCAGATCCATCTTCAACATCATCAGGTTTCCTATCCATTCCAAATCTACATCAAGATCTAAGCAAAATTTCATATTTCTATATCTATACATATTTATCTCTATCTCGATATTCTATGTATCTCATAACACAATATCAAATTCGAAAACCACATTCAAAACTTATTCCATTGTGTGAGCGACATCACCACCGCCTGCCGCCGTCATCCTACGCCGGAGCACCACCAGAAACACCACAACACCACCATCAGTTGTCACCACTACCTAAACCACCCTTGGAAACCCTAAACAACCTCTGTTTCTTCTCTTTTCGATTTGGACTGCCGTGAAAGACCACCAACAGCCACCGAACCACCACACACGCCACCACCACTTGGGTTACTGATTTCGGGACTGAAACAACAGAAAAGTCGGAATCTTTTCCAAGGTCATGTGGGTGTGATTGTTGGAGTATTAAGTGGGTTTGGATTTAGGAATAGATCTATAAATCTATATATATATATATATATATATATATCATATCGATATATATATTATATATATTTATATCTGTTTTTTAGATCTATATAACTCGTTGATAGAGAAAAGAAAAAAAGTGACGGGATTTGTAAAAGATTGTAATTTGTTGAATTCATATAATACTCATATTAAAAATCTCAATGATCGATGTTGTGATGGTGGTTTACAATGAACAAAATTTTTATCAAGTGAGGAGATGTAACTTCGCATAAAACTTGTTTATCCAATAACAAAATTAAATCAGTAACCCAAGTGGGTCCAGGTGAGTTTTCAATTAATTTTATTGTGTGCATAAAATAATCCCAAAAAGTTATTGTGTGCATGTCACGTAAGCAGTCAACGGGTCAACGTGAAAGTGGTGACCGGTTAACTTTTTACCCGGTAACTTTTGTTTACTATGGGACTCTTGAACAAGTTTCCTGAATACAATAAAGCCGACCTAGAATTCGTGCACACAATAACTTTTCAGGATTAGTTAACTGCATTCCGGCGCACTTAGCCCAAAATAAAATGCTAACACTAACATATGTTATTTCTAATAATAAAACTTTATTCAACCGCCAAAACAACCATAATATTGAAATAATGAAAAGCTGGAACATGAACAAATAATCAAGTATACAACAAAAGAAAAACCAAACGACAGTTTTACAAGATGATAACCCGATTGCCACCAACTTAATTTTACTAGTCTAACGGAGACGGCGGCGATCGTGATTCCAACATTTCCAGCAGCCAAACTCGCTATCTGTATGAGCTACTACTTTTTCAGATTTAAAGGTTGTATCTCCTGCATATATATAAACACAAACAAATTAATACGTACAAGCATCATTTTATATACACATAAATCATGAATAATGTGGCTACGTTAAGAGGTTCATTTGAAAAATCTCTTTCCTTAGAACTAACTATAGATAACCAATTTGGACTCTTAGATTAATAATAGATGTTCAAAATACAAAATGCTTACAAATTATATGTTAAAATACATATTACATAAAATATATGTTTTATATATCATGTGTGTCACCTGTTTGCTTATGTATCCTTGCGGCAGAAGAAACGAGGACAAGTGTAAAGAAAACTACCAATAACAAAGTAAGACCATTATTATTGAACTTCATTTTCTAATACCGTGTTTTGAGGTTGATCGATAAGTGTGTGTATGTAATGATATATGTATTGGTATATGTGTATGTATGTATCCTTTCTCGTGAGTTAGATGTAGACTATATAATATAAATTTGTAAGTGAAATGAACAACTTGCAATAGTTGACTCAAATTCTACCCAAAATCCAAAAACAGGTAGGACTGTAGGAGATGTCTTCGTTAAGAATCTTGAATTATATATCAAACATTCCGAAACTGTATAAACTTGTTATTTTAAAATTTGTTAAGTTCGTTTTTTATATTAGATTCTAATAATAAAATCTCTTTAAACTTTTATTACGGTTTTAGTTAAAATAAAACAACTATTTCAATCACAATCCGAGGCAGGCGTTCATTAATTCCATTTCTCTTTGTAATCACTCTGATGATAATTGTAAGTGAAATAAGACAATAAGTTTCCTTTCACTGAAAATCACTGTGCATCATTAAAATCATCGTGAAGCAATATATATACGTGTACTTCGTGAATCTTCGTGCATCAATTTATCATGATTTAAGGGTCAATATCTTATCCTATTTATTTTACCAAAATACTTATTTTACTTTAATAGTTGCTTTACATAAAAAAAAATAATGATATTTCATATATAAAATATTAATTTTTGAATTTTCCAACCGTAAAAGTATACAATAATTTTTCATACATGCAATTATTTATTATCGACATATTTATCAATTACCCACTAAGAAGCAACCCAATGTAATTCGTTTTGTTCGTCCCTCTGTTCATTCTTATCGAAGGACATGTCAATACCATTGGGTTGGACTAGTCCCTCACTAGTCCTTGGATGACTAGTCCCCCCAGGGACGAGTTATATATATATGAGTGTGTATGTATATATATATATAGATATAATATATATATATAGAGTGTGTGAGGTGTTTAAGAGATTAATGGTATAAAAGGTGGTCCAAGACTAGTCCTTTGCATGAGATGTTTTAGGGGGACTAGTCTTTGGAAAGTGTTTTGCTATGGCGTTGACTGATACTAGTTCTTCTGAAGATGAGTCTTAGTGTTAGGTAGCCCGTAACAATGTCTATTATGTTTATGTTTATTTTTCTCCAAGATGTAAATTTAAAGAATTGGCCGGGCTAAAACAAACACTTTTAGTTTAAGAGTAAAACTATATATAAATTTCTAAAATTTATTTGCTTAAATATAACTAATCAACCCACACACTTTATTAATTATTTTTTTTTCTTTTTCACCCATCATTATCACTTTTAACTTAGTTTAGAAATATGTAGGCTTACGATTGCTCAGATTGAAAGTCCTCAAAAAGAAATTTAAATGCTTACAGCAAACGTAAGAAACGTTTAACTCGTATAAGTTTATATAATAAGAAAAAGGCATAAAATAAGAAAAAGCAATGCCTTGTACATTCACACATGACTCATGCATCTTATCACTCCACATATATAATCGACCAAGTATATATAAAATTTATTATATTTTTGTTTATTTTAAATTAAATGAATATTAGTTTTATATAAAAGTTTGGTAGCTGTGAAGAAAGTGAAGAGTGTGTGTACATATGATGAATATTTTGTGGCTTTGTTAAAAAGAAAACTGTAGTAGCAATTGTTGCTAATAAATTTTTGAAATATACGAGCATGGTACCCGCGCAATGCGGCGGCGATGACAGTGACAGTGATGTGGTGGTATCGACGGATGGTGACGGCGGCGACGACCGTTAGTGGCGGCCGATGCGTCAAGTGGTGTAAGTATTTGATATAAAGATATTTGATTTAAAAGAGTAGTGAATATCTTTTAGAAGATAATGGAATGATTGTGTAAATTAATTCATTAAGGGTATATTAGTAATTTCGCATGTCCCAAAAATGTTAACTTTTCAACATAGGGTATAATTTTTATATAGTAGTATAGATATTAATGTATTTTATAGTGTGTTTGGACGGTGACGTAAAAGTGTTATATTTGACTGTTTCTAATGATTATAATGGAGTTTTTCTTATTCATTATATTTTCACTTTCTTGACCATTAAATATTTAAAATTAAAATAATGTACGCACATGATAATAACCTTATATTACTTCGAAGTTATCATGGTTGGATCAGTGGTAAACACCCTGCCTTTGGAGACAGAAGTCATGGGTTCAATCCTCATCCAATGCAAAGATTGGAGGGCCTAATCTATCATTTAGGTAGAAAATGGAAGCAACCTCTCTACTTAGGTAGAGGTAAGGTTTGTCTACATCTTAACCTTCCCCATACACCGTCGAGGTATTGGGGCTTAAAACCCGTGGAAAGCGGCACTGAACAGTTTCTTTCTTTTTCTTTACTTCGAAGTTATCATGCTAGCTAGCCATTATGAAAACGTGAAAGCCCTATGACCCGACTACCACATTTTCATTGGGGATGTTCTAATATCTCTGTTGATGTGTATTTGATCTTTAAATTAAGCGTAAAATTTCATAAGTTGAATTCAAAATAGGTAAATAGATGAGATTTTTTATTTGAAAGTTGTTCGAAAAGATGAAGTATTTTGAATCAAATGTACACCGGTGGGTTAATTGGGGTATTCTCATGAGTGTTAATCTGTTATTAAAACCTTCCATAACATACCGATGCTGTTACCTAGCTTACTAGCTTAAGTCTGAACCTAATATTTATATGGTCTTTTGAAGAAAAAGAAGGAAAAAAGGGCAACAATTTCATTTGGACCCACAAGTCCACAACACAAACAAAAGCCCAAAATTGATAATCTTTTGAAGCCCATCAATACAACCCTATATCATTAACTTCACTTCTCGAATAAGTGGATAACAGTATAACACTATAAGTCAACTCATAACACATCTACACAAGTACACAACACATTTAAAATTCTTGCATCGTAATGAATCCTTTGTCCCGTTGTCCTCAATTCCCATCATTATTTCGTAACATAAAGCACAATTTAATTCCAAGTTCACTTTGCAAATAACCTATAAAATCAACCCAAAAACTACCTTACAATTATATAATGCCATGAGTTGTGATCGGGATGCTGGTAGCTATAATGTTTCGACCAACGGGTATTATAACGTAACATAGGAATAAAGAGGTAAATGAAGCGTTTGGACGACTGTTTGGGACAAAAACATGAATCGCAAACAATACGTGTTAATCAATTGTCTTGCAATATTATTACCATTAAGTAGTATATATAGTTACACAAATGAATAAATCCGGGGTAGCAGTATCTATTATCCTTGCTTATGAAACATAATAATTTCTACATATATATATGTCGATCAACCCAGCGATATGGTCTGTAATAAGCGACGCTTTTTCCAGCAACGCCAACAACCGCCCCAACCACTCCGTTTTCCAGGCAGCTTGCTGTCACCAACTACATCTATTGTAATCATAAAATAAAGAAGTTAATATACATCACGTACATCTGTATAATTTGAATAATAATGAAATAATTAAGCATATATAGCCATATAAATGATGTATATATGATATATAGAGTCATTGACATATACCTTTGGCCCTTGGATTTAGAGGTGGTTGTGTCGTAGTGGTTTGTAGGATTTGTCTTCCTTCTGAAGAAACAAGGACAAGTGTAAAAATAACAACTAAGATCAATGTAACACAATTCAACTTCATTACAATTCAAGAAACCGTGTTTGGTGTTTTTGTTGGTATTGTGCTTTGATTTATATAGAGTAGATATAATATTATTGTCAGCCTAATTCCCATTATTTATTTTATTTATTTTGTCAATTAAGAAGAAAATTCGACAAACGAACAATCGCAATAGTTGACTTCAAACTCTACCAGAAATAAATCTTTAGAAGTTTAGATGTATTATATTGGATTGACCTCTTCAATATCCATCGATCTCTATATAGAGATTGACCTTTTCAACTTCCATCTCTACTACCTAATAAAAGTTATAACCACCCCCAAATTTGAAAATGTTGATGTTATATGAAAATGGATAATCGTACTATAACTTTTAATCAATCTACCAATTTTGTGCATATTATGTTTGTACAGTCTTTTATTAAGTGTCGTGCCTTCGGGCGGCTTAGTTGGGGGTTTTCCTCCCCCTGTGGTTCCCTGAACACTTGTAACGGCCCATGGTCAACCATCTCGTTGTCTAGGGTACGTGCAAGGCTTCACCATTTACGGTGAGGTTTCCCCGATGTCGTGTTCCGACTGAATGTTCAAAAAAAAATAAAAAGTGAGGGTACTAATATGGGTTTACTTTTTTTATATGCTAAATTCCTCAAATGCCTTTCATTTCTCACCCATTTTTTATACCTAAAAAATTACACTTTGTAAAATATTTATATTTTAAAGGTTGAAAATGTATCTTTTTATTTCGAAAAGTCAGATAAATATCTAATTTCAAAAAAAAAAAACATTTATTAACATTATTATAAGTCAATTATACTTACAGTAAATTAAAATTTGATGAAAAACACGCTTTAATATAATAATAAAAGTCACATGTAAGACGTGTTTTAAAAAATTAATTAAACTTTTCTTAATTTAAACTACATAAATATCATCAATTATTTGTATTTCATATTTTCAACTTATTCTGAAAATAAAATTTTTTTGTAATGACAGAATGTCTTATTAATGAACTACTAGCAAGACGTTAGAAGTTTAAAAGTACAAATATATAATTAGAAGAAAATATATTATCTATAACTTACTGAAATAGTTTTTATTCTGAAAATATATCATCTATTAACACTATGTTATAACTCACTGAAATAGTTTTTATTCTTTCAAAGTTATACATTTCAATGCGTTTACATACACTATGTTACCTCATTGTAATAATTTTTATTCTTTCAAAGTTATACATATGAGGCATGCATCTTCCGCATTATTAAACCTACTTACAACAATCATAAAAAATTATCAAACGACATCAATAGAAAAAGTTATCCTACTAGAACGCGTATGCATTATGTAAGTAATCTCTTAAACCATCTTCAAATGATCTAGTGGCAAGAAGGTTTCTTTTCTCACAAGAGCTCAAGATTCAAGTCTTATCTAGACATATTTGGAGTGACCATATGTATTTAAATTTCACCTATGGTGGGTCTGAATGAGTTTTTTCCTTCAAATCTCTAGGTGATAAAGGTTTCTGTCAAGGGATTTAAATCGCTGATATATTTGGCGAGAGAGCTCTCTAGCGCGGATCCAGTTAAAACGACGTATGTTAAACCTCTTGATATTCACGACACACTTTTAAAAAGAAAAAAAAATATCCCTTATAGATATTTTAGTTTTTCTTAAAACTCTTTTTCAAAGGTGAAATGACATAATTTAGCTTGATGATTTAATACAATTAAGGTTTCCAAAATAACACAAACATTACTTCCCTTTTTAGTATTCAACGAGACAATTATTAAAACCTATTAGTTGCCAATATTGTGTTAGCCTACTTTTGCTTTTTAAAGAGAAAACATTGGCATGAGTTTTAGGGTAATTTGAAGAGTAAAATTAGATTTTGTGCATAATACTTAAGTGTTAAAAAAAATATTCAAAACCCATAAAATGAGTGGGCTTAACATTGATGCTGCTAGCAACATACTTCTATAGCTAATTATTTTAAAAAAGAGTTATCGACACAGATCGTCCCTGTGGTTTACCCAAATAGTCATGTTTCATCCTTAAAGATCAAAAACCTCAAGGACAGTCCTTTATAGGAGGATAAGGTTCGTGTTTAGTCCTTTGACTTGTTGACCGTTATCTCATCTCTGTTAAACATCCCCACGTGCTTCTCACGTGAAGGGTATTTCAGTCTTTTTCCTACCTATTTTAGCTTTATACGCTATTTTTTTTAACACTATATATAAGCATTATATATATTCCAAAAATCATAAAATAACTCAATTTTCTTTCTTCCTTATCCCCATACGTATGTACCCAGAATTCAAAATCAAAATGGTAATTCTTTTATCTATAATAATCCATATATCTTACATACATACTGAAAGAACCCAAACTCAATTTAAGAAAATAAGAGATTTTTTTTTTTTTATAAGCCCCCACTGCGCCGCAGTGGAGGTGTACACCTCCCACTGCGCCGCAGTGGGAAGTTACTGAAACAGACAACCAAACTCCCCCACTGCGCCGCAGTGGGGTGGAAACACTCCCACTGCGCCGCAGTGGGATATCTCTGATCTCAGCCTGCAGTTTTCCTGCAGGTCTAAAACTTTTAAAAATCATATCCCAAACTTCAATCTTGCACAATCTTTTACCAAACTTCAAAATGAGTTAAAGACACATGATTTAAAATTTCGAAAGCTTTCATTTGATCAAGTGTAACATTTACAACGAAACGGATCATTTTACCCAAGTTGACACATTACAAAAGACGGCATTCAAAATTGGAAATTTCGGCATGACCCATTCGTAAAATCATCATCCAAACCTGTTACGGATTATGAATTTCTCCAAAACACATTTAAACAAAATCAATACATTACAACTACTAAACGACCCATTTAAAATACCCAAAAACTCGAGTCTAACACTAGACATCATAATAATTTTCCAAAAGACAAAACAAGAGTACAAAGAGCCGATAGTTCAAAGGGGTCACTATGGGTCCTATTACCAATACCATTATCCGCATTTAGCTAAAGCAACCCATATCCATTAAGCATCTTTAACTTCAATCTTTACATTACTTAACTTTCTTCCGCATCCGGGACAACCTATAAAAAGGTAAACAACTAAAAGAATAAGCCAAAGCTTAGTGAATACCATTGCATACGTTTATACATACGAAGGAGGGCAATGCACAAGGACTGTTGCATATAGACTATGACACCGTCGTGTCATATCTATAATACTCACCTTGCACGCTAAACAACATATATGGATTCATATAAGCTAACCAATGAGACTATCGGGTTCTTAGGCCCCGGAGGTTCTTAGGCCTCTTCTCAAAACAACTATCGGGGTTCTTAGGCCCCGGAGGTTCTTAGGCCTCAACAATACTATGCCCCAAATGGGCTCAACGCCAAATCAATTACCATGCTCGGAATATCCACGTCTCATGGTAATTGACCCAACGTATACATAAAGGTATGCAAATATACTCACCTCCTTCGCGACCACAAATCAAAAACCATCAAAACCGCAATTACACAATAGTTATGCTTCAACCTGGCAATAATTCACAAATACATATAATGTCATCAAACACACACAAGGTCACTTAGCCACATTCAATTGCATCTTAGAACCAAACCCATCTTTTATAGTCTCACATTGTTCTTAGTTTGATTTCCAACATATTCGCCTCTTACATCATTATCATAAGGCCAAACTCATTTTTATACGAAAAGTATCCTTTTCATTATTTGACCAAGGTGACTTCAAACAAGCATAACTTGAGTTCTACTCAATCTTTTTAGGTGATTCCAGTGGCCACATTTACTTAACACACTTAGGTACATTTCATCTCTAGAGACCAACATGTTAATTATCCCTCAAGAGTGACTTCTGATCGTTTTAAAAACACAAACAGTTGCTGTCCTTACGCACAAAAAAGATTTGACCTTACCGACTTCAAATAATCGTAACTTGAGTTCTAATTACTCTTTTAACATGATTCCAGTGGCCAAGTTTACATGACACATATACCTACCTTTTATCTTTAGTGACCAATATGTGAATTGTCCTCCAAAGGTGACTTCTGGTCGTTTTAAAAACCAAAACTGCTGCTGTTAAACAGCTTTGACCTTACTGACTTCAAATGACCATAACTTGAGTTCTACACCATATTTTGACCTCATTCCAGTGGACACTTCTTCTTAACACAATTTAGCACATTTTATCTTCAGTGACCAAGACATGAATTTACTCATAAGAATGCGTTTTACTTGTTTTAACAACAGACGTAAAAATCAGTTTTGCTGAAAGATCAGCATGACGACCTTGAATTCAAAAATTCATATCTAGAGTTCTACTTCGTATTTTTAACTCATTCCAGTGGCAAAATTTACTTAAAACAATAACCTATCTTTTCTTTTTAGGACTCAACACGTGAATAATCTGATATAAGGGTGTTTTACTCGTGACAAAGTCAGTAACCAAATCTGTCCAGTTTTTGTTCTCACATAATACTCATCAAAACTTTCATGCACCCAACTAGAAACCCCCAAATTTATTAAATTTCAAGAATCCCTAACTTGTATTGAAGCAATTAACTCAATATAAAGAAAACCCCCAATTTTCCAATTCAAGAACCCTAATTTTATAAGATAATTTAGCAAGAATCAAAATTAGGTTAAAGTAATCTTACCTTCAAGGAACTAACTAAAATTGAGATTGAAACTACACTTTTCTTCTCCTCTTTTTCTTCTTGAAAATCAGCCCACATCATACACACAAACCCCAAAATCCCAATTGATAAAGCTAGAACACTTGATGATTATTATTATTATCAAAAAAAAAAAAAAAAAAAAAAAAAAAAAAAAAAAAAAAAAAAAAAAAAAAAAAAAAAAAAAAAAAAAAAAAAAAAAAAAAAAAAAAAAAAAAAAAAAAAAAAAAAAAAAAAAAAAAAAAAAAAAAAAAAAAAAAAAAAAAAAAAAAAAAAAAAAAAAAAAAAAAAAAAAAAAAAAAAAAAAAAAAAAAAAAAAAAAAAAAAAAAAAAAAAAAAAAAAAAAAAAAAAAAAAAAAAAAAAAAAAAAAAAAAAAAAAAAAAAAAAAAAAAAAAAAAAAAAAAAAAAAAAAAAAAAAAAAAAAAAAAAAAAAAAAAAAAAAAAAAAAAAAAAAAAAAAAAAAAAAAAAAAAAAAAAAAAAAAAAAAAAAAAAAAAAAAAAAAAAAAAAAAAAAAAAAAAAAAAAAAAAAAAAAAAAAAAAAAAAAAAAAAAAAAAAAAAAAAAAAAAAAAAAAAAAAAAAAAAAAAAAAAAAAAAAAAAAAAAAAAAAAAAAAAAAAAAAAAAAAAAAAAAAAAAAAAAAAAAAAAAAAAAAAAAAAAAAAAAAAAAAAAAAAAAAAAAAAAAAAAAAAAAAAAAAAAAAAAAAAAAAAAAAAAAAAAAAAAAAAAAAAAAAAAAAAAAAAAAAAAAAAAAAAAAAAAAAAAAAAAAAAAAAAAAAAAAAAAAAAAAAAAAAAAAAAAAAAAAAAAAAAAAAAAAAAAAAAAAAAAAAAAAAAAAAAAAAAAAAAAAAAAAAAAAAAAAAAAAAAAAAAAAAAAAAAAAAAAAAAAAAAAAAAAAAAAAAAAAAAAAAAAAAAAAAAAAAAAAAAAAAAAAAAAAAAAAAAAAAAAAAAAAAAAAAAAAAAAAAAAAAAAAAAAAAAAAAAAAAAAAAAAAAAAAAAAAAAAAAAAAAAAAAAAAAAAAAAAAAAAAAAAAAAAAAAAAAAAAAAAAAAAAAAAAAAAAAAAAAAAAAAAAAAAAAAAAAAAAAAAAAAAAAAAAAAAAAAAAAAAAAAAAAAAAAAAAAAAAAAAAAAAAAAAAAAAAAAAAAAAAAAAAAAAAAAAAAAAAAAAAAAAAAAAAAAAAAAAAAAAAAAAAAAAAAAAAAAAAAAAAAAAAAAAAAAAAAAAAAAAATGTATGTAATATATGTACTGTATGTAATATGTATGTCTGCACTCACCGGTCACATTTACATACTTTTTTTAATGTTACATAACCTTTTTTTAAATGTTATATAACCTTTTATGGATGAATGTTAATACCTTTTTTTAATGTTACATAACCTTTTTTTAATGTTACATAACCTTTTTTTAATGTTACATAACCTTTTTTTAATGTTACATAACCTTTTTTTAATGTTACATAACCTTTTTTTAATGTTACATAACCTTTTTTTAATGTTACATAACCTTTTTTTAATGTTACATAACCTTTTTTCAATGTTACATAACCTTTTTTTAATGTTACATAACCTTTTTTTAAATGTTATATAACCTTTTATGGATGAATGTTAATCTTTAGGTTAGGTGGAAAAAAAAAGAAAGGAAAAAAAAAAAAAAAAAAAAAAAAAAAAAAAAAAAAAAAAAAAAAAAAAAAAAAAAAAAAAAAAAGAAAAAAAAACAAACATCGAAACTCACAAAACAACCCAAATCCATAACAAAGGCTCTTTTAAAAAATGGGCAAAGTTAACAGCAGTATATTTATTTTTCCTTTGGTTAATTAATACTGATAGTTTGAAAATAAAATACAAAAAACTACACAAACATCGAAACTCACAAAACAACCCAAATCCATAACAAAGGCTCTTTTAAAAAATGGGCAAAGTTAACAGCAGTATATTTATTTTTCCTTTGGTTAATTAATACTGATAGTTTGAAAATAAAATACAAAAAACTACACAAACATCGAAACTCACAAAACAACCCAAATCCATAACAAAGGCTCTTTTAAAAAATGGGCAAAGTTAACAGCAGTATATTTATTTTTCCTTTGGTTAATTAATACTGATAGTTTGAAAATAAAATACAAAAAACTACACAAACATCGAAACTCACAAAACAACCCAAATCCATAACAAAGGCTCTTTTAAAACCCATAAATAAAGAAAAAAAAAACAAACATCGAAACTCACAAAACAACCCAAATCCATAACAAAGGCTCTTTTAAAACCCATAAATAAAAACACCATATAAACTTAACTTCTCAAATACAACAATACCCAATCAATATCCTTATCACCATAATAATGAAAACTTTGTCATTATTTCGAACACAAAAACACATGTCCAAATTCACTTCACGAATAACTAATAATAAAATCAACCCAAAAACTAACTTAGAATTTTATGATGAACTTCTTGCATTCGATAAATACATTAACCAAAAACCTTTTCCATCAATAAAACATTTTTCTAAAATACTAACAAGAATAGTTAACTTGAATCATCACAATGTCGCCATTTCATTATTTCGAAGACTAGACATAAACACATGTCCAAATTCACTTCACGAATAACTAATAATAAAATACAAAAAACTACACAAACATCGAAACTTATCATTTACGAATAGTTTTCCCCGGTTTCGTATCTGAATGTTGGAAAAGAAAAAAAAAACAAACATCGAAACTCACAAAACAACCCAAATCCATAACAAAGGCTCTTTTAAAACCCATAAATAAAAACACCATATAAACTTAACTTCTCAAATACAACAATACCCAATCAATATCCTTATCACCATAATAATGAAAACTTTGTCATTATTTCGAACACAAAAACACATGTCCAAATTCACTTCACGAATAACTAATAATAAAATCAACCCAAAAACTAACTTAGAATTTTATGATGAACTTCTTGCATTCGATAAATACATTAACCAAAAACCTTTTCCATCAATAAAACATTTTTCTAAAATACTAACAAGAATAGTTAACTTGAATCATCACAATGTCGCCATTTCATTATTTCGAAGACTAGACATGTTGGGAATAAAACCCGATATTTACGCGTTTAATATTGTTATAAATTGTTATTGTTGTTTAAATAGACTAGACGTAGGTTTATCCGTGCTTGGTAACGCGTTGAAACGTGGGTACCGGCCGGATTGTGTTACTTTTAATATACTGATTAGAGGACTCTGTGACGAGGGGTTGGTTGGTCGTGCACGCCAACTGTTTGATGAAATGCTTTTTGTTGGTTTGGAACCGGACATTGTTAGTTATGGGACTTTGGTTAATGGGTTGTGTAAAATGCGGAATTTTGATGATGCTATAACGTTGATTCAGAAGATGGATGGTTCTTGTGGTGTTGTCGTGTATAGTACAATTGTAGATGCTCTTTGTAAAAACGGGCAAGTTGGTCGTGCTTGGAGTCTGTTTTGGGAAATGATTGAGAAAGGTGTTGTGCCAAATTTGGTTATTTATATATGCTTGATGCAGGGGCTGTGTAGGTTTGAGTTACGGGAAGAAGTGATACAATTGTTGGATGATATGTTAGTTCGGAACGTTTCAATAGATTTGCAGTCGTTTAATGTGTTATTAAGTACATTGTGTAAACACGGTTTGGTAAATGAATCACAGTATTTTCTTGATTTCATGGTTGAAAGAGGGATGATGCCGGATACTGCTAGTTACAATGCTTTGATAAACGGATACTGTTTGATTCATAGGTTAGATGATGCTAGGAGTTTATTTGATGTCATGAGTTGTGCTCACGACGTTGTTAGCTATAATGTTTTGATCAATGGGTACTGTAAGAATAAAGAGATAAACGGAGCATTGGGACTATTTAAGGAAATGTCTAGACAAAACATTGATCCTAATGTTGTTACGTACACTACTATTATCTGGGGCCTATGTCTTGCTGATAAACTAGAGGATGCACTTGTCATTTTTTATAAGATGCAAGATTGTGGTCAGGCTGCTAATGTTGTCACTTACAGTACTTTGATTGATACTTTATGCAAGAACGGAAGACATAGTGAGGCTTTGGCTTTGTTTAGGATGATGGGTGATGCAAAGGTGACTCCCGATGTCTTTACTTTTACTAGCATCATTGACGGTTTGTGCAAAGCTGAGGAAATTGACGTTGCATATGATCTGTTTCAAGAACTTTCTGCCGGAGGATTACAACCGAATGTATGTACATATACTGCAATGATTGGTGGTTTTTGTAGGAACAGAAAGTTAAATGAAGCAAAAAACTTGTTTTCGAAAATGCAGGAAGATGGTTGCCCACCAAATGTTCATACGTTCACTATTATGATCAATGGTTATTGCAGACATGGGGAACTGAATGAAGCAAACCAGTTGCTATTGAAGATGCAAGAAAGTGGTTGCTTAGCGGATGGTTGTACTTATAATACCATTATCCAGGGATGTCTTCTGCACAATGAGATGTCAAAGGCAAACCATTATCTTGAAGAGTTGAGGAACAATGGGTTATCTGTAGATGCATATACAAAAGCCTTATTGCTAAAATTTCGGTCTTGCCGACAGTTAGGACATTTATCTACAAGGGCTGCTGAACCTTTTGTTCAAGACCATTATCATGGAGTATCGGATAAATGCCATGTTGCGTAACTTGTAGAACCCTGAAGACGGTGTAAAAGAAGTGTAGTCAAAGGGTCAAGAGGTACTATGTAAGTTTATAAATGGTGCACGAAATCCTTTTCCGAAAATAGATAACAGAAAACCCGTTCAGAGCCAGGGAGTAGATGGCATCACTTTAAAAGTGAGACGGCAAGCTCTTTTATTTCGAGGAAGGGTTTTGAAGCCAGTTGGCTGAGACAGTTATTCAGTAGCATTCATATCGGGAAGCAAGTTGAAACCTTTTATGTGGCAGCGCTTATGCAGAGTAATTTTAGGCCAGGTATGTGCATATGCCTGAAAATCAGGTATGGTCTTGTACACAATTCATACTTGTTTCCCCTCATTAGTTGGTATAGTGGGTGGCAATTTCGATCCGTTTACTTATGAATGAGTCAATTCAGGCTATGCTTTATTGCTAACGGGTCAAATCAAAAAATTTAGCTAGAAAAGAAATGGATTTAAAGTCACCATCTTGTTGATAGACAAAGCCTCAGAAAGCAGGTTACTCCACAAGTTAGAATAATTGCAGAATCACAATTCACACATTGGAACAGAACTATATTAGAGAAAGTATATAATGATGGTTAGAAAATAGAGAGATTATTTGAAGGAACTGATTTGGCTATTATCGCCATAAGTGTAAATCAACGTATTTTATTTGACCTGACAAATGCTTAATTTACTTATTCAAGTTTAATTATTGTGATGTATGGATGTTGATATACTTTTTTGACAGTGTTGATGGACATGTACCACTCACTATTATCCAGTTGTATATATATTATATTGCATTGTGTGATCTTTTTATTATTAGTGGTTTTTAGTCTATATATACAATTATACATAGTCTCTGCTCTCATATCTTATGCACCGGTCATTTGGTATTTTTTGTATCAATTTCAAAAAATATAACTAGCAAGGAGGTCCAATTCATCCATGGTTCCATGCAGCCCCTGAAGTACCAAACCTGCAGATGGATCAAACTGTAGGAACACCATTCAAGAAAATAACATTTTATTGATAATACATTCGAATTACAACATAAGATTACAAAGAAATTAACAACTAACTAATCAATACAAGAAAGAAATTAAAACAAAAACATAAAACAGGAAAGAAGAAGGCAGAAAACGGGTTGAGGGTTCTGTTAAACAGAGGTCCCTTAAAACTGATTTCGGGCCACCCAAGTGAACCCGTCAGTTTCTCAGGGTACAACAGCCAAAGCAGTATGTACTGCCGGAGTTAACCAACAACCCAGAATTATACCTTCAAGAACAGAATGAAGAGATGAGAGGGAGAGGAAGTGGTCTGGTGAATCCAGATTGAAGTGAAGTGTTGGTGTTGTTCTTGTTGGTTGAACCACTACTACAATCTATTAGTAGTGGTCAAGAGCTTGAGACACCGTGCGCCACTAAAATGCCACATTACGCCTCATCGCCCACGACCCCGGTCCCGGCTCGGGCGCGTCGGGTGCTTCGCACCCTCCTTGCCCACTTGGGGTGTAGCCCCTTATAAGGAATTATTATTCCTCCAACACTCCTCCTTATAAACACACTTAATGTTTATACTTTCTACCAATGTGGGACAAACCCACATTAGTTAAACACACTTTCAACTTAATTTTAACATATCTATTCACTTGTATATTTTATGTTATATTATTTAAACATATTAAATAACAAAAATACATAAAATTTCCAACACAAACTTCACGTCTTCACCTCCACGAGGCCAACAATTAGTCGGACATTACAAACACCAGCACGTGTTGCTCCTAATGTTGTAGGACCAACCTCATTGCTGACTATGACCACAACCATCACCAAAAAGCTCCATGAAATCCATGATTTCGTTTACCCATCATGCTTTGTCCCGCCCCACTGTCTCCTCTTATCAACTTTTTATTTTTCTTTATGTTCATATTAGTAGTACTGTGATGGAGTGAATAGTGACACATCCTGAATCTGCATTATATTTTGGAAGATTAATCTAGTTTAGTTATTTAAGTTTCACATTATATGGTTAAAATGTAAGCCGAATAAGCTATTGAGATCTAGGGTTCAAGTCTTATGGATTTCGTTTGGTTTTTTGGGCTCGTGTATTTCTAATAGTGAACAAATATGGTTGCACACCATTTGGCATTGTGTCTAAAAACTTCAACGCTACTTCCGGCATTGTGTCTACTATCTCTAAGTCCAGCACTGTTATCAAAATTGTTGCTGCCACTGTCAAAGATCAATCGTGGCTGCTACCTTGTAATTTGAATCACAACTGCCACTTTGTAAATTGTTGCTACTTTGTATTTTATATGAATTTTACTATGCTTTTTAATGTAAAATATGATGTTGAGGATTTGGTTTTTTGAATATTGGTATGTCTTTGTTACCTCAATATGGAATAATATTTCTTTTGAATTACTTTTTGCATTCCTTCACGATGTTAAAGTATTGTGTAAATAAAAAGTCAACTTAATAATAAAATACAACTTAATAAAATTAACTTAAATTTAGCTTATATAAAAGCAAAAATATTGTTATACTATAAGGGGGAGGGAATACTAGTCGGGTAGGGGTCGGGTTCGATGAAGCCAATCGGCAACACCGCCGCCACCATTCGAGTACGACTTGGGCAGGAGATTTCGGGTAGCATTTTGAGCTATGAAGTCGAGCATCGGGTATGACATTTGAACGTTGGATGCATGTGGCGCACTTTTGATTTGAATGTTTTTTTTTTTAATTATTCTCCCATTTTTATACCTTCATCTATATATAAATCCATCTTCTTTACTAAAACATAACAACAACACCCTTCTATATACATTTTATACACCAAAAATTACCCAACCCTATGGAACCAAATAGAGGTAACAAAAAGAACCCAAAAATGGGATTGAACCAACCTTATCGTCCGCCTTATCGACAACCACGTCCACCGCAACAACTTCAACCAAATCAATACTGTACACCACCACCACCACAACAACAACAACCTCAACCATCTACCCCTCAAATGTATACACCACAACCGATTTTTATGGCTCCTCCTCCTCCCGTCAATGCGAAACACTACAACCTTGCGCAATCGAGCGACTTTTCTCCTTTTGAAAATAGCCCGAACGAGGAAGGAGTACCTGAAACACAATGTAACATCCTAAACTTTTTATTTAACAGTTGACTAATGTCGTTAAGTCAACATAGGGTGTCGTTAAGTCTATTTTAGATATAATGCTTATACGTAGTTATTGTGTGTTATGTGTGAGGCTTGAAAGCCTAAAATGTATAATGCAGGATATGTGTGTAACATGTAGCTAAATGCCAAAGTAGTGGTATTTAAAGAAGTAATCATGTTATATATGGTCCATATGGTAGTTTGTGACTAGTAATGAAGGATTAGGAAGCTTAGGGACTAGTTTTGACATAGGAGCAAAGTCAAAAACGGGTTAAGGGGTTTAGGGAGTGTCATTAGGTCATTAGTTGCAGATTTCCTTCCTCCTAAACAAGCCCTAACCGCCCCATATAGTTCCTCCATCAAATTGCAAGCCGAAAAGCTTCCTTACGTGTGATTCGAGTGTGTATTGTCAAGAGTTTTGCACCCTATTTGATATCTACAGGTAGAGCAGGTATAATTTCATTGTTTTCAGGTCCTTTTGATATTATGAGTCATTAGGATTAATTATTGGGTTTTGGGGGAATCGTTTAACGAAGATTAATGGTGGTTTTGATGGATTAAAGTCATATATGGTGTAATTAATGGTTGAAATGCTTTGTAATGGTTTGAATATGAAGGATTTTGATGTATGAAAGTCTTGTATTTGATTTAGAATTGTTTGGACCTGGTTTGGGGTGTAATCGAGCAAACTAGTGCAGAATCGGGGCCAGTTGCGCAACTGGCAGTTGCGGCGCAACTGGTTTCCAGAGAGTTAAGTTGCGGCGCAATAGTTGCGGCGCAACTCATCTATTTTCAGAAAATGTATACTTTTGAACCGTAACGTCGTTTGACATGTAGATTAGACCTGAATCATAAGTGAGTCTTTAAAGTGTGTGGGTCTAGTTATTGGCCTTAATGACGTGAGTATGTAGCTTGTCTAATAATCGTTTACTAATTATAGGTAGACGAGCATAGTTGCTTTACACAGTGACTAGTTGTTGATTGTTGTGGGCTACGCCGAGGTAAGATACACTACTTTGACACGCTGAGGGATTCAACAAAAAGCTGGTTTCAAATCATAAATACTTCCACTTGGTATCTTTATATTGCATGTGGGCATATGGGGTTACACGGGAGGTATTATGGGTTATGTAGTTGACCATGAGACCTGAAATGCAGTCCCTAATGTAGTGAAATGAAGTATTGCTTAATGTAGTGTATTGTTATGCAGTTTATGTAGTGTTACGAAGTATCTCATTATGCATGAAATGTAGAAATGAAGTATTGCTTAATGTAGTGTATTGTTATGCAGTTTATGTAGTGTTACGAAGTATCTCATTATGCATGAAATGTAGAAATGAAGTTGATGTGTGATATATGCATGCTTACATGGCTTGTACACCTAGCACACTAGACTTATTAGGTTTCCATGTCACTTGCACGTTTAAGGATCCAAACGTAATGAAGATTAAGTGTGTGAACGTCTAGGAATGTGTGTTACCTAGACTATATGTGTGTGACGGTTTAGGAATATGTGTTACCTAAACCATATGTGTGAAACCGAGCTCGTAAATATAATGCAGGGAAAGTGTTAAGCTTAACTCGTACTGGTCTTAGCCGGACGAGTGCGTTAACGTAGTTGTTGCTTGGGTGACTCCTTGCAACATGGTCATTATAATGCAGGGCGAGTAATACGAGGGGTTTGACCAACCTCCACATACGGATTACTCTTGGATTGGCTTGCCATTCCATAACGACGAAGTATGACTCGCCTTTTGGTGAAACATCTAGTCGGGTGTGACTTATGTTACACTTTTATGCAGTTAACGAAGATATGTGTGATAATGTGTGAATAAAATAAAGGATAGGCACATTTAGGGGGATTCACCCTAATTGATATGAAGTTGATATGCAGTTATGTGTGAACGTGTGATGTGTGTTGTGCCTAAATAAACTTGTCTAATAATGAAGATTGTTTTAATTGGACGAATGTCTTAATAACATAGTATTATCTTACTTAGCTAATTCGTTAGCTAACACTTGTTTCTTAAATGTGGTTGTTCCCTCGGGTTTAGCTTGAAGGACTAGTTGATGCAGGAAGAGTGGGAGTTGAGTAGATGCATGCAGGAGAACTTAGCTACCCATAGACGATTGTCTCTTTAGACATTTATTTACATTTCGTACTTGATGTCGAATTTATGTAGTATTGTTGAACGGTTGTTTTGTGTTGGGCAACCGTTGGGTTTTTATTTTAAACTATTTGATGGTATTGCATGTAACACCAATAAATGTAGAAACCGAACAGTTTTTTATCGGTTTTGAACTTTTAAAGATTTCTTCCGCAATTTTGACACCGTTAGGTGAAAGTTTTTGAAAACCCATATTTTTAAATGTCGGGTGTTACAAGTTGGTATCAGAGCAATGGTTTAAGTGAACCAAGATTCGACTTTGACCGTAGGATTTTGGACTTAAACCGATGTAGGATAAGTTAGGCTTATGCAGGTGTGCCTAGCTTTGAGATGAAGTACTATAGGACGGGTTGGGGAGTGAGTGAGAGTGTAAATTTAAGGCTTGAATATTATGTGTGATTATGTAGTTAAATGAAGTATGGCCTTGATAAATATAGTCTCACTTTAACTCTTGCTAACCGTCGTCGTTGCCTTGTAGAGATAATGGCAAACACTAGAGCTAGTAGCCAGAGAGGAGGAGGAAATGGTGGTGGTGTTCCTCCTAATGGGAATGGGGCTGGAGATGGAGTTAACCAAAGGCCTCCGCGAAGGCCACTCCCGGGTGAACAGCCCACAAGGTCGGAAATTGATAGGGCAAACCCGGTGATTGAACAGGTTCCCAATCAAGCAGAATTACATGAAGAGTTGAGAGCTATCCGAGCTCTTTTGATGAGAAATGAAGAAGACTTAGCACAAATGAGGGCAGAAAGAGATGCTGAAAGGAATGGGAGTGAACGAAGGGGTGAGCATTCGGATGGGAATTATTCTAATCCCTCCCAAAGTGCTGAGCCATCAATGGCGAGGTCACAACATGCTCCTGAGAATGTTGTTGCAGAAGTAGGAGTTAATGAGGTGAATGGTGGTCGACCTAGAGTTGTGAATGCACCTCGCATTAGCAACTTTAAATATGAGAGCTTTCAGAAATGTGGTGCCAAGGAGTTTGATGGTACCCAAAATGCAGTGGGTGCTATGGAGTGGATTGAGGACATTGAAGTAGTATTTTCTTCATGCTATTGTACCGAAGATATGAAGGTTTTGTGTGCAAGTATGATGTTGAAGAAGAATGCCCGTAATTGGTGGAGGGCTACTACAGTTTCTATGGCTCCTGAGGTACTTGCAGTTATGCCTTGGGGAACATTTAAGGAGAAGTTTCTTATGGAGTATGTGGGAACTCGTGAGTTAAAACTGATTGAAAAGGAGTTTAGATCGTTGGTTGCGAAACCCGGTGCAATTTCTGAATATGCACATTCATTTATGGAGAAGTTGAAGTTTGTTGGACACTTGGTTCGAAGGTAGGAGGACCAAATTGAGGCTTATTGTGATGGTCTCCCCGCTAGTTATCGTGGATTATGTAGACAACATGTGACTTTGTCGGCGGCTATTAAGGAGTCAAAGAGGTTGGATGATGACTTCAAAAGCGAGAAAGTTGTGGAGAAAGTTGATGACAAGAAAGCAGGGTTCAAAAGAAGGGTAAATTGGTCATCTAACAACAACAATAATAATAAGAAGTTCCGTGGAAATTCTAGCTCAAGTGGTGACAAAGATAAAAAGAAGAATGGGTCTTGGTGTACTTTTTGCAAGACTGTTCATGAAGGTCAATGTTCCGACAAGACAAGAAGGTGTCATAAGTGTGGGAAGTCGGGACATCTTGCAATAGAATGTAGGGATAAGACTCGTTGTTACAAGTGTCAAGAAACGGGTCATCTCATTGCCGATTGTCCACAAATGAAGAACGACGGAAAGAGGACAGCCACGACAGCAACAAAAGTGAGAGCCTTGCAGATGACTGTTGATGATGCTAAGAACAACGACGAGGTGGTAAGTGGTACTTTCCTTGTTAATTCAAAACCTGCCTCTGTTTTATTTGATTCGGGTGCAAATAGGTCGTTTGTGTCTACTTTATTTGCTCCTAAGCTAGAAAGAGTCACTACCCCTTTAGATTGCTCGATAGAGGTAGAGATTGCTAATGGTATGGTTAGTGATATACGTGTGGGATATGATGATTGTGACATTGAGATTGAAGGTCGTTTGTTTCCGGTCCAGTTATTACCTACTACCTTAGCCGGTTTTGATGTAGTGATAGGTATGGATTGGTTGTCTCAGAATGAAGCTAATATTTTGTGTTCACAAAAGATTATTCGGTTTTCTCACACCCGATGGTAAAGTGGTAACGGTTTATGGAGATAAGAAGAGGGGGTGGATAAAGATCATTAGTATGATGAAGGCTATTAAATGTATAAGGAAGAATAAGAGTCATTTCTTGGCCTATGTTATTGATGTAAGAAAGGAGAAGCCTTCTATTGCTAGTGTTGATGTAATATCCGACTTTTCCGATGTGTTGCCCGATGATCTTCCCGGTATTCCTCCCGATCGTGAAGTTACTTTTCAGATAGATCTTATTCCCGGTGCTACACCTGTTGCTAAAGCACCTTACCAATTAGCTCCTACAGAAATGAAAGAGTTAATGTCCCAACTTCAGGAATTGCTTGACAAAGGGTTCATACAACCTAGTTCCTCGCCTTGGGGAGCTCCGGTTCTCTTTGTTAAAAAGAAGAATGGATCTATGCGCATGTGCATAGACTACCGTGAGCTGAATAAGCGAACGGTTAAGAATAAATATCCTCTCCCACGAATTGATGATCTCTTTGATCAACTTCATGGTGCTTCATATTTTTCAAAGATAGATTTGCGGTCCGGTTATCATCAATTGAAGGTAAGAAGGAGGATGTAGCAAAGACAGCTTTCCGGACTAGATATGGGCATTATGAGTTCTTGGCCATGCCATTTGGGTTGACTAATGCTCCAGCCGCGTTTATGGACTTAATGAATCGGGTATGCCGTCCCTTTCTAGATCATTTTGTTATTGTGTTTATTGACGATATTTTGATCTATTCTAAGTCAGAAGATGAGCACCGTGAGCACTTGAAAGCAGTTTTGGAGGTGTTGAGGGAGAAGAAGTTGTATGCCAAGTTTTCTAAATGCGAGTTTTGGCTTCGATAAGTACAGTTTCTTGGTCATGTCATTTCATCAGAAGGTATTAAAGTAGATCCTTCAAAGATTGAAGCTGTTTCAAAGTGGGAGCAGCCAAAGACTCCTACTGAGATTAAAAGTTTTCTTGGTTTGGCTGGATATTATAGAAGATTCATTCAGGATTTCTCCCGAATAGCCAAACCTATGACGGAACTAACGAAGAAAGGAGTAAAGTTTGAGTGGATCGATAAGCAGGAGAATGCATTTCAAACATTGAAAAAGAAGTTGTGTGAAACTCCTATACTTGTCTTGCCTGAAGGTACCGATGATTTGGTTGTGTATAGTGATGCATCTATTACGGGTTTGGGTTGTGTCCTGATGCAGAGGGACAAGGTGATCGCCTATGCTTCACGCCAGTTGATGTTAGGTCCAGATTTACTGGACTCGCTCCAGACTCGACTACTGGAGCCTTACTGAAGATCTGTCCAGAAACGTGTTCTACTGGACCTACTCCAGACTTGGAATCTGGAGTCCCTCTGAAGATTTGTCCAGAAATAATGGAAGACCAGTGAGCAAATACTTGTATAGGAAATCTGGAGTATTCTCCAGATTTGCTCACTGGACTTCACCCCAGTCCAGATCTACTCTACTGAAGACATTCTCACTGAATTCAAAGACTGAAGTCAGAATAAAGAATACTGACAAATGGCGGAGTCCACTGGAAGTCTTACCAGATCTGTACACTGGAGGATTGTCAGTGTTCTAGACCTTACAAGTCTGAACACTGATATCGAGTAATTGACTTTTGCCTTTACACACTTTCCAAAGAACATTCCACTTGTTCTTTACCAAAGTATACGTGTGTAAAGGTGGTTGGATAAAAGGATACAAAGTCATTTGATGTGATTTTATCCTTATTCCTTATCCAATGCATTTAATGTTCTTGTCGGATCATTAAATGCATGCAACCATATTTGTACGGCACAAAATTCACTGGTGAATTTTGTTGCCTATAAATACAAAGTCATTTCCTTGAGAAAAATACTTTTAAGCATTCATTTTTGCATTAAAGTGAATTTGTCTAAATACTCTCGATCTTAAACTGGGATACTTCACAACTTTAAGTATCTCGATCCAAAAGAGTTATTTGACAAATATAGATCATTTGTAATTCATAGGTTGTTAGGATACATACTTGTTTGTATTATCTTGATTCCGCACAACCTTGTATTTTATTTAACATCATAAATAAAATACACCATTGAAAAATACATAATGTTCCACTTTACTTGTTTATTGCTTTAAGTCTTGTATTACTTTATTTATATACTTGCATTTATATTAAAGTAATACTAGTCCATTCTAGTGCTTATTAGACTTGTTGTATTTTACACTTTCTAGGTTAACCATCGAATTTAAGGGACTCACATTTGGTATCAGAGCAGAAGGCTAAACATTGCCTAGATCTGTTTCTTTGATGGCTAACCAAGAAAATACACAAGGAAGTTTTAATCTTGGTCCCGATCCTAATGCTAATATTAATGATCAAAATGAACCACCTATTGTTAATAACACTAATCCACCTCCTCCTCCTACTCCTGCTTCTCCACACGTGCATGTGCACTATTCAAATAATCCTGTTCCTAAATTCAGTGGGAACAATGATGAATTTGGTACGTGGAAGGCTAGGATGGTTTTGCATATCACTGGTATTGAGAGGAACATGATGAAAATTTTAAATGAAGGTCCTTATGTCCCTACATCACTTCTCAATCCCCTTCTTGATCCTTCTGGATCTAGAAGAGGAAGGGAAAGAGGGAGGAACATTGGTCTGAAGAGGAGAGGAGATTGGTGAATCTAGACACCCTTCTCAAAAACATGATCCTCGGGGCCGTTCCAGAAACCCTAATTCCCACACTAGTTCTTTTTCCTAGTGCTAAAACCATGTGGGATGAACTTTTAAACCAGCATGAAGGAGAAGATGACACCATTGTCACCAGAAAGGTCTCCTTAAACAAGAGGTATGAGTCATTTTTTGCTCAGCCTAATGAGTCTCTCACTGGTACTTACATCAGATTTATGAGTATCATAAACCAGTTGAGAGGTCTTGGGGTTGAGAAGGACAAAGATATACTTCTGGAGAAATTTTGTGATATTCTACCCACCAAATGGTCTCACATGATCCTGGTCTTACGACAAGGTAAAACTCTGCACACACACACTCTCTCAACTTTATATGGAGCTTTCAGGTACACTGAAGAAAATCAAGCCCAGAGAGTGGTGGCAGAACAAGATGCTTTTAACCATGCCTCCAGTAGTCCTAATGTGGTCAGTCATACTGAACCACAAAGTACAAAGCACTGATATCTTCTGAGAATGTATTTTCTATGAAGAAGATGGTGTCTGAACTTATGGATTCTGGAGAGTCCAGTCAAATCTCTCCAGACTGTTGTGATGAAACTGATGATGATGACCTCATTGCAATGATTGCTAAAACGTTTAACCGTTTCAAAGCAAGAGCAAATAGGCCATCTGGACAATTTGCATCCAGTTCTTCAACTGATAAGACCAATTTGACATGCTTTAAGTGTGGCAAAAAGGGTTATTTCATGAAAGAGTGCAGGTCCAGCCAGTTTGTATCCAAGCCTGGTCCATTTTCTTCAAATAATAAGCCTGATGATAGCTATAAACTGAAATATAAAAAGCTTAAGGCCCAGATTGCTCTCATGGCACAACAAATGGAAAACAACAATAAGTGCATGATCGCAACAACTGAAGAAAAGTGGGTTCCTTCTGATGAATCATCTGCTGATGAAGAAGAAGAAAGAGATTGCTGTTACGGCTCTGGCAGACGAAGAGCACCTGGTGAAGGAAGATGTCACATCTGGACGATGGGTGGACATTGTTATCAAAAAGGTTAGTGATTATGATAATGCAACTGACCAAGAATTAAAACTGGACATTGCTGAAGCTCTTAATTCTGATTTGATATTTGTAGAAACTGTTAGATCTGATTGTGTAAATGGTCTAGAAACAGATTCTTCTGAAATAACTGCTTTAAAATCAAAGTTAAAAGAACTTCAAGACATTGAACTGGCATTTCAATCCCAGGTTCTGGTAACTGAACAATTGATTCAAGAAAAACAAGATCTTGAAGTCATTTTAGAGAAAGAAAAACTGGTAATTAAATCATGGCTAGAAACCAAAAAACCATATGATGCTGGAGTAAAGCAATTTCCTGCTCAAAAACGTGCATATTTAGATGGAAATACTCATGTAGCATCATTAATACCAGTAATTGATCGATTACCAGAGGAGTTCAGGCCCACCACTATTTATGATGAGCCTGTAACTCCCAATGCCAATATTTACCCAGTTCAATCCCCAGAGGTTAAGACTGGAGCATTCCAGATGACTGCTCCAGTTCAAAAGGTCAATCAGACGAAACCTTTGCCTCAGACCAATCCCCTACCTAAGCCTAAACTGGAAAGGCTAAGGTATCATCTGATGAAAATGTTTTGTCCAGGTTAGAGAGCCAGATTCAAATTATGACTCGTCAATTTCAAAGTTTTAATGCAAGATTAAACTTTATTGAGGGTACTTCATCTGGCCCTAGACAAAACACAAAACCTTTTGCAAAGAAAGTTAAATCTATTTCTCCAGTTGAGAAAAAGAAAAAGGTTTCAAAACTATCAACCCTAGTGGTCTTTTCAACTAAGACCACTGTTGAAGAAAGTGAACTAAACCAGATTTCCCCAGGGACCTATAAGGGAGGGTCCAGTGAACCCATCAGTCGATGGGTTCCCAAATCTAACTGATAAATATCTGGTGTATGTGTAGGGCGATCGAAAGAAATATATCTGGTATCTTGACAGTGCTGCTGGCAGGACGATGACCGGATGTAAGACCCTGCTGGAGGAGTTCACCATTTCTGATGGACCCTCCATTACTTTTGGAAATGATGGTTGTGGAAAGACTGAGGGATACGTTGTTCTGAACAATGGACAAGTCAAGTTCAGACGTGTCGCATTTGTGAATGGTTTGAAATATAACCTGATCAGTGTAAGCCAACTGTGTGATGATGGCTATCAAGTTTTATTCAATATTGCTCAGGGTATCGTATTCAACAAGGACTGGAAGGTAGTGTTGATTGCTCCCAGAAAAGGGAATGTGTACGTGATGGTATGGAAAGCTCTCCTTCAGAGCAGTGTTTCTATACTCAAGCTGATGAAGACACAAACTGGTTATGGCACAAAAGGTTATCCCATTTAAATTTCAAGAATATTAATAAGTTGTCCAGAAAACAACTTGTAGATGGGATACCTTCAGTTTCCTTCAAAAAGGAAAGGCCATGTCCAGGATGTGAGATGGGTAAGCAGAAACGTACTAGTTTCAAGACCAGACAGAATTTCAGCATATCTGAACCTCTTCATATGCTTCATATGGACCTCTTTGGTCCAGTGAACGTTCAGACTCGTGCTGGTAAAAGATACACCCTGGTGATCGTAGATGAATTTTCCAGATATTGTTGGGTGATCTTTCTGAGGTCTAAAAGTGAAGCTGCTGCTGAAATCATCAGTCTTATTAAACAAATTGAGCTCAAGTACAGTCGAAAGGTGTGTCAGTTAAGAAGTGACAATGGAACAGAATTCCATAATTCAACTCTGGAGTCATTCTGTACTGGCACTACCATCTCCCAGAACTTCTCTTCAGCCCGCTCTCCAGAACAGAATGGAGTGGTGGAAAGGAAGAATCGAACGCTGATAGAAGCTGCCAGGAGTATGCTTGCTGAATCTGGTCTGTCTACCAGTTTCTGGGCGGAAGCAATTGCAACTGCTTGCCACACCCAGAATCGATCAGTGTACATCAAAAGACAAAAAAAGACAGCCTATGAAGTCTTAAGAAATAGAAAACCAAATATTGGTTATTTTCACGTTTTTGGATGTCCAGTTTACATCCCGAACGACTCCAGTCAGCTAGGCAATATTGATGCCAAAGCTGATGAAGGGTATTTCTTAGGCTATTCAGCCATTCGCAAGGCCTTCAGAGTCTACAACAAGAGACTGGAAAAGGTCCATGAGTCAATTCATGTCACATTTGATGAATCAAATGCTGCAATCAACAAGAAGCCAGCCCTTGACACTCCCCAGTAACTCCAATTGTCTTTTGTGAATCTGATCCTATAAACGACATTAAAGAAGATTCAGAAGACACATTTTCCAGTCATCCTGATCTGGAACCTGTTCAGAAAAAGAAACTCTCCAGTAGTACTCCATTCTATCCCTCTATTATTTTCAAACTACCCTCTGAAATTAATATTGGTTCAGATGTGCGTACTACTCCCCCAGTATCAGTGTCAGTTGAGAATGTACCAGAAATGTCTTCTTATGAAGAATTCCAAACTGAACCAGTACTTCAGGAAATGCCTTCAAATGAAGAATTTCATGATGCAAATCGTGATTTAAATGACTCAGATGAAGATACTGAAGTAGTCTGGCAAGATCCTCCTCTAGAAGCAACTCCAGAGGAGACTCAACTGAATTCTTGCACTGATATTGTTGTCAGTAACAATCCTGGTCAGTACTCCAGATGGACAAAAGCTCATCCTATTGATCAAATCATAGGTGACTCCAGTAGAGGAGTTCAGACCAGAAGAGCCTCCAGTAATCAATGCTTATACGTTAGTTTTCTATCTTTGATGGAACCAAAGAAGATTGACGAGGCTATGGAAATCCAAGCTGGGTGACTGCTATGCAAGAAGAGCTTCACCAGTTTGAAAGGAACAAGGTCTGGTATCTGGTTCTTTTCCCAGTTGGGAAGAAAGAACCAATTGGAACAAGATGGGTCTTCAGAAACAAGGTAGATGAAGATGGCCACGTAATCAGAAACAAGGCCAGACTGGTAGCACAAGGCTACTGCCAGTCAGATGTCGATTTTGATGAATCGTTTGCTCCAGTGGCTAGAATTGAAGCGATCAGAATATTCTTAGCATTCGCTGCTTATCATCAGTTCAAGGTCTACCAGATGGATGTAAAGAGTGCTTTCTTGAATGGAAAGCTTGAAGAAGAAGTTTATGTCAGACAACCACCAGGTTTCGTTGATGAAAAGCATCCACATTGGGTATATCGTCTGGACAAAGCGCTTTATGGCCTCAGACAAGCCCCACGTGCCTGGTATGACACTCTGACTAAACATTTGTTGAAAAATGGTTTCAAAAGAGGTGCAATTGACAATACCTTATTTATTCTTCATGAAAAAGGTAATCTGTTAATGGTACAAATTTATGTTGATGATATTATTTTTGGGTCTACTGATGAAAATATGTGCAAGAAATTTTCAAAAATATTTTTATCCTACGTGGCATGTAAATTTTTCAACGTAATGATGGTATTTTTACCTTGGGAAGTGAAAAAGAGCAACTTGTTAATGTTTGTGGGCTGTAAACCGTCACACATTTATGTGTGATGTGATGTAATTAATGCGGATCTCAGAACCTCGATCAAAATTATATTTGATAATTTCAAATAAACCGTTTGAGTTCCACATTCTTTCTCCTATAAATACCCACTTTCAATTTCAATTGCATTTACTCCCAAATCTCTCAAATTCCTTCATTTACTTCTTCATTCAATTTCCAATCATATTTATCTCTCTTATTTACTCCATTTCCATTCATTCCTTCATCAAATCTTCATCATAACCTATATACATTCAATTTCATCTTCATCTATTCTTTATAAATGGCACCTAGACAGTCAAAATCGCCTAAAAATCTGCTTGCCACTGAATATAATCCTTCTGAAAATGTTGACAGGGCACCTCATATCACTCTTGAGGCAAATGCCATAAGAATCAACATGAACAACTGGATGGCCAGACTCTCTCTTTCCAGTGTTCATGATGCCCAATCGATTATTGGGAGATTAAACACATTTTTTCTCTCTTGCCCATTATATGGTGCGTTGACACTAAATCCAGGAAGGATGTACCACGATTACCTCTGTGAATTCTGGTACACTGCAAGATATGATGATGAAACTTCATCTATCAATTATACTCTCAAGGGAGGTACCAGATCCCTTGGTTTCACTGTACTTCTACTGGAGTGTCCCTCCAGTGTACCATCAGTACATGTTCACTGGACTAATCCACCAGTGATATTGGAGTGTCCAGTCAACCTCCAGATGCACTGAAATATGTCATAATATTTTCTAAATACTTGGTCATTGTGTGTGCCACGTAAGCAAATCTTTTCAAAAATATTTTTATCCTACGTGGCATGTAAATTTTTCAACGTAATGATGGTATTTTTACCTTGGGAAGTGAAAAAGAGCAACTTGTTAATGTTTGTGGGCTGTAAACCGTCACACATTTATGTGTGATGTGATGTAATTAATGCGGATCTCAGAACCTCGATCAAAATTATATTTGATAATTTCAAATAAACCGTTTGAGTTCCACATTCTTTCTCCTATAAATACCCACTTTCAATTTCAATTGCATTTACTTCGAACATATTTACTCCCAAATCTCTCAAATTCTTTCATTTACTTCTTCATTCAATTTCCAATCATATTTATCTCTCTTATTTACTCCATTTCCATTCATTCCTTCATCAAATCTTCATCATAACCTATATACATTCAATTTCATCTTCATCTATTCTTTATAAATGGCACCTAGACAGTCAAAATCGCCTAAAAATCTGCTTGCCACTGAATATAATCCTTCTGAAAATGTTGACAGGGCACCTCATATCACTCTTGAGGCAAATGCCATAAGAATCAACATGAACAACTGGATGGCCAGACTCTCTCTTTCCAGTGTTCATGATGCCCAATCGATTATTGGGAGATTAAACACATTTTTTCTCTCTTGCCCATTATATGGTGCGTTGACACTAAATCCAGGAAGGATGTACCACGATTACCTCTGTGAATTCTGGTACACTGCAAGATATGATGATGAAACTTCATCTATCAATTATACTCTCAAGGGAGGTACCAGATCCCCTGGTTTCACTGCTAGTCTACTCAGGTCTGTTCTACAGTTAAACTATTTTGAACAGAATGAGTTGCCTATTGAACTTCCCACTAGTATAAATACAAGGGAAGTGTGCAGACTGATGGGGCACACATATATCATGGATGAGCATGGCCAGCTATCCAGAAAAGGAACTATCTACATGAGCAAGCTGTCAGACTCATGGAGATACTTTTTCACCCACATTGTTGAATGTCTGGGAGGCAGTTCTGGAGGGTTAGACCAGATAAATCAAACCCATCTCCAGATTGCCTACTGCCTATGGTTTGGGCTTAGAGTGGACTTTGCTCAGATTCTTTTTGATGATCTGGTAGAGCGCCTTAGAGTGAAAGGAAGAAAACCTTTTGTTCCTTATATTCGCTTCCTTTCACTAATGTTTAAAAATGCTCTTGGAGACCAGTATGATTTTGATACTACTCACTTTTCTGTGAGTAAGTATATGAGGGATCTGGTCAACCTCAGATCTCCACTGGATGAGGTAGATATTCCTCAGTCCATGCTTTCCTTTCAAAGGGAAGAAGCTGAAATGGCTCCAGATAGAGGTCAAGCTGTTGAAGGACCATCTGGTGATCAGGATGTACAGATAATAGAAGCTGTACAACCCATTAGACAAATTGCTCCTGAAGGTCAAGGTACAGAAGTTGTTGAACCTTCCAGACGACCTAGAACTAACAGGCGTCTGATAAGAGTTGGACTTCAGGTGAATCCTGAAAGCCATCCTGGTGATGTTATGAATCTGGATGGGTCACCAATTTTTGAACAAGAGAACGTACAAGAGGTTGTTGGGCAGGTAACTGATGAACAAATTGAAAATGTTGCCCAGATTATAGAGCAGGTTGTTGAGGAAGTTGAACAAGATGTTCAGACTGATGAACATGTTTCTGGTGAGCAAGAAGCTCAAATAGACTTGAATGAAGAGGCTGGTGAACAGGTTAATGTAGAGACTGGTGAACAGTCTGGTGAACAGACAGTTGGGATGGCTCCAGAATGGGATGATGTAGATTCCCCAATGTCTGAAGGCTTTGATGTAAACATGAATTTCTTGGGTGATGAAGAAGAAAATATTGACACATCTGCTATTGCTTCAGTCACCCAACCAATTATATCTTTGAAATGCCACCACCACCAGAATCAAATGAACCACCACCAGAATCAAACATGCCACCACCACCACCACCTTCAATTCCTAGAGATACACAATACTTTACTCCAGCAACCACTCAACCTTCACAATCTCAACCTCCACCTCGTGTGCCGGAGTCACCAGTTGCAACATCTGAAGCTGCAACTGAAGAGGACTGGGCACAAGTACCTCTTATGACCAGATTACCTTGACATCTTGAACCTCCCAGTGGTCTCTCCACTTCATCTTCTGCCGAGGTCCAAGGCCTTTTAAGTAAGGTGGCGGACCTGGAGAGATCACTCCAGACTTCATCTCAGGTTATTTCTGACTTCAAATCCTTATTATCAAATAACCTTGCATCTGAGATGAATCTATTTGCTGGGAATGAGAAGCTTGTGTTTGAAAAGCTTGATGAACTGGTACTGGCCACAAACAACAATACTGAAAATTTCAAAGTGGCGGTCCAGGGTCTAGAGACAAGGCTGGTTAGTTCTGTTCAGACTGCAGTCACTGGTGAACTGGCAGGTCTGAAAGAAGAAGTTCAGAATTTGGTTTCCAGGGTCAGTTCTTTGGAGACTAGATCCACACTTGACCAGGATGCTGTGGTCAGTACAATAAGTGATGAATGTACAAAGAAGTTTAGAATCAGTATGCTGAAAGAATTATCTGAAGAGATTTCTGAAACTGTTCTTCGTACCATTCAAGATGGGGTGTTACCCAGGTGGAGAAGTTACTGGAAGAAAAGTTGCCAAAACACTTGCCTAAAGCAGTTGCAAATGTTCAAAAGGAAGTGCAGGCACTTAAGAAAGTTGTGACTGAAACAACTCCAGTGGCAGGTATAACATTTGGTGCACTGGACAGACATATGCTGGAAGAGTTATGGAATGATCTCAAGTCAAGAACTGGTGATCATTCCAAGGGGGAAAAGTCGTCTGGTGACCAAAGTCAAGTGACACTGAAGCACTTAGCACAAAGAGCATATGGCACTGAAGCCGGGCTAACTGAAGAAGCTACTGGTACTGAAGCCAGTGAGCCCCAGTTTGAGTCCTTCCCAGATATACCAACAACTCTGAAGTCAGTTAAGGGAAAACAACAAATGGTATCTGGTGAAGAAGAGCAAATTGCTGAAGATGCTGATGATGAAACTTCCAAGAAGTTAGAACAAGAGTGCATTATGATTGAAATCTTCAAAAGAAACCAAAAAGATGAACTGTTGGCCCATCGAAGGGAGATGGCATCAATGGGGACTCTGGACTCTTACAATGCTGGAAGGTTAGGCATAAATGTTGATGTATATAAAAAGATGAAGGATGGCCCCAGAGTTCATCAATGTCTAAATGCATTAGATGATGTTCATGTACGCTCATTTTACGCCGAAGAAGAACAGGTCTATGATTCTATAATTTATGGCGTGAGTGTACCAGAACTCATCAGACAAAGGAAGGATGAACTGGTAAGCCTCCAGAAAAAGATCAGAAAGAACGCTGGTGCTCTGGAGATAGAGTACAGGAAGAAACTTACTGGCTTACCAAAACTGACTGCCAAGCAAATCAAAGCGCTCAAAGATGCTGATGTAAGCAAATTCATTCCCCTGGACACTTCTCGAAAAATAAATCATGAACAACTCCAGTCTGTTGGAGAACAAAAGAGAGTGTCAAAGGAAACTGAAGCATTGATCCAGACAGCCAAGCTGAAAGAAAAGTACAATGAAATGTTAAACTTCAGGGCTGATGCCAGAAGGATCACTGGTGCTGAGATCAAATTGGCTGAAAATAATGAAGGCATGTCCAGGTTTGAAGTAAAGTTGACCAGGGAGGGTAACTTTACTGATGAAAGGAAAAATACTTCAGTCCAAGCATTTGGATGGAGTGAACTGAAAGAAATCGCTTTAACGTTCAGGGGGAAGACAGATGTGTCGACTGATGTTAAAGCATTTCTGAAAAGAGTTGAAAAGGTATGGAGAAGAAAGCATCAGATGGAAGTTGCTATGGGCATGAAATCGCCAGAATCAATACCATCTTCTCCATCACCAAAGAGAAAGGCTACTGAAGATGCTCCAGGACAGACATCAAAAAGAAGGGCCTGACTCTTATCATTTACTTGTTGTAAATTTATTGTTTTATGAAAATTGTAAACTATTTATCAGTTGATGTATGTAATAATAGTTGCAATTTTTGATTCATAAAAGTAAATGATCAGATTTAGTCTAAGTTAGAACTTAAAAGATGAAACTGAAAAACACTCATGATCTATAAAGTGTTTTCCAGTAACTTAGATTTTTAGATTAAGTCAAAACTTGTGTTTTTCAAGCATACAAAATGTATAGATTTAAGCTTGAAAACACTTGCATTATTTCTAAACAAATAGGGGGAATTTGTTAGGTCCAGATTTACTGGACTCGCTCCAGACTCGACTACTGGAGCCTTACTGAAGATCTGTCCAGAAACGTGTTCTACTGGACCTACTCCAGACTTGGAATCTGGAGTACCTCTGAAGATTTGTCCAGAAATAATGGAAGACCAGTGAGCAAATACTTGTATAGGAAATCTGGAGTATTCTCCAGATTTGCTCACTGGACTTCACCCCAGTCCAGATCTACTCTACTGAAGACATTCTCACTGAAGTCAAAGACTGAAGTCAGAATAAAGAAGACTGACAAATGGCGGAGTCCACTGGAAGTCTTACCAGATCTGTACACTGGAGGATTGTTAGTGTTCTAGACCTTACAAGTCTGAACACTGATATCGAGTAATTGACTTTTGCCTTTACACACTTTCCAAAGAGCATTCCACTTGTTCTTTACCAAAGTATACGTGTGTAAAGGTGGTTGGATAAAAGGATACAAAGTCATTTGATGTGATTTTATCCTTATTCCTTATCCAATGCATTTAATATTCTTGTCGGATCATTAAATGCATGCAACCATATTTGTACGGCACAAAATTCACTGGTGAATTTTGTTGCCTATAAATACAAAGTCATTTCCTTGAGAAAAATACTTTTAAACATTCATTTTGCATTAAAGTGAATTTGTCTAAATACTCTCGATCTTAAACTGGGATACTTCACAACTTTAAGTATCTCGATCCAAAAGAGTTATTTGACAAATATAGATCATTTGTAATTCATAGGTTGTTAGGATACATACTTGTTTGTATTATCTTGATTCCGTACAACCTTGTATTTTATTTAACATCATAAATAAAATACACCATTGAAAAATACATAATGTTCCACTTTACTTGTTTATTGCTTTAAGTCTTGTATTACTTTATTTATATACTTGCATTTATATTAAAGTAATACTAGTCCATTCTAGTGCTTATTAGACTTGTTGTATTTTACACTTTCTAGGTTAACCATCGAATTTAAGGGACTCACAGTTGAAGCCACATGAGAAGAAGTACCCTACCCATGATCTTGAGTTGGCAGCATTTGTATTTGCATTGAAATTGTGGAGACATTACCTTTATGGTACAAAATGCACTTTGTTTACCGATCATAAAAGTTTGCAGTATGTCTTTAATCAAAAGGAGATGAACGTGAGACAAAGGAGGTGGATGGAATTACTTAAGGATTATGATTGTGAAATCAAATACCATCCGGGTAAAGCCAATGTAGTGGCGGATGCACTAAGTAGGAAGGTGCAAAGTTCTTCTTGTAAGTTGATGAGCATGCAAGTTCAAGCCAAGTCGGGGATACTTGATCGAATTAAAGAAGCACAAGCGAGGGCATTAATGAAGGATAACATTGACAAAGAAAGCATTGGAAAGAAGAAACGTCTTGTGATAGAGACTAATAGCCGTGGGTTCAAAACATACAAGGGTCGAATTTGGGTGCCATTGCTTGGTGGTAACCGAGAATTGATCCTTGAGGAAGCCCATAGAAGTAGATATTCGGTTCATCCCGGTGTCACCAAAATGTATGCAGATTTGAAGCCTATTTATTGGTGGCCGGATATTAAAGGAGAAGTAGCCCATTTTGTAGCAAAGTGTTTGACGTGTGCACGTGTGAAAACGGACCATCAAAAGCCGTATGGTTTATTGCATCAATTAGACATTCCCGAGTGGAAATGGGATCATATTACCATGGACTTTGTAACGAAGTTACCTAAAACGCCGAAAGGGAATGATATGATATGGGTGATTGTAGATAGATTGACGAAGAGTGCTCATTTTCTAGCTACCCGACAAGATGTACCCTTAACGAAGATGGCAAAGTTATACATTGATGAAGTAGTCTCAAAACATGGAGTTCCTTTATCTATTGTTTCGGACTGAGACTCGAGATTTGTGTCAAACTTTTGGAAGGGTCTTCAACGGGAGTTGGGTAGTAGAATAAATTTGAGTACCGCCCATCCTCAAACCGATGGGCAAAGTGAGAGAACTATTCAAACATTGGAGGATATGTTGAGGACGTGTGTACTAGAGTATGGTGGAGCATGGGATGATCATTTGAGGTTGATAGAGTTTGCTTACAACAATAGTCACCATGCAAGTATTGGAATGCCACCGTTTGAAATGCTCTATGGTAGGAGATGTAGGACTCCAAGTTGTTGGATGGAGCCCGGTGAAAAGCAAATCACAGGTCCTGAAATTATAGAGATCTCAACGGAGAAAGTTAATGTAGCTAAAGAAGCTTTACGTGTGGCAAGAGAAAGACAGAAAACATATGCAGATAAGAAAAGGAGACCGATTGAGTTTAATGTTGGTGATTTAGTGATGCTGAAAGTGTCACCATGGAAAGGAGTTATTAGATTTGGAAAGAAGAGAAAGTTGAGTCCACGTTTCATTGGACCTTTTAAAGTTCTGAAGCGCATCAAAGATGTAGCATATCAGTTGGAATTACCTTCAGAATTGGATGGAATTCACAACACCTTCCATGTATCCTACTTGAGGAAATGCTTAGCTGAGGAGTCAAGTGTGATTCCTATTGAAGATGTGAGTATTGACCCAATGAAAAGAATAGTAGATGAACCGGTGGCGATACTTGGAAGGAAGCAAAAGAAGTTACGCCGAAAAGTGATTGATCTTGTATTGATAAAGTGGAAGCATAATCATGGAGAAAGCTTAACGTGGGAAACCGAAGCAGTAATGAAGGAGAAGTATCCGGAGTTATTCCTTTCTGATGAGATTTCGGGGACGGAATCCTCTTAAGGGGGAGGTAATTGTAACATCCTAAACTTTTTATTTAACAGTTAACTAATGTCGTTAAGTCAACATAGGGTGTCGTTAAGTCTATTTTAGATTTAATGCTTATACGTAGTTATTGTGTGTTATGTGTAAGGCTTGAAAGCCTAAAATGTATAATGCAGGATATGTGTGTAAAATGTAGCTAAATGCCAAAGTAGTGGTATTTAAAGAAGTAATCATGTTATATATGGTCCATATGGTAGTTTGTGACTAGTAATGAAGGATTAGGAAGCTTAGGGACTAGTTTTGACATAGGAGCAAAGTCAAAAACGGGTTAAGGGGTTTAGGGAGTGTCATTAGGTCATTAGTTGCAGATTTCCTTCCTCCTAAACAAGCCCTAACCGCCCCATATAGTTCCTCCATCAAATTGCAAGCCGAAAAGCTTCCTTACGTGTGATTCGAGTGTGTATTGTCAAGAGTTTTGCACCCTATTTGATATCTACAGGTAGAGCAGGTATAATTTCATTGTTTTCAGGTCCTTTTGATATTATGAGTCATTAGGATTAATTATTGGGTTTTGGGGGAATCGTTTAACGAAGATTAATGGTGGTTTTGATGGATTAAAGTCATATATGGTGTAATTAATGGTTGAAATGATTTGTAATGGTTTGAATATGAAGGATTTTGATGTATGAAAGTCTTGTATTTGATTTAGAATTGTTTGGACCTGGTTTGGGGTGTAATCGAGCAAACTAGTGCAGAATCGGGGCCAGTTGCGGCGCAACTGGTTTCCAGAGAGTTAAGTTGCGGCGCAATGAGAAGCATTGCGGCGCAACGAAAGGTGTGAGCTGCGGCGCAACTCATCTATTTTCAGAAAATGTATACTTTTGAACCGTAACGTCGTTTGACATGTAGATTAGACCTGAATCATAAGTGAGTCTTTAAAGTGTGTAGGTCTAGTTATTGGCCTTAATGACGTGAGTATGTAGCTTGTCTAATAATCGTTTACTAATTATAGGTAGACGAGCATAGTTGCTTTACACAGTGACTAGTTGTTGATTGTTGTGGACTACGCCGAGGTAAGATACACTACTTTGACACGCTGGGGGATTCAACGAAAAGCTGGTTTTAAATCATAAATACTTCCATTTGGTATCTTTATATTGCATGTGGGCATATGGGGTTACACGGGAGGTATTATGGGTTATGTAGTTGACCATGAGACCTGAAATGCAGTCCCTAATGTAGTGAAATGAAGTATTGCTTAATGTAGTGTATTGTTATGCAGTTTATGTAGTGTTATGAAGTATCTCATTATGCATGAAATGTAGAAATGAAGTTGATGTGTGATATATGCATGCTTACATGGCTTGTACACCTAGCACACTAGACTTATTAGGTTGCCATATCACTTGCACGTTTAAGGATCCAAACGTAATGAAGATTAAGTGTGTGAACGTCTAGGAATGTGTGTTACCTAGACTATATGTGTGTGACGGTTTAGGAATGTGTGTTACCTAAACCATATGTGTGAAACCGAGCTCGTAAATATAATGCAGGGAAAGTGTTAAGCTTAACCCGTACTGGTCTTAGTCGGACGAGTGCGTTAACGTAGTTGTTGCTTGGGTGGCTCCTTGCAACATGGTCATTATAATGCAGGGCGAGTAATACGAGGGGTTTGACCAACCTCCACATACGGATTACTCTTGGATTGGCTTGTCATTCCTTAACGACGAAGTGTGACTCGCCTTTTGGTGAAGCATCTAGTCGGGTGTGACTTATGTTACACTTATATGCAGTTAACGAAGATATGTGTGATAATGTGTGAATAAAATGAAGGATAGACACATTTAGGGGGATTCACCCTAATTGATATGAAGTTGATATGCAGTTATGTGTGAACGTGTGATGTGTGTTGTGCCTAAATAAACTTGTCTAATAATGAAGATTGTTTTAATTGGACGAATGTCTTAATAACATAGTGTTATCTTACTTAGCTAATTCGTTAGCTAACACTTGTTTCTTAAATGTGGTTGTTCCCTCAGGTTTAGCTTGAAGGACTAGTTGATGCAGGAAGAGTGAGAGTTGGGTAGATGCATGCAAGAGAACTTAGCTACCCATAGACGATTGTCTCTTTAGACATTTATTTACATTTCGTACTTGATGTCGAATTTATGTAGTATTGTTGAACGGTTGTTTTGTGTTGGGAAACCGTTGGGTTTTCATTTTAAACTATTTGATGGTATTGCATGTAACACCAATAAATGCAGAAACCGAACAGTTTTTATCGGTTTTGAACTTTTAAAGATTTCTTCCGCAATTTTGACACCGTTAGGTGAAAGTTTTTGAAAACCCATATTTTTAAATGTCGGGTGTTACACACAACAAAATATAAGCAGTTTATATATACTTTTTATTATATATATACACTTTTTATATATTTTTACTTATATTATATATACTTCCTTATTATATATTTATTAGATATGTTCTTATTTATATATACTTTTTAATATGTATACTTCGTTTTTATATACTTACTTTTTAATATGTATATATACTTTCATATCACATTGTCGATCCTGCGTTGTTGGCATGCGTTCCCGAGGAAAAACGCGCCCTCGCTCAAAAACACGAATGACCGTGTAATTTTTAGATGTTTTTATGATGTAGTTTTATGTGTTTTTTCATTTTAAGGATTATGTACTCTTTTTAATGGTTATGTTGTTATGTTTTTTTTTAAAACTATTATGTAATGTTTATTTTTTTAATGAAATGATTTAAGTTAGTATTAAAATTAAATGTAAAAGAAAAAGAAATTGGGTAAGTTTAATGAATTGGGGATGTTATACTTAAGATTTGGATAAGAATTAGGTATATTTGTGTAGTTATGAGTTGGAGGGTTTTGATTGAAAAATGGTTTGGGTAACTTTAACTAATTGGTTAGTATTCCCTCCCTAAACATTATATATATTTTTATATATATATACAAAGAGGACAACCTTAGGAATAGTAGCTTTTTTTGTCCACATCTGCGCTTTTAATATATATATAATAATTATAATAATATAAAACATAATATATATATATATATATATTATCTATGTAAAATATATGAATATGACATATCATATAATATTTTGGTTGAAATCCACCCTCCCTTTTTTTTTTTTTTTGGTTTGTTTTTGGGTTTTTTCATTTTGCCCCCTCCTTTTTAGCCTTTCTCTTTTCTGCCCCTCCGGTTTTCTTTTTAATATTTTTAACCCTTAACTTTATATAATTATTTCTACCCTTTGATAATTTGTGGTCTTTTAAAATGTTTTTTAACTTTTGTTTTTTTACAATTTTAAATACTATATATTTTACTCAAATGCTATATAATTTTTTTTTGCATCCTATTTTTTTTCTTTTTTTTAAACATTTGATTTTTATACCTTTTTCACATGTAACTTTTGATTTTTTTTTTTTTTTTTATGGTTTTAGTTTATTCTTTTTGTATGTTTGGTTTTCAATACTTTTCGCCGTCGATAAATTTGTGGTTTTTTTTACCCCGCTCATAAACACGAACGCTTTCAAAATGCGAGGCCGCCCATCGGGCGGCTTGAAATTTCTCTATGTTTGCATGACGCAGCGTCGATCCCGGGCAACGCCCGGGGTCAAAAAACTTGTTAGAAATAAAAAGTCAAAATCCCTAAAAAGTCAAAGTCCAAACGAACACACATACAATCCACAAGCAAGAAATAAAAAAAGTCAAAATCCCTAAAAAATTACCCTCCCTCCAATCGACAGCAGTCAAAAAACTTGTTAGAAATAAAAAGTCAAAATCCCTAAAAAGTCAAAGTCCAAACGAACACACATACAATCCACAAGCAAGAAATAAAAAAAGTCAAAATCCCTAAAAAATTACCTCCCTCCAATCGACAGCTTCAAATTCGTGTAACCATCGAAGTATATATGTCTGTGTGTACATGTATATATATATCTGGCTCTCAAATTTGGTTTCAATATTTATTAACATTTAATGAAATGCAGAATGGAAGCAATGGTGAAAAAGTACCAGCAGAAATTTAAGAGAGTGAGAGAGGACATGGATAGATGGGACGACCACCAAGCTCGATTGCTTTCGCAGTTTAGAAATGCTTCTTCCATCATTGGAAGGTTACAGGTTCTTCACATTGTGTGTGTGTGTATATATATATATAACATATATATATATATGCACTATATGCATATAGTTATGCATTACAAATTTGTCCTTCACTTGCTAGCGCAGTGGTTGGACACCCCGGATGTTGTAGCACGGGTCACACGTTCGAATCCCATCTCGAGCGTTGTTACTAGCCAATATTCTTGGCGAGCGAGTTGAATTTACCGGGTGGATCGGGCGGGGGAGGGGATCGGGTAGGCCCACGGTATTCAGTCCGGATACCCGTGGTCCGGCCCTTCGCTGTTCTAAAAAAAAATATAATGTTTTAGAAGTTATGATATTTAGAGAGTTTGTTTCATTGTGTTGCCTTTGATCAGTTGCTTGAAGATCCTAAAAAATATGGTTCCTTGAGAAATCTTGATGATGTTAAGGATGGTATCTTGACCAAGCAGATGGAATCCCTGCAGATGATCATGCTTTCAATGACTAAATCTTTGTAAGTTGTTGAATTTGGTTAAGGAGATTTATAATAAGATAAGAATTAAGCTAGCAATCATAACAGGATATTTGTCAGATCTCGGAAGTGGGCAAAATGGGCAAATCAGACAGTGGGTAATCGGTCAATATGGTTGGTGTCGAAACGCCTCTTTCATTTTGCTATCTGGTTGGGTTTCCGGAGCACTTCTTTAGTATATACTTTTTAAGTTTCTTATAAACGGTTAGCATGTTGATTATTACCATGAAAGTTACATTTTTTTGATGAAGATGTACTTATCTAAATAAACTGATTTTTGGAGGTTCTGTGCATCAAATATTCAATTTGGGAACCTTTGATCGGCTTCTTTTTTAGTTTTTTAATTACAATTTTGATTGCTAGTGATAAAAAGAAAAACCTTGAATAATTCTTATCTTGTGCTCTAACGTATCAAGTAAAACGTTTTGTTTTCTTTGGGATGGGAAGAATATTTTCAAGATGCTAGTGCTGAATCTACACAAAGTAATTGTGTTATTTAAAAACACTTGTGGATTAAGAAGTTGGATTTTTATTATTAATTTCATTGGTGGAAATTACATTTTGATTTTGAAACAAGTTTAGCTGACTAATATTGATGTGGTCAGGGAGGAGCTAAATAGTGTTGTTTTCTCGCTTGCAAAAGCTCTCCGTGATGCTAAGCAGCAAGTGAAAGGTGGCTCTATTCAGTTTTCAAAGAAACAATTGCATAACAGAATTGGCATAAAACCAAGTCTTGCAGACTGCTTGGAAGGGCTTCGACTTCTTCACGAGATGTATCAAGCAGAGTATGAATGCATACACTTTTCAATACTAGATGTTTATAACTCGCCTGCATTAAAGATCTTTATGAAGCCTACCAATTTTATATATTGACCAGTAGTCATGTGCAACTTTAATTCCTTTAGTCTAATGGTCCAGGTACCGGCTTAAATCATCTGTGATTTCTGCACTTCCTAGCCTTGTCTTGAAGCCAAGGTATGTCAATCCTGTGCTAATGTCTTTCTTGCACTAGGATATATCTGAGGCAACGTTTATACATTCATATAGAGGTGGTAAAGATGGCCGGGTTGGGTAACGGGTCAACATAAGTCATTTACCTCATTATCTCAATTTTTATTTATTAGTTACATTTTTGACATTGAATCTTTTTATTGGCGAAATTTGAGTTTCAAAATGGGGTCTAATGCGATGTTTTTCCCTTCCACCTTTTCTGTTTCTTTTTCATCACTAGTGATTATTATGTTGATCAATTCACGTGAAAAGTGTTAATATCGTTTATTATTAGCGTAAAGTATCTTTTTGATTAACTTAATTGCAGTGTCAGCGATTTACATGCTTTTGAGCAGTTGTTGGTAGATCAACCTAATATCCCCAAAGAAGAAGGTAAATGTTCTTCGATTTGAAGAATGATGGCGATCTAGTCTTTGTAAGTCCTTGGAGCTGAACTTATGTTTGTTATTTGTGCAGTTCAATCCATATATGATGTCATATTTGCCGAGGAAATTTGCTGATGGCATTATGAATCATTGAGAATGTGCATACTGTATTAAACACTAAGTCGTATTCTCATGACTTTATGAATAGTTGTTGGTCAGGAATTTAGATAGTTAGATTGTTGAGCTATTAGCCTATTAGTATTAGTTTTTTGGGGAAGAGATTCCCTCAAGTTCCCTAATATTTCCCTAACAGAGAAATATTGACCTTTGGATTGTAATCACAGGATAAGATTCAAAGATCATCTTTGAATCTTGACCGTTGATTTTAATTCAATGGCCAAGATGTTTCAAACTTGACCCAAGTTAGAAACAACTTGAGGGGATTCCCTCCCGTTTTTTTGTTACTATTATTTTCTTTTTTCAAACCAAGTGTCGGGATTGACAATAATGAAACATTTGTGTTGAGTGTTGACCAATATCTTGTTAAATATTATTAAATTTTGTAAACACAATCCAGTTTATCTATGTTAATTCAATGTGAACCAATGTCCTAAACATCTATTCACACTGTTAAACATAACATCCGAATTGTATATCGAGTAAGATCACATAAAATGAAGTATCTTGCTGATTTTAGATGACTACTATAATATCCACCAAGATTGCAAGATAAAACTACCCTTTTGGGAAGATAGAACAATCCAAAGTCCTGAACCTGTGTCCAATATAGATCAAATACCATTCATGCCCTTTTCGATGTGCGAATTGGTAAATTTTCACACTATAACATATACAATAAATGAAATGAATTTTTTTTTTTTTGAACAGCCAATCCTACTCTACGCCTACTCTAATCTATAAACCCCATGATACTCCATTACCAAGAGTTGAACCTTGGTCTTTTCTCCGAGAGGCATAAGCCTCTACCACCCCACCTAAATGGTGATGGCAATAAATGAAATAAGATAGTCATGGAACCCACTGTATATACATATATATATATATATATGGGCGCCAAAAGAAAGGGCAATGATGGGTAAGAAAGTTGCAGCCCATTGATTTGGTGGTATTGCCTGAAACAATGTTTCTTTCTCTAGTTTGGTCAGTCACATTTCTTCACAACACACATTCTTCTCTTATTGCAAAAAAATATTCACCAAAGATGAAGTTGAATATGGGTTTGATACAGAGAATTTGGGGAAAGAGAGAATGATTTTGTTTTGATTATCAATTATGCTTACATTCATACTAAAATCAAGTATTTATACAAGATCACAAGCCCTTGACCGACTTTGACCGGTGTAACCGCCTCCAACGGCTATTTAAACAAACATATGAAATATTGATACAAACACCCCCTGACTTATATGTATTTTACATATCAACCCTAACTAATTTTAAAACTAATATTCACTTAATATTTCGTAACAAATGCCCCTCCTCAAAGATTTTTGCCCTAAAAAATCCCATGTAGGAAAACGGCATTTCAAATCATCCAAATATTCCCAAGAAGCTTCTTCCAAAGACAAGCCCTCCCAATGAACCAACACTTGAACTGCAGATTTAGAACCCCTTTTCACCATCCTTCTGTCCACAATTGAACGAGGCTGCAGAATGAACCTTGGACCTTGAGGCAGAGGAGCAGTCTGCAGTGGAGTACCATGTGCTCTTTTAAGCAGAGAGACATGAAATGTATGGTGGATTTGAGCTGAAGCAGGCAAGTTCAACTTATAAGCTACTGAACCAATCTTTTGCAGCACCAGGAAAGGACCAAAATATTTTGCAAAAAGCTTCCTATTGTGATGAGCTTTCATAGAGTGTTGAGCAAATGGGTGTAATTTCACAAACACCCAATCTCCTTCAGCAAACTCCCTTTCACTCCTATGCATATATGCTGCTTGCTTCATCCTATTTCTTGCAACTGCCAAATTTTGCTTCAGTTTTTGGATCATACCTTCCCTTTGTCTATGTAACTCCTCTACTGAAGCCAAAGCAGTATCACCAGGGATAAAAGGAATATGAATGGCTGGTTTAACCCCAAACAATGCTTCATATGGGGACATCTTAATTGCTGAATGCCATGTGGTATTGTACCACCATTGAGCCAAAGGCAACCATTTAACCCAATCATTTGGTGAGTCAATACACATTGCCCTCAAATAAGCCTCTAAGCATCTATTCAGCACTTCAGTCTGTCCATCTGACTGAGGATGATAAGCAGAGGACATGGACAGCTGAATACCCTGTAGCCTCATGAATTCCTTCCAAAAATTACTGACAAATACTGGATCCCTATCTGAAACAATTGTAGTAGGTGGACCATGGATCTTGAAAACATTATCCAGGAATGCTTTAGCAACAGTGGTGGCTGTGAAAGGATGAGTCAATAGAATGAAGTGACCAAATTTGGTCAATCTCTCCACCACCACAAAAATTGTGTCTTTGCCCTATATTTTTGGCAATCCAGACACAAAATCCATTGAGATGTCAGTAAATATAGATTGGGGTATTGGTAAAGGCTGCAATAACCATGGGTAGGGAACCAGTTCATACTTTGACCTCTGACATACTCCACATTCCTTAATGAAGCTTTTTACTTCCTTAGCACACCCCTTCCAATAGAATAAATCAGTAATTCTTGTTAGGGTAGGGACAAAACCTGAATGACCACCTACTGCAGAAGCATGAAATAGTGAAATAATCTCTTTTCTCAAATTAGGTATCCTGCCCACCATAATTTTTCCTTTTCTTCTCAATATGTGACCATCCCATGATCTATTTTTGACCACACCACCCTACTGCAGAATTTCCAAAACCTTCATAAGATCAATATCTTGCTGCAAGGATTCTTTAATTCTGCCCAATAAAAGTGGATCCAGTGTACTAACTCCCATTTGTAATAATGATAGCCCATGAACCCTAGATAACCCATCTGCTGCCACATTGTCAACTCCCTTTTTGTATATTATCTCAAAATCATACTTCATCAACTGTGACAACCATTTTTGTTGCAGTGGAGTCACAATAGACTGGACAGTGAGGTATTTTAAACTGTGATGATCAGTCTGAATTATGAAATGGTTACTGATCAAATAATGGTGTCATTGCTTCACAGCCATGATTATTGCCAATAACTCCTTTTCATATACTGACCAGGTCTGCTGTCTAGTAGAAAGAGCTTTACTAATGAAGGCTATTGGGTGTTTATCTTGCATTAAAACAGCACCCAAACCCTTACCAGAAGCATCAGTCTCTATGACAAAAACCTTTGAAAAATCTGGCAAACTTAACACTGGTGGTTTGCTCAGTGCTAATTTAAGCTGAATAAAAGCCTCTTCTGCTCCAGGAGACCAAGAAAAACTATTCTTTTTGAGTAATCCAGTAAGTGGTTTGGCAATAATCCCAAAATTTCTTATAAACCTTCTATAGTAGCCTGTAAGTCCTAAAACCCCCCTCAATTGCTTCACATTAAAAGGTGCAGGCCAATCCATGATTGCTTGTATCTTTTTTGGATCAGTGGCTACTCCTTCCTTGTTAATCACATGTCCTAAATACTCCACCTTCTCTCATGCAAATGCACACTTACTTTTCTTGGCCTTTAATTCATTCTCCCTCATTATAGACAGAACTAATTCCAAATCCTCCATATGCTTGGACCAAGACTGGCTGTAGACCAAGACATCAAAGAATACCAAAGTGCATTTCCTTAGTAGTGGCCTGAACACATCATTCATAATGACTGGAAGGTGGCTGGAGCATTAGTGAGTCCAAAAGGAAGCACTAGAAACTCAAAATGTCCAGCATGAGTCTTGAATGCAGTTTTATATATGTCAGGCTCATGCATTCTTATCTGATGGTATCCTGCCCTCAAATCCAGTTTTGAGAAGATAGTAGCCCCTTGTAATTCATCTAAAAGGTCTTCTATCAAAGGAATTGGATAAACATCCTTAATTGTGGCTGCATTCAGCTGTCTATAATCAATGCACATCCTCCATGTGACATCCTTCTTTTTCACCAATACAACTAGAGCAGCAAATGGACTGTTGTTGTGTCTAATCACTCCAGTTTCCAATAATTATTGTGTTAAACTCTCTATCACATCCTTTTGAGTCTTAGCATACCTATATGGTTTAAGGTTTAGGTTGACCTTATCATCTTTTAGAGGAATTTTGTGATCACAATTCCTCTGTGGAGGCAACCCTCTTGGTATTTGGAAAACATCATCAAATCTATCTAATAATTCCTCCAATTTCTTGTTTGACTGACATTCTCTAAGTAAAGGCTGACACATATTGTTGTTGCCATTAGGTTCTGCCAGTGTTAACAATTCAGCTTGCACCACTCCAGTATGGCTCAACAAATTGTGTAATTTCTCCATGGAACATAAACTAACCCTTGTTTTATCACTCCCTTCAATTCAAATTGCTTACCTCCCAAAACAAACTTCATTGTCAAATTCTTAAAATTCCATACTATGTCATTAAGAGTAGCCAACCACTGTACTCCTAAAACTATGTCATAATTCCTTAATTCCAATGATAACATGTCTGCAGTAAACCAGTCACCCTGCATCATCCACTTAAAAGCTCTACACATATCCATACTGGCCATGTCATTTCCATTAGCAACTGACACCTTAACATGTAGAATTTGAATGAGAGCACACCTAATTTTCTCTGTTAATGCCTTATTTATGAAATTGTGTGTGCTGCCACTATCTACCAAAATATGCAAGTTTCTAGTGCCTATAGTACCAACCACTTGCATTGTAGAGTAAGAAGGGATGCCTAAAATTGCATTAAGTGAAATGTGAGCTAGGCTCACCTTGTATCACCACAGCCTGTTCAGGATTACTCACAACAATATCTCTACACTCCACATTTTCCTGCACATGCACCTCCTCTTCTATACCTTCCTCAACTTCTATCAAAAAGAACTGCTTCTTACCCTCACACACTTTAATATGTCCAGGCACAAACTTCTCATTGCAATAGAAGCATTCAGCCTTAGATCTCTTGTCTTCTAGATGCTTATTAGTCATTTTGGCAGGAACTAAGGCATTAGAGGGCACTGAACTCACAGGTGTGGCTAATATAGGTGGTTTTGAAGCATTACTTAACTGAGGCATGCTCCTAAATCCTCCTCCCTATAACCATAACCACTACTACCTCCAGAAGCCTTTCCTAATGATTTATTACTTTCATTCTGCATTTTAGCTAAAATATAGGTCTCTCTAAGTGTTTTTGGCTTAAACATTCTAACAGGACATTTAATTTCAGGCTTTAATCCTTCAATAAAACAACTAACAGTGTGATCTTCAGGAAGACTAACCTTAGTCAGTAATGAATCAAATTCATCACAATAAACCTCTAATTCTCCAGTCTGAGTGAGAGCCTTCAAAGAAGCCATAGGATCCTCGGTGGAAAACCTAGCAGTGATAGCTTTAGCATATTCAGTCCACAAAATAGCTTCCATAGCCTTGCCAATGGTTCTCATGTATCCTAAATGCCATGAGAGTGCTCTACCATCCATATGCACTGTTGCATATCTCACTTTGCTGGTTTCTAGTGTTTCATCAATGGTGAAGAAGTGATCACACTTGTAGAGCCATGAATCCACATCATCTCCATTGAATCTCGGAAATTCAAGCCTAGTCAGCTTATTAGCAATTCTACGCTCGTCGTTGTTACGCGCCGTCGTCAACTGTCGCTGATTCTTCAATATTTCCACCTCCTTTGTCAATTCTTCAATTGTAGCTCGCATCGATAATGATGAATTGATCTGAGTAGCTAAATCCTTTTGAGCTTGTGCGAATTCCTTCTGTAATCGTTCGTAATCCTGATTGAGAGTATCTGGCGCCATTGATTTTAAGGAGAAGAGAATCAACGAGTTCGCCGGAAACCTAATCTGAATTATGATCGGAAATGAAATCCGGTGACGGTTATCGGAAGCGCTCCACTTCAGAGGCTCTGATACCACAATGATACAGAGAATTTGGGGAAAGAGAGAATGATTTTGTTTTGATTATCAATTATGCTTACATTCATACTAAAATCAAGTATTTATACAAGATCACAAGCCCTTGACCGACTTTGACCGGTGTAACCGCCTCCAACGGCTATTTAAACAAACATATGAAATATTGACACAAACACCCCTTGACGTATTTGTATTTTACATATCAACCCCAACTAATATTAAAACTAATATTCACTTAATATTTCGTAACAGGGTTAAACCCATATATGACTCCGAAGAGTGCAGAGGAGAATCATCCAGTATGAAAAAAAATGACAGTTAGTCGGTCCGTGGCAACAAAAAACTAAATTCTGAATTGTCACGGATTAAAGGTGGTGGCTTGACGTCTGAGATCTCTATTTGTTTCATTGACTGTGATATGTCATCAACGGAAAATGGAATGCTGCAGAAGAAAACCATGGGAAAACATCCGAAACAACAAAGAGTAAAGAAAATATTAATTTTAACCCCTTATCATTATCATTACATAGAACTAAGTGCAATCCAAGGTTGTGCTATTCAAAACAACAAAAACTCAAGTATGATGGTTCTGCGTAGAGGTGCAAGTTTTAAACTAATTACCTAATAATTGTTCGATACGGGATGTATATCTGGGGCATATGGGTAACGAGGTGAAAAAGGTCAAAACGACATCCAATGTGTTTTCAAATGTCTAAAGTCCCTTAAGTCGCTTAATTAAATCAATAGAATATATGGTTTATGTATTTACGAGAACGATACCCGCGCGTTGCGGCGGTGATGGAGGTGGCGGCGGTGATGTAATGGCGGCGGCGGTGGTGGAGGTGACGGGTGGTGGTGGCGGCGGAGCGACGGTGGTGGCGGCGGAGATTGGTGGTGGTGGTGGTGGCGCCGGTGAGTAGTGGAAGTTATTGATGTAATGTGACTATGATGTATGGTACATCATGCAATAGAATGTGTACATTGTTGAAACTTAAAATCAATATTGAAATTTTAAGTTCAATGTTGAAAATCAAAAGTGAATTTGCTTTATAATATAGTATAGATAACATTTAAAAGAAGACAAAAGAGTTTTGATGGGTCGGCCCAATTCGACCCATGCATTTTGCCACATCTAGATCTGAGTCAATATCACAGAGAAATGAGCAACATGTGCGAGATATGTAGAGACTCTGATGAAGGAGTGTAACCACAAATTGATAAAAAGTAATAGGTAAACAAAAGTAACCTCGAATCATCATCCAACAGGAATGAACTGCTTATCGAGTTGTTTCTTTCTTCAGTCATTATCACCCTCATGCTGGATATAACCTAGAAGATAATATTGACATGTCAAAGGGGCGGGTTAGGTGAGAGTAGGAAACTAATCCATCTTCGTTCTTATAACAATTTATTTAGTCATTTTGGATGGGTCAAAACAGGCAGATTGGGTTGGGTTGACTGCAAATACTTTTGTTTTTTATTTACAAAGAAAAGGAAAGATACTATAACGATATAAAGTTTTCAATGTAACACAACTTAGAAGGTTGTATGCATTAAAAAAACACTATAGGCGACTTTTAACCCATTTAACTCGTAAGGCTTTTATATATTTTTGTTGTAGAAATATTTAAACGGTTGAGACACTCCAGCCCAAATCAACCCATTCATCAGTAAATGTGTCAAATTGGCTCTAATGCCACTTATTTGGCTTACATCCGGGGAGACACTATGCGTGATGTGTTTGTCATCCCAGTACATCGTACTGATCCGGTATAGCTGTTGTACACTAAGAACCTGTAGAACAAAGTAATGGTGGTTGAGACATGAGAGAAGTGTAAGATTATAGCAAATTTTGTTGTTAAACATTATCACTCACGGGACAAAGACCACGACTGATTTCTTCCAGGGTTTTCTCTGGCTTTTGATGAATAACCTGAACTCAGTTACACACACATATATTTTAGACAGACATTTATCTCAATTCTGTCCTTAACCAGAACTAAAGTTCTGTGAAAAAGATGATAATTTACCAGAAACCCTATTGCTTGTCGTATATGTTGAAGTTCATCCCAAGCCGAACCTGCATACTGCAGTTTGTTTTCTTGTTTAGCAAATAGGAGTAGAGGTGACTAAATTAGCAGGTTGGGTGATAGGTCAAAACGGGTATGTTTTTTATTTACAAAGAAAAGGAAAGATACTATAACGATATAAAGTTTTCAATGTAACACAACTTAGAAGGTTGTATGCATTAAAAAAACACTATAGGCGACTTTTAACCCATTTAACTCGTAAGGCTTTTATATATTTTTGTTGTAGAAATATTTAAACGGTTGAGACATATATATATATATATATATATATATATATATATATATATATATATATATATATATATATATATATATATATATATATATATATATATATATATATATATATATATATATATATATATATATATATATATATATATATATATATATATATATATATATATATATATATATATATATATATATATATATATATATATATATATATATATATATATATATATATATATATATATATATATATATATATATATATATATATATATATATATATATATATATATATATATATATATATATATATATATATATATATATATATATATATATATATATATATATATATATATATATATATATATATATATATATATATATATATATATATATATATATATATATATATATATATATATATATATATATATATATATATATATATATATATATATATATATATATATATATATATATATATATATATATATATATATATATATATATATATATATATATATATATATATATATATATATATATATATATATATATATATATATATATATATATATATATATATATATATATATATATATATATATATATATATATATATATATATATATATATATATATATATATATATATATATATATATATATATATATATATATATATATATATATATATATATATATATATATATATATATATATATATATATATATATATATATATATATATATATATATATATATATATATATATATATATATATATATATATATATATATATATATATATATATATATATATATATATATATATATATATATATATATATATATATATATATATATATATATATATATATATATATATATATATATATATATATATATATATATATATATATATATATATATATATATATATATATATATATATATATATATATATATATATATATATATATATATATATATATATATATATATATATATATATATATATATATATATATATATATATATATATATATATATATATATATATATATATATATATATATATATATATATATATATATATATATATATATATATATATATATATATATATATATATATATATATATATATATATATATATATATATATATATATATATATATATATATATATATATATATATATATATATATATATATATATATATATATATATATATATATATATATATATATATATATATATATATATATATATATATATATATATATATATATATATATATATATATATATATATATATATATATATATATATATATATATATATATATATATATATATATATATATATATATATATATATATATATATATATATATATATATATATATATATATATATATATATATATATATATATATATATATATATATATATATATATATATATATATATATATATATATATATATATATATATATATATATATATATATATATATATATATATATATATATATATATATATATATATATATATATATATATATATATATATATATATATATATATATATATATATATATATATATATATATATATATATATATATATATATATATATATATATATATATATATATATATATATATATATATATATATATATATATATATATATATATATATATATATATATATATATATATATATATATATATATATATATATATATATATATATATATATATATATATATATATATCTCTATATATATATATATATATATATATATATATATATATATATATATATATAACGATATAAAGTTTTCAATGTAACACAACTTAGAAGGTTGTATGCATTAAAAAAACACTATAGGCGACTTTTAACCCATTTAACTCGTAAGGCTTTTATATATTTTTGTTGTAGAAATATTTAAACGGTTGAGACACTCCAGCCCAAATCAACCCATTCATCAGTAAATGTGTCAAATTGGCTCTAATGCCACTTATTTGGCTTACATCCGGGGAGACACTATGCGTGATGTGTTTGTCATCCCAGTACATCGTACTGATCCGGTATAGCTGTTGTACACTAAGAACCTGTAGAACAAAGAAATGGTGGTTAAGACATGAGAGAAGTGTAAGATTATAGCAAATTTTGTTGTTTAGCATTATCACTCACGGGACAAAGACCACGACTGATTTCTTCCAGGGTTTTCTCTGGCTTTTGATGAATAACCTGAACTCAGTTACACACACACATATATTTTAGACAGACATTTATCTCAATTCTGTCCTTAACCAGAACTAAAGTTCTGTGAAAAAGATGATAATTTACCAGAAACCCTATTGCTTGTCGTATATGTTGAAGTTCATCCCAAGCCGAACCTGCATACTGCAGTTTGTTTTCTTGTTTAGCAAATAGGAGTAGAGGTGACTAAATTAGCAGGTTGGGTGATAGGTCAAAACGGGTATGTTTTTTGTTGTGCTTCGAACTGGTCCAGTCTGACGCGTTAAAGATATTACTTAGCCCAAATTGAGCAGTTTACAAGCAAAAGGGTGGAACCTGCCACCTATAAATAGAAGTATCGAACGGCATGAAAAATTACACACTCCTAAAATACCTCATCTGTTGCATTATGACACCAGTCTTTTAACTCAGCAAGTCCTGCTTTCACATATTCCCCGTGGCTGAATGAACAGCATTCACGACTCAAAAAAAGACTGCAACGAAATGCGGTAGGATACACAACCAGATTAAATGTGCATATGAATTTTTAAAGAGATATGAAATTTTCTGGGTTATAATATACCTATTAAACAGTTCAACATTGATGGTCAAAAATATCTGTGTAAAATTTTTTTGAACCAACAACGGAGGTACCTGAAGAAATCAACACAATCAGAACTGCATAAAGGCTACTACTACATAATACATTCCGAGGTCTTCAAAGATAATATGTCATTTCCATATTACCTTTCTAATTGTTCGTAATCTAAGCAATAGATGACAATGATCGTGGTACACAAGATGCCTCAGTTTACCACTATTAAGAGGCTTATTAGATATTTGTTAAAATTTAGGGTGCCAAAACAATTGTTACATTAACTTTGACAAGGGGGAAAATATTACTTCTTTTCAAAAGATTTCAAGATGAGCTAGTTTGCTAAAGAGGAAAACAAGTTTGAGTTGAAACAGGACATTTTCAAGTGCAGGTTAAAACTAATTAAGAAAATAATTAAAAGATTGAAGAAACACAAATTTCACCAACATGATTTGTTTTCAATGTGTTCAAGAAATCTCCAAGGATCTTCACAATACTTTGCCAGTGAGTAATCAAATCTATTAAGATAATGAACTTATATTTTGCTTCTAAAGACGTCACATATATAATTATACTATATTATGTAATGTTTAAAAATGTTCTGACTCTTACGAGTCGAGTCACGTTCTGAGTCACGAGTCAAAAAAATCATGTTTTCGAGTCGAGTCAAAAGTTACGAATCGACAACTATGATAATAACTACGTTGTCCATATATGAGTCGGAAATATAGATTTTGTGGTAAATCGATTTAGGATTTTATGCATTTAAGTTTGTGTAACATCCCACCAGTGGCGGAAACGTGAGATGCAACTGAAACAAGCTTGCAAATGGATATTAGAGAGAGAAACTAGATGATGTCCATTTAAAGCTACAAATTGTCAAACACAAGTCCAGATACAACAATAAGTCCATGCAAGGGAAAACAAACTGAATGCAACCAAATTGTCCAATAAGTCGAACTATAGGCCTCAACTCCTAGCTTGCTAGCGATTTCTTGTATACCTGAAAAGATAATCAAAAAGTCAACACTAGATTGGTGAGTTCGTAGGATCACATAGTTTCAAGTTGAGCCATAGATTCGATACTAGTGTATACACACATATATACATGATTACACCCATTAGTAAGTAAGCATCGAATAGTTGAGCCATAGATTCGATACTAGTGTATACACACATATATACATGATTACACCCATTAGTAAGTAAGCATCGAATAGTTGAGCAATAAGAGTCCCGCACCGGGAGATATTCCACCAAATGGGAAATTCACAAGTATCTCATCCAAAAGCTACACCGAAATCACAAGAATTACACAACATATAAACACAACAACTAGCAAGGTCTCAAAACCAAGCTCAAGCTCGTCCACAATATCATCAACAACAACAACACACAATAACATGAATAACAATAATAAACACATAAGAACCGTCTCATATGGTCTTCCCGAGATCTACACCGGATTCCCAACCACGATGGGGGTGTTAGTGCCGCATCCTACCCCGGGGGATTCTACAAGAGAGAGTAGGCCGACAATGCACTTGGCAGGTGCTCACGTTGGTTAACCAATAGATGCCACAACGAATCAACAACAAGTGAGAACACTAAGCGTTTGTACACACAACTTTTGCACACTAAGCATTGCATACACAGCCTTTGCACACTAAGCATTTGCACACACAACCCAAGAAATCAAGTATCACAATGAGAACTACGCCCAAGAATCACAATGAATACTAACCCCATTACTAGTAAAATCAAGTGTAAAAATCAACTATTTTCACATGCCCACTTCCAAAATAAAAAAAAAAACCTCTTTCAAAACCCTAAATCAAATTAGTTTTAACAAAAACCCAAAGACTTTTACAGTGTTATGAAAATCTAGTTACCTAAGACATAAACAACATGATTTAAGTATTTAGGGATTAAAGTTTCATACCAAAACTTTCCTTCGTGATGATGAAATCCAAAAATGAGACAAATTGGAAGAAATGGAGACTTGTTCTTAGACTCTTGAAGATTATTTATTAATATTACACAATTTCTTAATTAATTCTTTGCCTAAATCGTTCAAATATTTCGTTGACACCATATTACATATTTTTAAATTACCTTTCTAACGACTATTCATACGACTATCTTTTCTCCACAAAAGTTGTTTCACCAAAGTTTGACTCGTTTCCAATCTACTAGTCCCGTAACGTTGACGGGTCTAAACGACGGGTGTTACAGAATTAAAGGTGGAGGCTCGACGTCTGAGATCTCTATTTGTTCCATTGACTTTGATATGTCATCAACCGAAAATGGAATGCTGCAGAAGAAAACCATGAAAAAACATCAGCAACAACGAAGAGTAAAGAAAGCAACAACGAAGAGTAAAGAAAATATTAACATTCATCCATCATCATTATTATTACATACGATTAAGTGTCATCCAAGGTTGTGTTTTTCTAAAGAACAAAAGTTAAGTAATACGAGTAATTGTTCTAAGCAGAGATGCAAATTTAAAACTAATTGCCTATAATTTTTCAATCTGGGCAGTATGGATAGAGATTCTCTAAAGTTGTTTCAACTTTATTGGTAAAGTTGGAGCAACTTGAACCATTGGATTAAAATAAATGGTTGAGATTAAAAATTCAAGTTTGAATCTTGACCATTGATTTTAATCCAATGGTTCAAGTTGCTCCAACTTCACCAATAAAGTTGAAGCAACTTTAGATGATTCTTATTCGGGCTGTATATCTCCGGTCATTAATGTTAGTGGCGGAGCTATGTGGTGGTCACGGGTGGCCATGACAACCCCACAATATCTTTAAAACTTTATATTTCTAGTGCTATTTTTATGTATTTATTAAGTTTAAAGGTAATTGGCAACCCCACAAAATATACACTTAAAATTTTATGCCCTCAACAAGTTTGTTAGTATCATGAACACTGTTTGACAACCCCTAACTAAAAATCTTGGCTTCGCCACTAAATAATGTCACATGGCTAACAAAGTGAAACAGGTTAAAAATAATGTGTTTTTGACCGCTTAAAGTCTCCTAAGTCGCTATATTAAATATATGGGGGAAGTGAATATGAGGTTGTCCCCAACTAAGCTTAGATGGGGAACACCTCACATTTTGCTTTTTTAATCATAATATTCATGGGGACCCAAGATTTATTTAAAATACAAAATTATATTAAAATATATGGGGGATGGTTATATAAGGCTGTTAGGTACCTAAGCTTAGGTGTGGAACACTCACATACTTATTTTTTAATCCATAAAATTCATGGGGCCAAACATTTATTCATTAAACAAAAAGTATTAAAAAATTATTATGTGAGGGGTTCCACACCTAAGCTTAAATGTCAGGCAGCCTTATATTCACTTTTTCATTTATATATATATATAGAGTAAAGTTATTGCAGGAACTAAAAAATTATCGAGAACTAAGAGAACTAATCATAGCCATTAGACTAAATAGATCAGGGTTAATAAACATCAATGACATTTATTTAAAATAATTCAACCATTTAAAGAATATGATGTACTTAAAGGGCATAATCGGGATGTTCATAAAATTAGATAAACCGAAATGCACATTAATGAATCATTTTTTAATGTTTGAAAGTTGTGAACTTTTCATGCACGACCGATGACATTTTCTTATAACTTATTAAGACATTAATATATTACTATATTTTAACAATATAAAGTCATGTATGTAATTAGGTATAGTTTATGAATATGTGAATTTTTAAAATATAAATAAATTTAAAACTATAAACTTTTTGACTCGTACACATGTTAATGGCCGTGTTTACATGTGTATAATTACGTATTTCATTAATATATTGTAATAATATAAGATTATAAATGCATGATTATATTTAACTTGTTAACATATCAAATATAAAAATTTATATAATAGTAAAATCTATAATTTTTTGGTTGGCACGCATGTTTTTTTGTTAGTACACATGTGAATGACTCGATTAACAATTGTACAAATATTATTTTTTTTTGTTGGTACACATGTGAATGACCATATTCACAAGTGTATAAATATAATTTTTTTTAACAAAGTTAACAAATGCATATAAAAACAAGTATACATATTCTTTTTTGGTTGGCACATATGTGAATGACAATATTCACAAGTGTACAAATAATTTTTTTTTAACAAGGTTCACAAATACATATTAAAAGTAAAAACAATTATATAATATATTTTTTTTGTTGACACACATGTAATTGACTATTCGCAAGTGTGTATAAATAATTTTTTAACAAAGTTCAAAATGCATATAAAAACAAGTATACATATTTTTTTTGGTTGGCACATGTTACACATGTGAGTGACCATATTCACAAGTGTATAAATATAAAAAAAGTATTTTAAAAATCATAAAAAATACATTTGCTTCATTTTATATTTTAAAAAACCATCTTAATCTTAATCTTAATATATACTAAAAGGCAACTAACCTAACCTCAATTGACCAATCATAACTTTCAATTTTACTAAATTTTGATTTTGAACATGTGATTAAATTAGGATAAGTCGACCAATTTAAATTTACTAATTTGGCTAAACTAATTTGGATTGACTATAATACTAGATAAGTCGATCAATTTGTATTTCTAATTTGGATAAACTATAATCAAATTATTTATAAAAATAATGTCGACCAAACCCCACCGTATGTTTGGTATATAATATTAATTAATTAATTATTGAATATCATTATAATTATCATTATCTTTATTTTTTATTTTTTTTCATCTTTAACTATATTGGTAGAAATATTTATATCAATATTTTATTTTATATTATTAATTTTAATAAAAACTAATTCTAAGATTATGAAGAATCGCAACGAGATCCTGAGAATCGCAATGCGATTCTTCTGTAGAATCTCTATGAGATCCTGCATAATTTCAACTTGGCTAATTTGGTATAATCGCAATGAAATTTGGCTAATTACGCGATTTTCTCTTCTTATTTTGATAATATTGTAAAACCCGTGTATTTGACACGGGTCTAAAATCTAGTATATACTAAAAGGCAACTGACCTAACCTCAATTGACCAATCACAACTCTAAATTTCTCTAATTTAATTAAATTAGTACATGTCATAATATAATTTACACTTTTTTGTTTTCCATCATCAATTTACACTTTTAGTCATTTTTCTTAAAATAAAATTTTATTGAAATAAAATACATAAAATATAAAACTCATGTTTATCCAAAATATCCAACTAATTAAATAATACAAAATATCTTTTTAATAAATAAAACCAACTTTATTTACAATTAGTCTTCACCCAACTATAATTGTAACATATTAAGTTATTTATAATTATAACTTATCAAACTATCAATGACTATATATATATAAATATATATATATATATATATATATATATATAATATATAATATAAATAATATATCGAATAATAAAATAATATATATATATATATATATATATATATATATATATATATATATATATATATATATATATATATATATATATATATATATATATATATATATATATATATATATATATATATATATATATATATATATATATATATATATATATATATATATATATATATATATATATATATATATATATATATATATATATATATATATATATATATATATATATATATATATATATATATATATATATATATATATATATATATATATATATATATATATATATATATATATATATATATATATATATATATATATATATATATATATATATATATATATATATATATATATATATATATATATATATATATATATATATATATATATATATATATATATATATATATATATATATATATATATATATATATATATATATATATATATATATATATATATATATATATATATATATATATATATATATATATATATATATATATATATATATATATATATATATATATATATATATATATATATATATATATATATATATATATATATATATATATATATATATATATATATATATATATATATATATATATATATATATATATATATATATATATATATATATATATATATATATATATATATATATATATATATATATATATATATATATATATATATATATATATATATATATATATATATATATATATATATATATATATATATATATATATATATATATATATATATATATATATATATATATATATATATATATATATATATATATATATATATATATATATATATATATATATATATATATATATATATATATATATATATATATATATATATATATATATATATATATATATATATATATATATATATATATATATATATATATATATATATATATATATATATATATATATATATATATATATATATATATATATATATATATATATATATATATATATATATATATATATATATATATATATATATATATATATATATATATATATATATATATATATATATATATATATATATATATATATATATATATATATATATATATATATATATATATATATATATATATATATATATATATATATATATATATATATATATATATATATATATATATATATATATATATATATATATATATATATATATATATATATATATATATATATATATATATATATATATATATATATATATATATATATATATATATATATATATATATATATATATATATATATATATATATATATATATATATATATATATATATATACGTATATATATTTGTTTTGTTCCATATACTATATTTTTATATATGATGTAACGACACAACTCGATTTACGAGAAAAAAATAAGGATTTTTTTTTTTTTATAAGCCCCCACTGCGCCGCAGTGGGAAGTTACTGAAACAGACAACCAAACTCCCCCACTGCGCCGCAGTGGGAAGTTACTGAAACAGACAACCAAACTCCCCCACTGCGCCGCAGTGGGGTGGAAACACTCCCACTGCGCCGCAGTGGGATATCTCTGATCTCAGCCTGCAGTTTTCCTGCAGGTCTAAAACTTTTAAAAATCATATCCCAAACTTCAATCTTGCACAATCTTTTACCAAACTTCAAAATGAGTTAAAGACACATGATTTAAAATTTCGAAAGCTTTCATTTGATCAAGTGTAACATTTACAACGAAACGGGTCATTTTACCCAAGTTGACACATTACAAAAGACGGCATTCAAAATTGGAAATTTCGGCATGACCCATTCGTAAAATCATCATCCAAACCTGTTACGGATTATGAATTTCTCCAAAACACATTTAAACAAAATCAATACATTACAACTACTAAACGACCCATTTAAAATACCCAAAAACTCGAGTCTAACACTAGACATCATAATAATTTTCCAAAAAGACAAAACAAGAGTACAAAGAGCCGATAGTTCAAAGGGGTCACTATGGGTCCTATTACCAATACCATTATCCGCATATAGCTAAAACAATCAATATCCATAAAGCATCTTCAACTTCAAACTTTATATTACTTAACTTTCTTCCGCATCCGGGACAACCTATAAAAAGGTAAACAACTAAAAGGATAAGCTAAACGCTTAGTGAATGCATACACATACAATCATAAACAAGTTACCATACAAAAGTGCATCAATGATAGCCTATCATTTGATAGTCATTTCATCCATATCAATCATAATGCTAGTAGGACTTTACCCACCTACTAGTCTTAATCAACAATTTGGCTAGTAGGAATTTACCCACCTACTAGCTCTCACAAATAATTTGGCTAGTAGGAATTTACCCACCTACTAGCTCACACAATCAATTTGGCTAGTAGGAATTTACCCACCTACTAGCTCACACAATCATTTTCAACATGGCCATGGAAATTGGCTAGTAGGAATTTACCCACCTACTAGCTCTTACAACAAATTGGTTAGTAGGAATTTACCCACCTACTAACTCTTAATCACAATTTGGCTAGTAGGAATTTACCCACCTACTAGCTCTTACAACAAATTGGTTAGTAGGAATTTACCCACCTACTAGCTCTTACAACAAATTGGTTAGTAGGAATTTACCCACCTACTAACTCTTAATCACAATTTGGTTAGTAGGAATTTACCCACCTACTAACTCTTAATCACAATTTGGCTAGTAGGAATTTACCCACCTACTAGCTCTCACAACAATCAAATGGGTCATAGGAATTTACCCACCTATGACCCCTAATAACAAGAACATGATCAAATGCATATACACTCACCTTATTTGCGACCACAATTGCAAGATGACCATAAAACAACGTATTTGCAATCAACCTATCAATTCACATTAAGAACACACATATGGTCATTCATCACGTATAAGGTCACCTAGCCATAATCACTAGCATTTCAACACCAACCCATCATTTACAATCTTATATTAATCTTGAGTTGGTTCACATAACATGTATCTCTTATATCATTTTCAATTGGCCAAGAGTTACTTTCATATCAAAATCGTCATTTTCATATTTGACCTAGCAGACTTCAAACAAGCATAACTCAAGTTCTACTTACTCTTTTAACATGATTCCAGTGGCCAAGTTTACATGACACATATACCTACCTTTTATCTTTAGTGACCAATATGTGAATTGTCCTTCAAAGGTGACTTCTGGTCGTTTCAAAAAACCAAAACTGCTGCTGTTAAACAGCTTTGACCTTACTGACTTCAAATGACCATAACTTGAGTTCTACACAATATTTTGACCTCATTCCAGTGGCCACTTCTTCTTAACACATTTTAACACATTTTATCTTCAGTGACCAACACAAGATTTGACTCATATACGTGAGTTTTACTCGTTTTAAAAACTGACACAGAATCATTTTTGCTGAAAGATCAGCATGACGCTACTGAATTCAAAAATTCATAACTGGAGTTCTACTTCGTATTTTCAACCCATTCCAGTGGAAAAATTTGCTTAACACAATAACCTACATTTTCTTTTTAGGACTCAACAAGTGAAAACTCTGACATGGGGGTGTTTTACACGTTGCAAGGTCAGGGACAGAATCTGTCCAGTTTTTGTTCACAAGTATTCATCAAAGTCTTCATGCAACCCAACTAAAACCCTAAATTTGATTAATTTACAAGAACCCTAACTTGCATAGAATCAATTTAACTCAATTCAATAAAACCCCCAATTTCCCAAATACAATTGATTGCATGAACCCTAATTTCTAAGGGAAAATAAAATTAGGTTAAAGAATTAATACCTTCAAGATTAAGAATTGGAATTAAGATGAACATCACAATTGTTCTTCTTCTTCTCCTCTTAATTTCAACCCATACACACACAATCCACACTCTCAATTTCTCCCAAATAGATGATTAAGAACCTGAATGCTATTATTATTACTTGGATAATTCTTTGATTGAAATTGTTAGAGAGTAGAATAAGAGATGGAAGAATTAGAATAGGATTAAGGATCTGAAGATGAAGGAAAAGAGTGGAATGGATGAGTCAAAAGAAGAGAGGTGCCTGGCACTCTCCTGTAATGCCACGACCCAAAATAAATTTTGTGGGTAAAATACCCGCTATCCGCTAAAGTTCCAACTAAATTAACCCCATAGCCAAAAATAAAATACTAGGAAATTATTTTAAAGGCAAAAATACAATTAAAATTACTTTGTTTAACTTTTTAAAACATGGGGTGTTACAACTCTCCCCCACTCGAAATAGATCACGTCCTCGTGATCCTTCTTAATCATTGCTCTCGTTCACTAAGGATGCAACTCTTATTTTCTTTATCCTTTACTCAATTGTCTTAGGGGTTCACTAAGCTTTAATTCATTTCTTAGTTCACTAAAACCATTTCCATTATCTTACATCATGACTTCTAATTTCCTTCAAGCCATTTTACACCTTACTAATTGCATCTTACCGCTCTCATTTTCTCTTTAGGCCATGATCTATATATTTATAACATTTTCTCATTGAATTCATCATCTACATGACTACTCATAATTTGGTGATAGTCTTTTCCTTCTTCTTATATACCTGAGTTAGGTCATTTTTCCACTAATCTTCTAATAATTATTCCTTTATCACTAATCATAATTCTTAGCCTTGTTAATATTCCATGGGTGATTAATTCAATCCTATAATTTTTTTTTTTTTTATTTTTTTATATTTTATTATTTTTTTTTTTTTTTTTTTTTTTTTTTCTTATTATTTCTTTTTTTTTTATCTAATTAGACATTTTATTTCTTTATCTCTGATCAATAATCCATAAGACTTAAATCTATTCTATCTTTAAGATATACTTTTTAATTCCCACTTTAGCTCGTTATTCAAAATTTCAACTTACCTGTAATATCGATTTAATTCTCAAAATTTTATTCAGCATAAACGTACTTCCCATAATCTCATCATGTATTTACTAGATCCTCATCATCACATTTTACATGTCTTAATGGACCTATTCATGTTTCTTTATCATTTTATGGTACTACTACTTGTCACCAATACATGTATCACATTTCAAAATATTAACTACATACTATTCTATGACCCTCAGTCGATTAAAATTCGATCCTTGTTTTATAAAATTCTTCCAATCCTCGTATTCTCCAAATTACATAAGTATATCTATTTCACTTTACGATCATTAACATTATCCAATTCTTATATTACCTTCTCTATTCGTATTTACAAAAAGATTTTAAATTTTCACCTATCTATATTAACTCCTTTTACTTTCATTTGCATTAACACTCGCCCTTTTAAGTCGATTTTTTTTTCGCTTTATTACCTTGTAATCAACTATATGTAGTTCTATTCTTTTAGTATTTCGCTTAACTTCTCATTCTCTTCTCCTAGTTCACTTCACATTCTTTCTAATTAATTCGGTCAACGGCGAGGCTATCTTCACAAAGCCGAAAGTAAAGCGACATTTATCTCTTGTCAACTACGAAACTTCTAATCTGTATTGATCTTGTAGGTTGTCTCCACTTCATCACCACACTAATCCAAGCCGAATCAACCTCATTCTCTCTTTTAGGTAACCACGCGATCGCAATAACACTTTTTCCAAATCAGATAGTTCATCTAACAAATTGACATGAAACTCTTCCCTTTACAATACTCCTCGGCCTCTTGTAAAAGAACTTCGTGAATGAATTGACGTTTAGAATAAACATAACGTGGTCAAAGAAAGCAACTACGGACTTATCACGTAAAGAATGAGAATTGCGGTCCAAAAGATTCATGAAACTTGCAGAACATCAATGTAATCACAGAGCATAAATACGAATTCGAAGTGCTCATAACGAGCATGAACAACATTATCTGAAATATCTTCATCACGTGCTTTATGTTAATGAAACGGAATCGAGAATTTCGTCTAAGAAATAATAAGGAACTGTCACTAAAAGATCGAATAGAACATCATATTTTAACAACGGGTACTCGTTTCCGATTGTTACTTTATTGAGCTCACAAGTGACTAAACGCACACGCCTCCTGCTTCCTTTAATTACATAATCGCACTTCTTGGAACGAAGGGAATCACTTGAAACGGCTAGAACGAATACAATTCACGTAAAAGTATTTGGGATAATCACGAATAGCAAGAAGATTCTCCATAGACCGTGATTCCATTTGGCATTGATGATTCAACAATAAGAGACTTAACTGCCATACCATGACTGTCATAACGCACAAGCGAAAGTATCAACTGACCGCTTCATTTCTCCCGACGAAAACAATTGTAATATTACAACAGGGATTCTCAACTAGGTCGCCTTCTCCTTCCATGAAATTTGGCGTCCTTCACATATAAACGATCTTTTCTCAACATTATATCGCATGCTCCCGAAGTGAAAGAAAACAAATTGGCTCAAAAGATTTTAGATTAGGCTTTAGCTTTTATAACTACCATACTTATCGTTTACAAGTTCCTTGTTGCCATAATATCCTCACGTTCTTAAAATGCTTATTTCATCTTAACTTCTATCATCATACTTCAAGTAGTCAAATACTCGTTCAAGAAAGCATGTCAATCAAAATCAAAAACACATTCGCCATACTCCGTATGGTCTTTTAACATCTACTATACAATCATCTTGATAATAGAAGTCCCAATCTCTACGACTTTATACTACCATGTAACATGTATTCATCACATTAAACTTATCAATTTAAACATGTTACTGCTCAATTGCTTTTTATCATACTTCGCATGGTCTTTCGACATATAATCTACGCAAACTTATTTAGACTACGAGTCTCCAACTTTACAACCTTATATTAACATACATAATGTGCCTTCATAACATTAATCAGCCAATTAAATCACATTACTGCACAACTGATTCTCATCGCCATATCTCGTATGGCCTTCTTAACACAATAATGATGCCACGGGTCTCACTACCCAATGGTCTTATACCAAAATAATACGATGCCATGGGTCTTACTACCCAATGGTCTTATACCAAAATAATAACGATGCCATGGGTCTTACTACCCAATGGTCTTATACAAAATAATGTCACACTTCATTCGCATACATTCAACATTCATCAACTATTCAACATACTTTCTCCTTATAAGTGACAACCATCTTTTAAACTTATAAATCAAATTCCACTTTTATGGCCTCATTGCCGATTATTCAAGTAAAACTTTTGCTCTATCGCATTCGCATACAAACAAGCAAATACACATTAGCATGCATTTCACGTTTACTATGTATTTATCATACCTTCTTCTTTACTATCATCAAGCAATATTAACTCATAAACCAATCTCAAATTTTCAATTCTTACCATTCAATAAACCAGTTAGCATGCAAAGCTCATATTCTATCATACTTAGATATCAACGAGTGAAATCATAAAACAATTCACATTGCCAAATAAGGTCTCCAACCTATGGCTTCACACTAACATACTTCCATATTTAACGGACTTAACTTGAGCTATTATAATATGTGATCATAATAACGCTGCAGTCATTATTATAATTACTTATTATAACACCTCAAGTGAACTTCGCTAAATACTTCTGTATGTCACTGGAAACCAAACTATACACATAAGGCCAAGTCACGTCTATGGTTTAAGTCTAGGTATCCTTGTAAAATAAAATACCTAAATCCCTTAAACCACGTCTCTGATACCATTTGTAACGACACAACTCGATTTACGAGAAAAATAAGGATTTTTTTTTTTTATTTTTTTTTTATAAGCCCCCACTGCGCCGCAGTGGAGGTGTACACCTCCCACTGCGCCGCAGTGGGAAGTTACTGAAACAGACAACCAAACTCCCCCACTGCGCCGCAGTGCACCTACTAACTCTTAATCACAATTTGGCTAGTAGGAATTTACCCACCTACTAACTCTTAATCACAATTTGGCTAGTAGGAATTTACCCACCTACTAACTCTTAATCACAATTTGGTTAGTAGGAATTTACCCACCTACTAACTCTAAATCACAATTTGGCTAGTAGGAATTTACCCACCTACTAGCTTTCACAACAATCAAATGGGTCATAGGAATTTACCCACCTATGACCCCTAATAACAAGAACATGATCAAATGCATATACACTCACCTTACTTGCGACCACAATTGCAAGATGACCATAAAACAACGTATTTGCAATCAACCTATCAATTCACATTAAGAACACACATATGGTCATTCATCACGTATAAGGTCACCTAGCCATAATCACTAGCATTTCAACACCCAACCCATCATTTACAATCTTATATTAATCTTGAGTTGGTTCACATAACATGTATCTCTTATATCATTTTCAATTGGCCAAGAGTTACTTTCATATCAAAATCGTCATTTTCATATTTGACCTAGCAGACTTCAAACAAGCATAACTCAAGTTCTACTTACTCTTTTAACATGATTCCAGTGGCCAAGTTTACATGACACATATACCTACCTTTTATCTTTAGTGACCAATATGTGAATTGTCCTTCAAAGGTGACTTCTGGTCGTTTAAAAACCAAAACTGCTGCTGTTAAACAGCTTTGACCTTACTGACTTCAAATGACCATAACTTGAGTTCTACACAATATTTTGACCTCATTCCAGTGGCCACTTCTTCTTAACACATTTTAACACATTTTATCTTCAGTGACCAACACAAGATTTGACTCATATACGTGAGTTTTACTCGTTTTAAAAACTGACACAGAATCATTTTTTTGCTGAAAGATCAGCATGACGCTACTGAATTCAAAAATTCATAACTGGAGTTCTACTTCGTATTTTCAACCCATTCCAATGGCAAAATTTGCTTAACACAATAACCTACATTTTCTTTTTAGGACTCAACAAGTGAAAACTCTGACATGGGGGTGTTTTACACGTTGCAAGGTCAGGGACAGAATCTGTCCAGTTTTTGTTCACAAGTATTCATCAAAGTCTTCATGCAACCCAACTAAAACCCTAAATTTGATTAATTTACAAGAACCCTAACTTGCATAGAATCAATTTAACTTAATTCAATAAAACCCCCAATTTCCCAAATACAATTGATTGCATGAACCCTAATTTCTAAGGGAAAATAAAATTAGGTTAAAGAATTAATACCTTCAAGATTAAGAATTGGAATTAAGATGAAAATCACAATTGTTCTTCTTCTTCTCCTCTTAATTTCAACCCATACACACAACCCACACTCTCAATTTCTCCCAAATAGATGATTAAGAACATGAATGTTATTATTATTACTTGGATAATTCTTTGATTGAAATTGTTAGAGAGTAGAATAAGAGATGGAAGAATTAGAATAGGATTAAGGATCTGAAGATGAAGGAAAAGAGTGGAATGGATGAGTCAAAAGAAGAGAGGTGCCTGGCACTCTCCTGTAATGCCACGACCCAAAATAAATTTTGTGGGTAAAATACCCGCTATCCGCTAAAGTTCCAACTAAATTAACCCCATAGCCAAAAATAAAATACTAGGAAATTATTTTAAAGGCAAAAATACAATTAAAATTACTTTGTTTAACTTTTTAAAACATGGGGTGTTACAATACAAGTTAAAACGCTTTCGTCAATGTTCCAGTAGTACATTCCACTACTTTGATTTTCATTACATTATTTATATTTGAATTTACCAGTTTGTTATTTCATAATTTTAGTTACATTCTTGAATTAATATGTCATAAACAATCCGTGTATTTGATACGGGTCTAAATCTATATATACTAAAAACCAACTTATAATGTACAAGTCTTTTATGCATGAAAGGTACAAGCTTTTAAAGCACATGCTAATCTTAACCAAATTTCTTTTTAACCCCCTAAATTTTAACCAAATTTCATTTTAACCCCCTAACATTTCAACCAAATTTCTTTTTAACCCCCTAAATTTTAACCAAATTTCTTTTTAACCCCCTAAATTTTAACCAAATTTCTTTTTAACCCCCTAAATTTTAACCAAATTTCTTTTTAACCCCCTAAATTTTAACCAAATTTCTTTTTAACCCCCTAAATTTTAACCAAATTTCTTTTTAACCCCCTAAATTTTAACCAAATTTCTTTTTAACCCCCTAAATTTTAACCAAATTTCTTTTTAACCCCCTAAATTTTAACCAAATTTCTTTTTAACCCCCTAAATTTTAACCAAATTTCTTTTTAACCCCCTAAATTTTAACCAAATTTCTTTTTAACCCCCTAAATTTTAACCAAATTTCTTTTTAACCCCCTAAATTTTAACCAAATTTCTTTTTAACCCCCTAAATTTTAACCAAATTTCTTTTTAACCCCCTAAATTTTAACCAAATTTCTTTTTAACCCCCTAAATTTTAACCAAATTTCTTTTTAACCCCCTAAATTTTAACCAAATTTCTTTTTAACCCCCTAAATTTTAACCAAATTTCTTTTTAACCCCCTAAATTTTAACCAAATTTCTTTTTAACCCCCTAAATTTTAACCAAATTTCTTTTTAACCCCCTAAATTTTAACCAAATTTCTTTTTAACCCCCTAAATTTTAACCAAATTTCTTTTTAACCCCCTAAATTTTAACCAAATTTCTTTTTAACCCCCTAAATTTTAACCAAATTTCTTTTTAACCCCCTAAATTTTAACCAAATTTCTTTTTAACCCCCTAAATTTTAACCAAATTTCTTTTTAACCCCCTAAATTTTAACCAAATTTCTTTTTAACCCCCTAAATTTTAACCAAATTTCTTTTTAACCCCCTAAATTTTAACCAAATTTCTTTTTAACCCCCTAAATTTTAACCAAATTTCTTTTTAACCCCCTAAATTTTAACCAAATTTCTTTTTAACCCCCTAAATTTTAACCAAATTTCTTTTTAACCCCCTAAATTTTAACCAAATTTCTTTTTAACCCCCTAAATTTTAACCAAATTTCTTTTTAACCCCCTAAATTTTAACCAAATTTCTTTTTAACCCCCTAAATTTTAACCAAATTTCTTTTTAACCCCCTAAATTTTAACCAAATTTCTTTTTAACCCCCTAAATTTTAACCAAATTTCTTTTTAACCCCCTAAATTTTAACCAAATTTCTTTTTAACCCCCTAAATTTTAACCAAATTTCTTTTTAACCCCCTAAATTTTAACCAAATTTCTTTTTAACCCCCTAAATTTTAACCAAATTTCTTTTTAACCCCCTAAATTTTAACCAAATTTCTTTTTAACCCCCTAAATTTTAACCAAATTTCTTTTTAACCCCCTAAATTTTAACCAAATTTCTTTTTAACCCCCTAAATTTTAACCAAATTTCTTTTTAACCCCCTAAATTTTAACCAAATTTCTTTTTAACCCCCTAAATTTTAACCAAATTTCTTTTTAACCCCCTAAATTTTAACCAAATTTCTTTTTAACCCCCTAAATTTTAACCAAATTTCTTTTTAACCCCCTAAATTTTAACCAAATTTCTTTTTAACCCCCTAAATTTTAACCAAATTTCTTTTTAACCCCCTAAATTTTAACCAAATTTCTTTTTAACCCCCTAAATTTTAACCAAATTTCTTTTTAACCCCCTAAATTTTAACCAAATTTCTTTTTAACCCCCTAAATTTTAACCAAATTTCTTTTTAACCCCCTAAATTTTAACCAAATTTCTTTTTAACCCCCTAACATTTCTATTTTTTTATACTAAAAACCAACTTATAATGTACAAGTCTTTTATGCATGAAAGGTACAAGCTTTTAAAGCACATGCTAATCTTAACCAAATTTCTTTTTAACCCCCTAAATTTTAACCAAATTTCGTTTTAACCCCCTAACATTTCAACTAAATTTTGTTTTAACCCCTTAAATTTTAACCAATTTTCGTTTTAACCCCCTAAATTTTTTATATATACTAAAAACTAATATGATTTGTACAAGATGCTATGTACAAGCCTTTTAAGCATGAAAGGTACAAGCTATTGAATCACATACTAACTTTAACTAAATTTCGTTTTAACCCCTAAATTTTAACCAATTTTTTTTAACCCCTTAAATTTTAACCAATTTAAATTTATTTATATATACTAAAAACCAACTTATAATGTACAAGTCTTTTATGCATGAAAGGTACAAGCTTTTAAAGCACATGCTAATCTTAACCAAATTTCTTTTTAACCCCCTAAATTTTAACCAAATTTCGTTTTAACCCCCTAACATTTCTATTTTTTTAACTTTTACTCCACAAGCAATGTACAATGTACAAGTCTTTTAAGCATGAAAGGTACAAGCTATTGAAGCACATACTAACTTTAACTAAATTTCGTTTTAACCCCCTAAATTTTAACCAAATTTCGTTTTAACCCCTAAAATTTCTATTTTTTAACTTTTACTCCACATTAAAGTTTTCGTTTTCATATATTATATATATATACTAAAAACTAATATGATTTGTACAAGATGCTATGTACAAGCCTTTTAAGCATGAAAGGTACAAGCTATTGAAGCACATACTAACTTTAACTAAATTTCGTTTTAACCCCCTAAAATTTTTATATATACTAAAAACTAATATGATTTGTACAAGATGCTATGTACAAGCCTTTTAAGCATGAAAGGTACAAGCCTTTTAAGCATGAAAGGTACAAGCTATTGAATCACATACTAACTTTAACTAAATTTCGTTTTAACCCCTTAAATTTTAACCAATTTGTTTTAACCCCCTAAATTTTTTATATATACTAAAAACTAATATGATTTGTACAAGATGCTATGTACAAGCCTTTTAAGCATGAAAGGTACAAGCTATTGAATCACATACTAACTTTAACTAAATTTCGTTTTAACCCCTTAAATTTTAACCAATTTTCGTTTTAACCCCCTAAAATTTTTATATATACTAAAAACTAATATGATTTGTACAAAATGCTATGTACAAGCCTTTTAAGCATGAAAGGTACAAGCTATTGAATCACATACTAACTGAAGGGTGAAATCTAGTATATATATAGATAGATAAGATAATGGTTTACGTATTTATAACATTTAAAAGTAGGCAGAAGAGTCTTGATGGGTCAGCCCAATCCGACCCATGCAGTTTGCTCCCTCTAGATCTGAGTCAATATTGTAGATCCTTGCTATAATAATTGACTTCCTTTTTTAGGGTGGGTCAAAATAGGCAGATTGGGTAGGGTTGACATAAGTTTTTGAATAACACAATTTAGAAGGCTGTATGCATTAAAAAACACTATAGGCGACTTGTAACACATTTGACCCGTTTTGATTTTAGTTACTTTTAGTCTTATAGAACATTTTAATCGGTTGATACACTCGAACCCAAGTTGACCCATGCATTAATAAATGAGTCAAGATTGCCTCAAATGCCATTTATTCGACTTACATCTGCGGAGACACTATGCGTGCCGTATCTGTCATCATTATACATCGTACTGATCTGGTATAGCTGTTGTACACTAAGAACCTGTAGAACAAAGTAATGGTGGTTGAGACATGAGAAAAGTGTAAGATTATAGCAAGTTTTGTTGTTTAGCATTGTCACTCACAGGACAAAGATTATCTCGGAGTTCTTCCAGGGTTTTCTTCGGCTTTTGATGTATAACCTGAACTCATATACGCATGTAAATATTTTAGGCGGACATTTATCTTAATTCTGTCCTTAACCATAAATTGAGTCCTGTGAAAAAGATGATAATTTACCAGAAACCCTACAGCTTGTCGTATATGTTTAAGCTCATCCCAAGCTGAACCTGCATACTGCAGTTTGTTTTCTTGTTTAGCAAATGGATGTAGAGGTGACTAAACTGGCAGGTTGGGTAACAGGTCAAAACGAGTACTTTTTTTGCTGTGCGTCGAACTGGTCCAGTCAGATCGTGGCTGACATGAAACACTTTACTATCCATTTTTTTTTAAATATACTTATTTAATATGATATTTAATGTTTTAGATCATATAATGAAGGAGGTTTTAAGCTAAACATAAAAAAACCAATTTGGGCGATTTTTGACCCATTCAACCTTTTTGACTCGCCACAGATATTACTTAGCCCAATTGACCAGTTTATAAGCAAAAGGGTGAACGTGCTACCTCTAAATAGAAGTATCAAACGGCATAAAAAATAACACACTCCTAGAATACCTCATCTGTTGCATTATAACACCAGAGTCTTAAGTCAGCAAGTCCTGCTTTCACATATTCCCCGTGGCTGAATGAACAGCATCCACGACTCAAAAGAAGACTGCAGCGAAATGTGGTAGGATACACAACCAGATTAAATGTGCATATGAATATTTAAAGAGAGATGAAATTTTCTGGGTTAAATTATACCTATTAAACAGTTTAACATTGATGGTCAAAAATATCTGTGTAAAATTTTTTTGAACCAACAACGGAGGTACCTGAAGAAATCAACACAATCAGAACTGCATAAAGGCTACCACTACATGATACTTTCCGAGGTCTCCAAAGATAATATTTCCTTTCCAAATTACCTTTCTAATTGTTTGTAATCTAAGCACTAGGCTTATTAGATATTTGTTAAAATTTTGGGTGCCAAAACAATTGTTACATTAACTTTGACAAGGGGGAAAATATTACTTCTTTTCAAAAGATTTGAAGATGAGCTAGTTTGGTATAGGAAAACAAGTTTGAGTTGAAACAGGACGTTTTTAACTGCAGGTAAAAGTTGGCCCATTTTTTTGTACGGGTCGAAACCAGTGGCGGATCTTGAAAGTTTTAGCAGTAGGGGCCAAATATATTTTTTTTTTGCCATCGTTATGTTCCGGGTATTATATTATGGTCATGCAATACACTAAATCGGGTCGGGTCAAACAAAAATAACACTAATAATCTAAGTTTTCCATTCAAATTACCAATACATAGTTTCTAACCAACAAAAAACTACAAAGACTTATGAAAATACCAAGAGAAAAGGCGTGGATTGTGGGAGGAAGACCTTGTTACGTGGATTGTGGATTGTGGGCTAAAACATAAAATTATGAATGGACTAAGTGAATTGTGGTTATAAAAACTAAAAAGGTAAATTTTATTTTTTGTTGGAGCCTAAAACTCAAAAAAGGGAGGAAGACCTTGTTACGTGGATTGTGAATTGTGGGCTAAAACATAGAATTATGAATGGACTAAGTGAATTGTGGGTTATAAAAACTAAAAAGGTAAATTTTATTGGACTATTAAATTTATTAAACATATCAAAAGTTTTTAAAAAGATAATCTCTTGGGGCCGACTTAATAGATATAATTTTTTTTGGACGAAATACGGATATACTAGTACTACAAAGCGAATAAACAGCGGTAGCCCGGGCCCCATTGGTCTCCAAAGAGAACCGCCCCTGGTCGAAACAGCTTGGATGTAACATCCGTGAATTTTGACCCGTTGACTTTTGTGTAATTTGACTAACAAACTTGTTGAATGAAATAATTGGGCCCATTTGTGATTATATGACTATGTGGTACGTTGGTCAGGTCGTTGTATGTGTAGTCGGTATTTAAATGGGTAATTAATTGTATTGTGACTTGAGAGGGGAAACGGGTCGGCCCGTGGGTAGTCCATGACCCACCACCCCCCCAAGACCCATTTCTCCCCCTTATCTCTTTTCCCCCTCTCATTTTATCTATCTATCTTTCCTCTCTTTCTCTCTAAGTAAAAAGGGCAAGGAACCATCTCAATTCATTTCTTCACCCTCATTGCATCAAATTAGTGTTTTGGAGCTACCATAGTGCAAGAATCATCATCATTGTTGCCTCATAATCTTCATTTAATCATAACTTGAAGTTTCTAGTTCAAGCTTTGCCCATTTTGACCTAAATTGGGTTCTAGCTCAAGGAGAAGTTTGTGTAAGTCTAATTCAACTCTCTTACTTCCATTTATGCTTGTTTTATGTTTCTAGTCGTTTTGATGTGATTCCAAGACTTGTAAATGGTAAAAATGGAAATTAGGGTTAGGGCTAGGGTTTGAATGATTTGTGAGTGATTATGATGTTTTGGTCGAATTTGTGGGTTGGTTATGTGTATTTATGGTTAATGATGTTTGATTATACTTCAAAATGGGTTAAAAGTCTTTACAAATCGTTTTGGTATGGTTTGGGTCGAAATTGGGGGTTGGGTTCTTATTTTTTCTGCACTTGTTGCTGCTGGTGGTGTTGCTGCCCAGTATGGGGCGTAACCTACGCCCCTTAGGGCCGTAGGTTACGCCAGGTCTATTTTGCTTGGGCGTAGGTTACGCCAGTGAGGGCCGTAGCTTACGCCTATCCCTATCTTCAATTTTTGACCTTACGCCAAAATTTAACTGTTTACGCCAACTTCTACGCCAAAAATGACATTTCTAGAGGGCCGTAGGTTACGCCCATACTGACCGTACCTTACGCCTCGTCAAAACTTGCCCAGCGTAGCTTACGCCCCTTTCCTCCGTAGCTTACGCCTGTTGTAAAAATGCCACCGTACCTTACGCCCATATTGACCGTAAGTTACGGCCTTTGTAATTCTGAACTTTCCTTGTTTGACCTAGTTTGACTTTCTGGACCATTTTAAGCACCGAGTCTTAATCTAATTCACTTCTTATCTTATATAACATTGATTAAGAGTCTTAGAAACCATTTAACGTCGAGAAACACTTTGGAACCCTAATTAGGGTTTTGCCGTGTTTTCATTAGTTGCGTATATGTGTTTATGTATGTTGACTCGTATGTATATGATCGATATTTAGGTGTTGGACGTGAAGTGAACATTGTATGACGATAACTTAACTTTATATCGATCTTAGCTTTCATAACCAATCGAGGTGAGTTTCGTACCTCCCTACTCGCTTGAGATTCGGGCTGAAAAGTGTAAAACTGGTGTGTTTACTTACTTTGTTGATTGATTTATTGATTGGTTGACTTGATTATTGGATTGATGTGACAGTTCGTTTTGTTTGATTGATTTGGGTTATGTCTCCGTTAATTATTACATATATATATATATATATTAGGATAGACGTACATACATGGAAGTCGGTTATGCCTTCATTGGGTTTTAGATGTGGGAAGGCTGCGGGTGACCCTATATATAAGCATCTAGGACTTGAAGAAAGTAGAATCCTCTGAAGTATATGTACGTATAGTTGGTTTATTGAATAGTGGTTTATGATTGATGAATGTTGATAGTAGGCTTATGGTTGATGAATGTTGATAGTTGGCTTATGTTGGATAAATATTGATTGTTGGCACAGGTTCATCGTATATTGATTGATGGCACAGGTGCATCATATATTGATTGTTGGTTTATGATTTATGCATTTACATTTGATTGTAAGCATTGCATACATCGTTGATGAGCCCTCGGCAGGGGATTGCCGACATCCTGGTGCATAGATGTATGCACCCATTTTGGATGTAGAACGTGACCCCGAGTATATAGACATATATATCTTGATGATTTTGAGATACAGCCTTGTTCATTGTAATGACAGAAGGGTATCGTTGCATAGGTGACGGAGTTCACGCATAGGATAGGCATGTTGGCTTATTCATGCATTGGCACTTACCTTGATTCATATATCATTTGTGCATTCTCATCACACATTTACTAGTCTTGTGTAACCTTGTTGTTGGACGATATTGTGTTGCTTAGAGGCTCGCTGTAAGTCATGCCTAGCCTCTATTCGTATATTGTGATTATTATCGTGGGTTCTTTACGAACCATTACTACGAACTCACCAACCTTGTGTTGACTATGCTTAGTACACTTTTCAGGTAATCAGGTTCTCCCAGGGCGTGGAGTTTAGTTGCTTCGCTTGCGGTTTAACCCGGACTATGGACCTCATGGATCAAGGATTCATTGGCCTGCCTTTTTGCATTATACTTAGGATCGTTTGCCATCTTTGGATGTTATTATGTTAACTTTGATGGCTATTTGCTCCTGTTGTATTTTGTTACTTGCTTTGTTATGTTTGGATTCACCGAATCTATAATTGCATTTAGTTTGTTCTATTGTAATTCCACCTGGTGCTATGTGTTTTCCGTGATATTCCGAGCCTCGGCTTGGGGTGTTACAGAATGGTGGCCCGTGCGTGGTCGTAGAGAATTAGGCGGTTTGACCTAGACTACGGCTTAAGTTAAAACTCTTCATATAACATGCATGGTTAGGAATTCGTGTGCAATGTGAATTATGTGAATCCCCGTGTGAGTTCGTAGTTAAGACCTATTGTATGATAGCTTGAATTCAATGTGATGAATGTGAATTGTAGTTAATATGGGTTGTGGTTGTAAATTGTTGGAATTAATGTGATGATTTAGGGCAAAATGATGGGATGCCATTAACTTAGTATAATACTGTGGCAACCCTAAAAGAACCCGATCAACTCTTTTATGGTTACCCGATATTATAGCAAGTTCATGACATCGTGGATTGCGCACGTGTGGCTTAAAGTATAATAAGGAACCGATATGCTTAATGGAAGTTGATTAGGTGGAAGGTTAGCCGTTGGTACACCTTGTATACATACCCGGTCAATAACTAGAGAGCATATCGAATTCGGATTATACTTTGAATCATTCGTGTTAGTTGTTGATTGCATGACGTAATGAGCATGATTACTTGATGTTATGATATGTAAAAAAAAAAAAAAAAAAATCCCTTATGATGCTAACACTTTTGCCTTAGCATAATGTTATGAAATGAGTATGTGGTATCGGTATGAGAGCATTGACTACTTGTGTGGCTAACATGTGAGCATTTAAGACTAACTCTCGGGTCAACGTGTCACTTGTTTTATAGAAATGGCGAGACCCAGGAGAACCGGAACGAACTATAGGGCTGAAGAGGAAGAACCGCAACCGGAAGTTCAACCGGAAGTGCAAGGAGGTAGGGGCCGTGGTAGGGGCCGTGGTAGAGGTCGTGGTAGGGGCCGTGGTAGGGGTCGTGGTGGAGCTCCTGAGCCAAACTTGGCTGAGGTAATCGCTCAAACGGTCGCCGGCATCATGCCAACCATCATTGCTCAAGTCACGGCAAGTCTTGGGCAAAATAATGTGGCTCAAAACAATGAAGCCCCAGAAAACGTAGATAATGAAGATGCTCAACCCCATGATGTAGAAAATGAAGAAGAGGGACCAGTGGGTGTTAATGTCGGAATGCTCATGAATAATCAATATGGGGGATACCGTCAAGGGTGCATATTTAAAGATTTTAAAAGTTGTGGGGCACCGGAGTTCGATGGGAAAGGGGGTCCCACGGAATGTATAAGATGGTTTGAGGCGATTGAAGCGGTGATTGAAAGGAGTCATTGCATCTATGATGACCGGATTTCCTATGCATCCGGCATGTTTAGGCATGACGCCCTGAGTTGGTGGAACCAGGAGATAACATTGGGGCGGACTCAAAATTTGGAGTGGATTGACTTCAAAAACAAAGTAAAAGCAAAGTTTTGTCCTCCCTATGAACTACAAAACTTGACTATCGAGTTTGCTAATCTCAACATGGAGGGAGCCGACTACAAGGGCTATGTGAGACGATTTCAGGAGTTGTCCACCCTCATTCCTCACTTGGTGGGTACCGAGTCACAGGCCATCCAGAAGTTTGTATTGGGCTTAAATCCTCAAGTCCGATCTTATGTAAACTCCAACATGCCTACTTCTTTGGCTAATGCGGTCAACCAAGCTGGGAGCGTGACGGAAGATTTATTGAGATGTGGTGTTTTGAGTAAATCCTCATCAAGCAAGAGGAAAGAAGTGGGAGAGTCGAGCGGAGTAAGGAAAGTGGGGAGGTTTGACCCCAAGAATGCAAATAGGGGTAGAATAATGGCGGCGGTGGAGCCAACTAGGAAAGCTTTCCCGGGACCTCATCCTTTCTGTGGGAGATGCAACCAACATCACCCCGCCAATGCCCAATGCAAGGCGTGCTATAATTGTAACCGAGTCGGGCACCTCTCCAGAGATTGTAGAGCTCCAAGAGCGGGCCCAATGAATGTGGCTCCTGTTCGGGCCGTTCCTCCTCAAGGTAACCAAAGAAGAGGCGAGTGTTTTGAATGTGGTAGCCGTGACCACTACCGAAATAATTGTCCTCGATGGGTGGGACAACAAGTTCAAGTAGCCGTTCATCCCAATCAACTACAAATGGTCGGGCCTAATCAAAACCGGGGACAACAAGGCCATCAAGTGCAACCACGCGGCCGAGCCTTTGCGGCCAATGTAATTGAAGCTCGCAATGACCCCAACGTAGTAGCAGGTACTTTTCTCCTTAATGGTCTCTATGCAACCGTCCTATTTGATTCCGGGGCCGATTATAGCCTCGTGTCTTCTAACTTTGTTCCTTTGATTGATGTGCATCCATGTGCTCTAAACTATGTGCTTGACATTGAAATGGTAAACGGGTCACTAACTAGAATTAGTCAAATACTTCGGGAATGTGTCTTGACTTTAGAAGATGTCGACTTCTTCATTGACCTTATGCCTCTTGACATTGGTAGTTTTGATATTATAGTGGGTATAGATTGGTTGACGGCGGTGAATGCAACCATTGATTGTGGCGAGAGGGTTGTTAAGATACCTTTGGCTAACGGTAAAATTCTTAGGGTTCAAGGTGAAACCTCCGATTCCTCGACTTCTAAAGTCTTTAGTGCTACCATCTCAAAGGTAGAATTGAAGACCGTCCCTATCGTTTGTGATTTTCCCGATGTCTTTCCGGATGACTTACCGGGGTTACCTCCGACCCGTGAACTTGATTTTCGTATTAATCTTATTCCCGAAGCCGCGCCCGTAGCAAAAGCTCCTTATAGACTAGCTCTAACCGAAATGCAAGAGCTACAAACTCAACTCAAGGAACTCCAAGAAAAGGGTTTCATTCGCCCTAGTCAATCTCCTTGGGGTGCTCCTGTTCTATTCGTCAAAAAGAAAGATGGATCTTTTAGAATGTGTATTGATTACCGGGAATTAAACAAGCTCACTGTGAAGAACCGATATCCTCTCCCTAGAATCGATGACCTATTTGATCAACTTCAAGGTGCTAAGCACTTTTCAAAAATCGATCTTCGCTCGGGTTATCATCAACTCCGGGTACATGAAGATGACATCCCCAAAACGGCTTTTCGCACAAGGTATGGTCATTTTGAATTCACCGTAATGCCTTTTGGGTTGACTAATGCACCGGCGGTGTTCATGGACTTGATGAACCGGGTGTGTCAACCATACTTGGACAAGTCTGTCATTGTATTCATTGATGACATACTTGTATACTCGAAGACGAAGGAGGAGCATGTTGAGCACTTGCGTGAAGTGCTTGAATTACTAAGGAAGGAGAAATTGTACGCAAAATTTTCCAAGTGTGAGTTTTGGTTGGAAGAGGTCCACTTCCTTGGTCACGTAGTGAGCAAGGATGGTATTCATGTGGACCCAAGCAAGATTGAAGCGGTCAAGAATTGGAGAAGACCCGAAACGCCATCCGAAATCCGCCAATTCCTCGGACTGGCGGGTTACTATAGAAGATTTATTGAAAATTTCTCCCGTATTGCACAACCACTCACTCTATTGACTCAAAAAGAGAGAAATTTTGAATGGAGCGAAAGACAAGAGAACGCCTTCCAAACACTTAAGGATATGTTATGTGATGCTCCTATTTTGACACTACCGGATGGGATCGAAGATTTTGTTGTTTATTGTGATGCTTCGGGGCAAGGGTTGGGTTGTGTTCTTATGCAAAGGGGTAAAGTCATTGCTTATGCCTCTCGTCAATTGAAGGTGCATGAGAAGAACTACCCGACACATGATTTGGAATTGGGAGCGGTTGTGTTTGCTTTGAAGTGTTGGAGGCATTATCTCTATGGCACCAAATGTGTAATTTATACCGATCACAAGAGTCTCCAACACATCTTTAACCAAAGTGAATTGAATATGAGGCAAAGGCGTTGGTTAGAACTATTTAGTGATTATGACTGTGACATCCGTTATCACCCGGGCAAGGCAAATGTAGTAGCCGATACCTTGAGCCGAAAGGAGAGAGTGAAGCCAAGACGGGCTAGAGCTATGAGCCTCACGGTAGGGCCAAATATTCATGATCGGATCATTGAAGCCCAAGTTCAAGCCACCCTACCAGAAAACTTTGGAGACGAAAGCCTAGACGGTATGGAACAACTATTTGACCGAAAGAATGATAATGGACTATACATGGTTGAAAGACTTTGGATTCCTATCTTCGGTAACTTAAGAGCGCTTATTATGAATGAAGCTCATCAATCGCCTTATTCGGTCCATCCCGGGTCGGATAAGATGTACTTTGATTTGAAAGACTTGTATTGGTGGCCGGGCATGAAGCGTGATGTGGCTAAGTATGTGAGTGAGTGTCTTACTTGCTTACAAGTCAAGGCCGATCACAAGAAGCCACCCGGGTTGTTGGTACAACCGGTGATGCCCGATTGGAAGTGGGAGCATATTTCAATGGACTTCATTACTAAACTACCGAAGACAAGAAGCGGCCGTGACACGATTTGGGTGATAGTAGATCGGTTAACGAAATCGGCTCACTTTTTAGCCATTCGTGAAACCGATAAATTTGACACTTTGGCTCATTTGTACATCAAGGAAGTAATATCTAAGCATGGAGTGCCGATTTCTATCATTTCTGATAGAGATGCCCGTTTCAAATCGAATTTTTGGAAAGCCTTTCAAAAAGCCATGGGTACTCGACTTGACATGAGCACGGCGTTTCACCCTCAAACGGATGGGCAAACCGAGAGAACCATTCAAACACTTGAAGACATGTTGAGGGCGTGTGCAATTGATTTCGGTGGAAATTGGGAAGACCATTTGCCGCTAGTTGAGTTTTCATATAACAATAGCTATCATGCTACTATTCAGATGGCACCCTTTAAAGCATTGTATGGTAGGGTATGTCGTTCTCCTCTAGCTTGGGCGGAAATTGGGGAGAGTCAACTCATCGGGCCAGAAATTGTGATTGAAACGACTAAGGTAATATCTCAAATTAAGGAGAAGTTGCAGTTGGCCCGTGAACGTCAAAAGAAGTATGCCGATGTGAGGCGAAGACCGTTGGAGTTTGAAGTTGGTGATTATGTACTTTTGAAGGTATCGCCTTGGAAGGGTGTTGTACGTTTTGTGAAGCGGGGAAAACTTGCACCAAGGTATATTGGTCCTTTCAAGATTCTTGAACGGGTTGGGAAGGTTGCTTATCGGCTAGAATTGCCTCAAGAGCTTAGCGGTGTGCATGATGTGTTTCATATTTGTAACTTGCGCAAGTGTTTGGCGGATCCTACACATCATGTGCCTATGGACGAAATTAGGGTTGATTCGAATTTGAACTTTGTTGAAGAGCCGGTAGAGATCTTGGACCGCCAAGAAAAGAAACTCAAGAGTAAACGCTACACGATTGTGAAGGTTAGATGGAATGCTAGACGTGGAGCCGAGTTCACTTGGGAGAGAGAAGACCATATGAAGTCTAAGTACCCGCATTTATTTAATAATTAGGGTTTTGTTGAATTTCGGGACGAAATTCTTTCAACGGGGGAATAATGTAACATCCGTGAATTTTGACCCGTTGACTTTTGTGTAATTTGACTAACAAACTTGTTGAATGAAATAATTGGGCCCATTTGTGATTATATGACTATGTGGTACGTTGGTCGGGTCGTTGTATGTGTAGTCGGTATTTAAATGGGTAATTAATTGTATTGTGACTTGAGAGGGGAAACGGGTCGGCCCGTGGGTAGTCCATGACCCACCAGCCCCCCCCAAGACCCATTTCTCCCCCTTATCTCTTTTCCCCCTCTCATTTTCTTATCTATCTATCTTTCCTCTCTTTCTCTCTAAGTAAAAAGGGCAAGGAACCATCTCAATTCATTTCTTCACCCTCATTGCATCAAATTAGTGTTTTGGAGCTACCATAGTGCAAGAATCATCATCATTGTTGCCTCATAATCTTCATTTAATCATAACTTGAAGTTTCTAGTTCAAGCTTTGCCCATTTTGACCTAAATTGGGTTCTAGCTCAAGGAGAAGTTTGTGTAAGTCTAATTCAACTCTCTTACTTCCATTTATGCTTGTTTTTATGTTTCTAGTCGTTTTGATGTGATTCCAAGACTTGTAAATGGTAAAAATGGAAATTAGGGTTAGGGCTAGGGTTTGAATGATTTGTGAGTGATTATGATGTTTTGGTCGAATTTGTGGGTTGGGTTATGTGTATTTATGGTTAATGATGTTTGATTATACTTCAAAATGGGTTAAAAGTCTTTACAAATCGTTTTGGTATGGTTTGGGTCGAAATTGGGGGTTGGGTTCTTATTTTTCTGCACTTGTTGCTGCTGGTGGTGTTGCTGCCCAGTATGGGGCGTAACCTACGCCCCTTAGGGCCGTAGGTTACACCAGGTCTATTTTGCTTGGGCGTAGGTTACGCCAGTGAGGGCCGTAGCTTACGCCTATCCCTATCTTCAATTTTGACCTTACGCCAAAATCTAACTGTTTACGCCAACTTCTACGCCAAAAATGACATTTCTAGAGGGTCGTAGGTTACGCCCATACTGACCGTACCTTACGCCCCGTCAAAACTTGCCCAGCGTAGCTTACGCCCCTTTCCTCCGTAGCTTACGCCTGTTGTAAAAATGCCACCGTACCTTACGCCCATATTGACCGTAAGTTACGGCCTTTGTAATTCTGAACTTTCCTTGTTTGACCTAGTTTGACTTTCTGGACCATTTTAAGCGTCGAGTCTTAATCTAATTCACTTCTTATCTTATATAACATTGATTAAGAGTCTTAGAAACCATTTAACGTTGAGAAACACTTTGGAACCCTAATTAGGGTTTTGCCGTGTTTTCATTAGTTGCGTATATGTGTTTATGTATGTTGACGCGTATGTATATGATCGATATTTAGGTGTTGGACGTGAAGTGAACATTGTACGACGATAACTTAACTTTATATCGATCTTAGCTTTCATAACCAATCGAGGTGAGTTTCGTACCTCCCTACTCGCTTGAGATTCGGGCTGAAAAGTGTAAAACTGGTGTGTTTACTTACTTTGTTGATTGATTTATTGATTGGTTGACTTGATTATTGGATTGATGTGACAGTTCGTTTTGTTTGATTGATTTGGGTTATGTCTCCGTTAATTATTACATATATATATATATATTAGGATAGACGTACATACATGGAAGTCGGTTATGCCTTCATTGGGTTTTAGATGTGGTGGGAAGGCTGCGGGTGACCCTATATATAAGCATCTAGGACTTGAAGAAAGTAGAATCCTCTGAAGTATATGTACGTATAGTTGGTTAAATTGTGAATAGTGGTTTATGATTGATGAATGTTGATAGTAGGCTTATGGTTGATGAATGTTGATAGTTGGCTTATGTTGGATAAATATTGATTGTTGGCACAGGTTCATCGTATATTGATTGATGGCACAGGTGCATCATATATTGATTGTTGGTTTATGATTTATGCATTTATAGTTGGCTTATGTTGAATGTTGATAGTTGGCTTATGTTGATGAATGTTGATAGTTGGCTTATGTTGAAATATTGATTGTTGGCTTATGATTGATGAATGTTGATAGTTGGCTTATGTTGATGAATGTTGATAGTAGGTTTATGATTGATGAATGTTGATAGTAGGCTTATGGTTGATGAATGTTGATAGTTGGCTTATGTTTGAGGAATATTGATAGTTGGCTTATGTTGGATGAATGTTGATAGTTGGCTTATGTTTGTGAAATATTGATTGTTGGTTATGATTGATGAATGTTGATAGTAGATTTATGGTTAATGATGTTTGATTATACTTCAAAATGGGTTAAAAGTCTTTACAAATCGTTTTGGTATGGTTTGGGTCGAAATTGGGGGTTGGGTTCTTATTTTTTCTGCACTTGTTGCTGCTGGTGGTGTTGCTGCCCAGTATGGGGCGTAACCTACGCCCCTTAGGGCCGTAGGTTACACCAGGTCTATTTTGCTTGGGCGTAGGTTACGCCAGTGAGGGCCGTAGCTTACGCCTATCCCTATCTTCAATTTTGACCTTACGCCAAAATCTAACTGTTTACGCCAACTTCTACGCCAAAAATGACATTTCTAGAGGGTCGTAGGTTACGCCCATACTGACCGTACCTTACGCCCCGTCAAAACTTGCCCAGCGTAGCTTACGCCCCTTTCCTCCGTAGCTTACGCCTGTTGTAAAAATGCCACCGTACCTTACGCCCATTGACCGTAAGTTACGGCCTTTGTAATTCTGAACTTTCCTTGTTTGACCTAGTTTGACTTTCTGGACCATTTTAAGCGTCGAGTCTTAATCTAATTCACTTCTTATCTTATATAACATTGATTAAGAGTCTTAGAAACCATTTAACGTTGAGAAACACTTTGGAACCCTAATTAGGGTTTTGCCGTGTTTTCATTAGTTGCGTATATGTGTTTATGTATGTTGACGCGTATGTATATGATCGATATTTAGGTGTTGGACGTGAAGTGAACATTGTACGACGATAACTTAACTTTATATCGATCTTAGCTTTCATAACCAATCGAGGTGAGTTTCGTACCTCCCTACTCGCTTGAGATTCGGGCTGAAAAGTGTAAAACTGGTGTGTTTACTTACTTTGTTGATTGATTTATTGATTGGTTGACTTGATTATTGGATTGATGTGACAGTTCGTTTTGTTTGATTGATTTGGGTTATGTCTCCGTTAATTATTACATATATATATATATATTAGGATAGACGTACATACATGGAAGTCGGTTATGCCTTCATTGGGTTTTAGATGTGGTGGGAAGGCTGCGGGTGACCCTATATATAAGCATCTAGGACTTGAAGAAAGTAGAATCCTCTGAAGTATATGTACGTATAGTTGGTTAAATTGTGAATAGTGGTTTATGATTGATGAATGTTGATAGTAGGCTTATGGTTGATGAATGTTGATAGTTGGCTTATGTTGGATAAATATTGATTGTTGGCACAGGTTCATCGTATATTGATTGATGGCACAGGTGCATCATATATTGATTGTTGGTTTATGATTTATGCATTTACATTTGATTGTAAGCATTGCATACATCGTTGATGAGCCCTCGGCAGGGGATTGCCGACATCCTGGTGCATAGATGTATGCACCCATTTTGGATGTAGAACGTGACCCCGAGTATATAGACATATATATCTCGATGATTTTGAGATACAGCCTTGTTCATTGTGATGACAGAAGGGTATCGTTGCATATGTGACGGAGTTCACGCATAGGATAGGCATGTTGGCTTATTCATGCATTGACACTTACCTTGATTCATATATCATTTGTGCATTCTCATCACACATTTACTAGTCTTGTGTAACCTTGTTGTTGGACGATATTGTGTTGCTTAGAGGCTCGCTGTAAGTCATGCCTAGCCTCTATTCGTATATTGTGATTATTATCGTGGGTTCTTTACGAACCATTACTATGAACTCACCAACCTTGTGTTGACTATGCTTAGTACACTTTTCAGGTAATCAGGTTCTCCCAGGGCGTGGAGTTTAGTTGTTTCGCTTGCGGTTTAACCCGGACTATGGACCTCATGGATCAAGGATTCATTGGCCTGCCTTTTGCATTATACTTAGGATCGTTTGCCATCTTTGGATGTTATTATGTTAACTTTGATGGCTATTTGCTCCTGTTGTATTTTGTTACTTGCTTTGTTATGTTTTGGATTCACCGAATCTATAATTGCATTTAGTTTGTTCTATTGTAATTCCACCTGGTGCTATGTGTTTTCCGTGATATTCCGAGCCTCGGCTTGGGGTGTTACATTGGATCAAGTTGAGTTGACAGCCAAAATATTTTTGTCCAATTTTTTTCACTATTACACTTTGACAACTTTCAACCCTTTTGATTCAATTGAGACAAAACACAGCTTAAATCAATGATTATAAGTAAACTGGTCAAAGTTTACTTCTCGGTTTTTTCTTTTGTTTGGCAAAAACACGCATTCTGCTGTATTTTATTTTAAGTTTAATAATGAAGTCAAGAAAAAATATTAAAAGATTAAAGAAACACAAAATCGACTAACATGATTTGTTTTTAATGTGTTCAAGAAATCTCCAAGGATCTTCACGATGCTTTGCCAACGAGCAATCAAAGCTTGTTGAACTGAAAGCGCCCGTAATGCCCCTTTCGTTAAGCTTGCATTTAAAGTTCCTGGTGCCTTTGATTAAATGTCAGTTAGTGCAATAAAGAAAGAAAAAAATATGGTTAAGTATGTAAACTCTAAACGACATAAATGAGTCTGATTACCTGAATACACTTCTCAAGAAACGGAGATATCTCTTTCTTCAGATTATCTCGAATCATTCCATATATTTTTTCAACATATGCCGTAAGTTGTTGCTTAAAAAGAAAAGCAGGATACTTGGCTTCCACTTGGTTTACATCATCTAGTGCACTCAAATTGTCGTTAAGAAGGGAAAGGTTCACTCCTTGAGGAGCTCCATGGAAACTCTAACAATACAACATTCAAGGCCGTTTAAGTAACAATAGTCTCATAACATTTACTACTTATCGATGGGTTGATTCAAACCATCTTTTTCATTTTGTTAATTCAATTATCTGTATCAGTTCAAGGTGGTAAACTAGAAAAATGTTCACTAAAATGGCGACAGATCAAAGATAAGTGTGAAATTACAGTATTTATCCTCCCCAAAAGAGATCGACGACGTTGTGGGCCCAATCCAACTATGGGGTCATTTGCTTTGAGAGTGGAGACATTTGACAGCCGATAGGCCAATATATCATTGTTATCCTGGGATTCCTTTTGATATACAAAAAATAAAGCATTTTAGATACATGGAAAAAAGGTAAAATTAGAATCAATACTAACATAGTTTAAGATAATTTGAACCTGGATTGCATCGCTTATGTTCTGGAGGATGAGATAAAAAACAGTTGTTTTCTCAACTTCAGTTGTTCGCTCAAGCTCCAAAGATCTCCACTGAAGAAGGCATTTGTATATGATACAGGCTGCAACCGGTCTATTCCCTGAAAATCCTACATGTTGTGCGATACATTTGATAAGCAGCTCCTGATTCTCTATCAGTTTCTCTTTAAGTGATTTTTGTGGTTTGTCATCCAATTCTGAAAGATATCTTTGGTTCAGTGACACACTATGCAGATCCGAATATGTAATTAACAATAAAAACGTATGGTTAAAACTAAGAAAGAAAATGTTACTGTTGGAAAACTACAATATTATGACTAAAGGTGGCAAATTTAACCCATGTACTTATATGTGGGTCGATATGGGTCGTTATTTATTTCAAAATGCGCCATATATATATATAACACATATATATAGATACAAGTATCTGAACATACCATCATTTTTTCAAGCTTTTGTACCACCAAAGCCATTGAGGGTCGTTGTTTCCGATCATCAAGCAAGCACTGATATGCAATCTCTGAAAACATATTCAAGGAATCTGAGTCCACTTCAGTTTTCAAATATGGATCAATAATCTCCTCTAACTTTCCTTCTTTGTAGTAGATTCGGACTAGTGAGGCTAGAAATCGTTGTTCACTATTCACATTTATGAAGCCCAACCTCCCACATAACACTTCAAACAATACCACTCCAAACGAATAAACATCCGACTCCTTAGTGAGTATGCCAGTATGCATATATTGTGGATCACAATAACCATGCGTGCCAGAGGCATTAGTAATAATAAAAGTGACATTTTCATTTGCACGGCCTATTAAAGAAAGACCAAAATCCGCAATCATAGCTTTCCAGTCATGACTTAAAAGAATATTTGCACTCTTTATGTCTCTGTGGATGACTCTGTGGTCTTGTGCAACATGGTTATGCAAATAATCCAAACCCCGGGCCGCATCAATGCATATATTAATCCTTTGCAACCAAGTTAGTTCAACGGTTGATTGACCCTTGATTAGATATTTATCAAGGCTTCCACGCTCTGCATAGTCATAAACTAGTATCTTTTCACCATGTTCTTCACAGAAACCAAGCAGAGAGACTAAGTTTGGATGTTTATGACGAGTTAACAAGTCAATCTCGGTTAAGAACTCTTTCAGCCCTTGACCAGGAATGTTACTATCTAGTCGTTTTACAGCCACGGAGGTAAGTTTACCAGAAAGTAAGAGCTCCCCTTTGTAAACCAAGCCATACCCTCCCTTCCCGATGAGTGTTGTAAAATTGTTGGTGGCATCTTTAATATCTTGAAGAGGTATACAAAGGTGCTCTAACTCTTTGATAAAATGGGTTATCTTGGAATTGGAAGAAGAAGACGACATGAAGACTCAAAATTACTGTAATATATATAGTAAATAACCGGAGTCTACGAATGAGTGTATACCATTGTTTTTAATGCCGAATTGGGTCAGAAGTACTTTATAGCACTCAGCTCGACTCAAAATCTTATCGGACCATCGAACTAGTATCCCCGTCACACCTTTCGTATAAATAAGAAATGATTCCGGCTATTAGATTTCTTTTCAAAAACAATCTTCTCAAAGCCACCAGGGTTAGAGAGGCGGTTTTCCTGACCTGGAGAGGTACCGGGGAGGATGAGTCAGATTTACGTTGACTAACTCGGGAATCCACATGACAGTTTTCCTATTTCATTTTTCTTTTTGAAAAGCGAGTTGAAGTGTTTGTTTGATGGAAAAAAAAACAGAGAGAGAGAGAGAGGATCACATGCAGAGAAATGAAAGGGAAAAAAAGGTTTTTTTTTTTTGTTCTGTTGAGCTAGAGATCTTTTTTTTTGTTGTTGTTGAACGGCTGTTACGCTAGAAATCTATCTGATCGACTGATTTCAACATCATACATACATACATACATACAGCAAGACAGCAAGTATTATATCATTATATATCTAAAGGGAGAATTTGGCGATTTTTAGGGTCGCATTAATGAGGATTATTAGGGTACTAAATAGGGTTAATTATTACCATCTTATTTTTCTATTGAATCAACTTCCATTCCATAAAGTGTATGTATACAGATATACATCCACGCACATTCACACACACATAACACATCCTTGATCATCAAACACCAGTCCTTGATGCAACTCGGAGCCTCCTTTGATCGATCACCAGCACACCGGGGGACACTAATTACATGATGTTTCGAAATCGGGTTTTTACTTATGCTTTCATCTTCACCCGGAGTTGCTTCTATATTCTCCTAATAAATAGGTAATTCGAAATCGGATTTTCTCTCTCAACTATCTGCTAATGTATGATTAATTTTTATGTGTGTTTACTATAATCTTATTGTTTAATGGGTTTGTTGATAAAGCATCTGATAGGATTTTTAGTATTCAATTACTATCAATTAAAGGTAAGTGTTCATTCTAATACTGATCACCATCCGTTGTTGTGTATTATTATATTTGTTGTTTAATTCATTATCAACCTCCAATCACCCAAACCCTGTCATTCTCAAACCTTTTTAATTTTTCTTTTTCTATTTATTTCATCTCTCTTATTATGATTTGGGTATTTAAAATTGTAAACTTTTTTAGATTTTTTATATATAATTGTTATGATTTTGTTATGGGATTTTTTTTGAAGGTTACACAACAGGTGTTTGATGAAACTTATTTAGATTGAATTTGGATATGTGATTTTGACAGGTAGACTTTCAGTGTACCAATAATTTTGGTTTTCATTTGTTAATACCTTCAATCCACATGAACTATATAAGTAAGTTCAAATTTATCTTCATCTAATATAACTTATGACATTTTTTCAAATAGATTAAAGCTTTTAATAAATGTAGGATTTCCTTTGGAAGTTTTATCATAATTGTCGGAAATTTAGCATGTTTGTTGAATATTTTTCTTTATCTAATTATATGTTCAGGATGTCTATAATATGTTTATCAATAACTTTGCTTTTCATGATTTGATTAAGCCACCTCATTACACAATTTTTCCAATCCTGTAAAGATTATAATTTACGGTTGTGGTTCGCAGGTACCCAAAATGGAGGAAAATGGAGACACATACTGGCATAATCAAATTCAGGGTTTAGTTCGACAGCCCCACCTGCACGTGAGATCAATCAGGCAGGAACTAATCGACAGCGGCCAGGTAAGGAAAATTAACTCACTTTGTTTTACCTTGCATCAGTTTAATGAAAAGTATAATTTAGTTAAAAGCACCTAAAACTAAAAGGCATGTGCTTTAACAATTTACTTACCATCTACACTAAGCATGTTTAGGCTTTTGTGTGTTACATGTATTTATAAATTGTTGATCTGTTAGTAGGTCACTAGGTTGTGTGCATTAAACTACATTTCAGGTGACTTTAACCAATAAGACATTTCCCCCTATAGATGCTCTGCAATTTTTCTAATCTGGCTCATTTGATATAAAAGTACATATCGTTTGGAGGGATTCAACTGCTGGTGAAGGGCTGTGTACATATCTGTGTCATCATCTTTTATCTTATCGAGAGTGTGTTTTTGTTAAACTATACGGAAATTTGTCATACTATACCATTTATAAATAGTGTAAGATAATGTTTATATCCCATAAACACAGGGTGAGCTTTTTCTATTTTTCTAATGTTTTTCTTTTTGGATTATGCAAGCTTGAGTAATGTTGTACCAGCACATGGTACATAATGACCAACCCATTTGGCCATTTACTAATAGAGCCACACACGAATTCAGTCTGTTTTTCGCTCTTGCTTGGTGATTTTTTAATATGAACTTTGTTGTCGTCATGGAAGTCATGGTAGTTTTCTTATGTCAAAACAATGGATGGGCCATTCTTTCCATTAGATTTTTTACGTTCCTACATTGGTTAAATTGCTCACTTTTCTGTTAAATGGTCGATGGTAGGTGATGCTATTTTTGTTAAAGGGAAGGCATATGGAGTTTCTAGCATTTTGAGGCGAGCAAAATGGCTTTTGAAAAAAAAACACAACTCTTTTAGTTCAGGTTTGTTGCTCTTTCCTTTTCGTATCATAATATGTGTCATGATGATCATGGTTATGTCAGCTGGCCAATTTTTATAGATTTGACTGAAAGCTTCACGAGTAGTTTAGATGAATCTAAAGACGAGTTGTTTGAGGTAAACGATAGCTGTTGTACTATCCTACCTTTGCGTACCAAGTATAATAATGCAACTCATTGAAGTTATTTTTTAATGGTGGGAATGGACGGGTGAGACAAGTTGGGTAAGCGGTATACAGTATAAAAACACAACATTTTCTTTACCGTCTCAAGAGTGCTCTGGATTCATAAAAGAGGTCGAAGAGAACACAAGCGAAATTTGGAAGCTGTACAAGGAAACAATTCCTGTAGTTTGAAAGGTTAACTTTATCATGGTTGTATCACTATATAATTCCAATTATTAAATGATCCATAAAATGCTGAAATCTATACGTTATTTATAGTACAAGAACATACCAACGACCGTTTTCTTACAATGTCTTCAACATGTTAAGATTGATTACTTAGAATTGAACCTACGTGGTTAAACAGCTTTAGGATAGCCTAGGAAGAGTCTGGGAATGGCCTCGGGAATGCAGTTAGGCTGTGTACATTAGAGCAAAATGGTCAAATCTCCCTAGATAGCCTGAATAGAGATCACTCTCCATTTTTATAGCATTTTTGTATACTACCAAGTTTTGCTATAGAAGTATATGGGTAAGTTGGTTTCATACACGTGTTTCTGTTTACGCTGCCTACCACCCATACAGGTTGTAATTGTACATGTTTTGCAGGTGAATTGGGGGTGTCAAGTTCATCGTCAACTCAGATAATTGATGATGATGTTGTCCCTTTAAATCGGTTATACGATTGTGCATTCTAATTTACACAGACCATTTTCCGTCATCTATGGATTGTGCATCTTATGCTGTCGGGGTGCTCCTTTCAGTGGCACAGACCTAAATCAGGCCAATCTGGATACAATTCATACCGTCCCAATAGTGAACACACTTGCTGAGCTTTTGGAGTAGGGACGCGATAAGAAACATACTTTGTTCCCTAAAGAAGAGGTTTGGTTTCCGTTATCGCCTTTACAATTGTTGTTGACTAATTAAATTTATCATGTGTCGGCTTTTTCTATGTATTTCTTGGTGTAGACGATTCTGTTCAAAAGTACAAACTAGATTGTTGATGTTCGAGCAAGGAATGGATGGTACCTGATCACGTGCAGCAGTGGTCGGTGTAGGAAGGGGCTAACCCGGGATGATAGTGGGTTCTGGTGTACAAGACAGCTGTTGCATATCTGCATATCAGGTATACTTGGATGGCATATTTATGTTTGGGTAACTTTATCGTAATTATTGAAATCATGGTATAGGGTTATTTGATATGGAGTGTGTCTTTTAGTCCATGAAAATGATCTTAACCTTGCTTGTTGTGTCGGATACATACCAGGTTGTAAGATTAAACTGGATATCAGGGATGACAGTGCATCTACAGTTGTCGTTTTATTTGATGAACCCGCTGAGAGATTGCTAAGCCGAACAGCAAAGTCGTTAATGGATGAAGAGTTGCAGGTATGAGCATCACTTTTTCATGGTTGCCTCATTTAAAATAATCTTTAAGATGAAGTTGGACCTTTAATGTCCAGGTTTTAAATGGTTCTTGCACAGGATGACTTAGGCGATGATGTTATGCCACATGTTTTGCGGAATCTGATTGGCAGCAAACACGTGTTTGAGATCAAGGGGCACAGTTACTACAATGTTGGAGAGTATGAGGCTTTCAGTTGTTCCTAAGTTGTGATGCCTGTTTTGGTGAGCAAAACAAGTGAAGGTACGTCCGGTCAGCCCAAGGCCAGTAAAATACCTTTGGCAACATCATCGGTTGTTATGCATAAGTCTGCAGATATTGTCACACCAGCAAAGAACAATGAACCAAGAAAGCGCAGGTCGTAAACGTACTTTACATTAGTGGTATATCTGCTCATGCACTTTTTCAGTAACATATTTTGTCAACAGTGAATACTTACAAGGGCACAAAGGGACCAGAGGCATCATCCATTGAAAATGGAAAGAAGAAGGGGAAATCAGTTTGGATAACAAGAAGACTAAATGAAGGTATCATGAAACCAACTTCTGTTTGTTATATCCTTTCAAAATTGTAGCTAACCCGATGATCGGCTCCAGCATATTGGTTAAATATTGACACTGATCCAGTGGAGAAACAACCCAGTTCAACTGATGCAGAAAACTTGGATGATGTTGGGTTAGAAGAAAACATAAGTTCACGTAATGTGGCCAAAAAAGGAAGGTACAATCAAAATAGCTGATTTGCCGCCCCGTAAATCCAGTTATATTTACTAACATGGATTTTTAATTGTATACATAGGAATGTGGTTGATTCGGAGTCTGATGCAGGAGAAGAAAATGCTGAGGTTACAGGCAACGACGCTTGATGGTAGAAGAAGTACAAACTCCATTTCTGTTATACGATTGGAGTGCTTGGAATTCTGAGTTTTTTGTGTTGAAACAATGTTCTTGGTTATCTTCTTTTGGTTTCCTGTTGTTACGGGATTTAAGTTTTTCTATTTTCCAGTATTTCGATATGAAGACGTTTTGATGTTCTCATGTATTGGTGTCTTTGTTTGGTGTTGCATTTGGTTTATGGATTTCCATCTTAATAAAAGTTGTTTTTATTATACGTTTTTTTATATTTTTGAAAAACAATATTAGAAGAACATTGAGAGTTTAAAATACCGTCGATAACAAACTACCATTGTCACACCCCGTTGTAGCGGAATACAGGGTTAACAAAAGAATTGCGTACTAATCAGAAGGTAAATAGAGATTACATCTATTAATCCAAATACAAGTCTATTACAAGTATAATCGTTCAGATGTGGACCCCAATACACGGATACAAACTATCCTCAATTGGAAATGGGCCCACTTAATACAATAACAACATCTGGACAGCTAAGTACAATTAGGACTAATAAAATGATAGTCCTCAGAGGTCTGACGCTAATTGTACGTCCAATGTTCAAAAGATGGCTTCAAAATGCCAAATACGCTTCCAATACTTACTGTTGGTTACCTGAAAAGCATGAAATTTGAGAGGATCAACTATCGAAATAGTTGGTGAGTTTACAAAATGTTTGACCAAGTTTATTCGTCATTGTGAGCACACAATGACTTGTAGTTATTTTCAACAAGACAATCAGAATTCAACACTTGATAATATTTCATAACAAGACAGCCGGGGTCTAAGTCCGACTAAAGCATATGACAGCCGGGAGCCAAGTCCGACAGTATCAGTCACTATGCTACATTGCTTCGCATAGGATTTCCCTCTAAAATGGGGTGCGCACCACAACAATGTTCATGACTAGCATATGACAGCCGGGAGCCAAGTCCGACAGTATCAGTCACTATGCTACATTGCTTCGCACAGGATTTCCCTCTAAAATGGGGTGCGCACCACAACAATGTTCATGACTAGCATATGACAGCCGGGAAACAACATCCGACAGTATCAGTCAACATGCCTCGCACAGGATTTCCTTCTACTAGTGGGTGCGGACCATAACTAAGACAGTCAAGAACTAAGTCTGACAATACAACCACTAGGGTTCCATAACAATGATAACTACAGGGACAACATTTTAGTTCGTCAAACACAAAGAAACATTTTAATCAGCCATCACACGGCAATTCAACGTCATTTTATCCAACATTTAATAAATGACACGTATACACATTTTCGACAACCATCAACATGGCAAATTTAAGTCAAATGATCTAAGCATCCAAATCACATGGCATACTCACAAACAATCATTTATTTAACAAATCGTGTATACAATAACACATGCTTTTCAGGCCCAAAGTAAAAGGAAAAGGGCGCCATAAACTCACCTTAGCGATCTAGTGCTAAAAGGTGCAAAGTAGCTCGAGAAGATTCAACAATCAGTTCTCCACGTTATCCAAAACCTATGATATCATTACCAATAATGAGGATCAAATCTCTTGACGACGAGTATCCTACGTACAACTACTTAGCTATAGACCCTAGAATGCCATAACCGAGAACGTGTTCCAAACTTTCATTTTGTTTACCTTTAGTTAGTAAAATCAATGACATAGTCATTAAAAGTAGTATAAAATACCATAATGACAACTATACAGTCGTAAACAAGTTGGTTTAGCTCATTTAAGTCGAGTCACGAACCCACAATTACTTCTTTAACATTACCAAGTGTGAAACATAACACTTTGACTCGACATTTTTAGAAATGGAGAAGGATTCATACAAAATGAATGTTATCATAAGAAAATAGACTTTCACACGATTCTAACGATAGGTCATACGACTTATTTGGAGTCGCGGATCAAAAGTTATTAACATTTGAAAATTGACGCGCAAAATTTTTACAGTGGGTATCCACTGCGCCGCAGTGAGCCATTGCCAAGCTCACTGCGCCGCAGTGAGCTAACCTCGCACAAAACAGGCCCTAGCCACTGCGCCGCAGTGGGGCTAACCCATGCCACTGCGCCGCAGTGGGGCTAACCCATGCCACTGCGCCGCAGTGGCCAAAATCTGAACCAGAAGCAGTAGCTGCAGGTTATGCAGGAAAACCAAACCCAAAACCCTTCAAACTCGACCCAAATCAAACCCTTTTATTTCTAACAAGTGTTAACATGTTCAAAAGACCTGGAAACATACCATTTCGCCAATCATTTCGCCATTTCAATCATTTTGATTTCAAGACCAAATTCTAAATCCAAAACTTCATAAATTACCAAGAACCCTAACTACATAACAAGTTTAAAAGCCTCTAATTCCGTTTACAAAACTAAAACAAACCCTTAGTTGAATTTAAATCAAATCAAAAGTTTGAAGAAAAAGTTTACTTACCAAATCTTGTGTTCTTGAGATAAAAGGAAGAAAATGGTGATGATGAAGATGCCAAAACCCTAATTATTATTGAAATATGATTATTCCCTTTGAATCCTCCTTTGATTTTCTTGCCAAAACAGATTTGATGATGGAAAGATTTTTGTATGTGTGTGTTTTCTTGTGTGTGTGTGTGTCGATTATAAGACAAGAGGGGGGGGGGGGGTGTTTGTTGGTTAGTTTCCTGCCACAAAAACAAAAACCAGCCCATGTGGCCAAGTTTGTGGTATTTTAAATACCCTTAATTTGGTAAAATGCTTACGATTAAATACCGTTTGACCAAAAGGTTATAATTTAAGTAAAGGTATTTTCCTTCGTCTTATTTTAGTTAAGACAAGTAAATAAAACTTTATCAAACTAACTTTAGAAATATTAAGTTTAGACAGTCTAATTACTGTGCAAAAATTCATAACCTTTAAATATCTCATTTAAAGTTATTTTAAGACTCGACATTCTGTCTAAATAGCTAATAGTCTACGTCATAAGGATACGTCTAATTGAACCATATCAAATGTTCAATTAACTAATAATTTCTACGTCATAATCTCTAAATTAGACGAAATTATATTAATGATCGAGATTAGGACTAACCCGTTGTTAATAAATTACGAGTTGTCACAGCATCCCCGACTTCTAAGGATTTCGTCCTGAAATCAAGTCTTGCTTAGTAAAAAGATGAGGATACTTATCCCTCATGAAGTCCTCACGTTCCCAAGTCGAGTCTGGTCCGTGTTTCGAGTTCCAACGAACTTTGACCAACTTGATACGACTTCGTCTAAGCTGTTTGAGCTGTTGGTCAATAATTTCAACAGGCTCCTCTACAAATTGAAGAGAGTCATTCACTTGCAACTCTTTCACAGGTACAACCAATGTTTCATCAGTTAAACATTTCTTTAGATTCGATATATGAAATGTGGGATGAACATGTTCAAGCTCCTGGGGTAAATTGAGCTTATAAGCCACGGAACCAATCCGTCGAACAATTTCGAATGGTCCGATATAACGGGGACTAAGTTTTCCTCTCACGCCAAAGCGTGTAGTGCCCTTCCAAGGTGACACTTTCAACATAACTTTATCACCCACTTGAAACTCAAGGGGTTTCCTTCTACGATCTGCATAGCTCTTCTGGCGATCCTGAGCCGCCTTCAGCCGTGCCCTAATTTCAACAATCTGGTCAGTAGTCTTCTGAACCAGTCCATACTTGTACAAACGACGCTCACCAGCATCAAGCCAACAAACAGGCGATCTACATTTCCGCCCATACAAAGCTTCAAAAGGCGCACACTTTATGCTTGTGTGATAGCTGTTATTATATGAAAATTCAGCTAACTGCAAAAAGGTATCCCAGCTACCTTTGAAATCGATAACACATGCCCGAAGCATGTCTTCTAACGTCTGAATGGTACGCTCACTTTGCCCGTCCGTCTGTGGATGGTAAGCCGTACTCAATTTCAACTGAGTGCCTAAGGCATCTTGAAAATATCTCCATGATTGAGAAGTAAAACGACCATCACGATCCGAGATAATAGACACAGGAACGCCATGAAGTGACACGATCTTCTCAATATATAATTGAGACAATTTCTTTATTTTCCAATTCTCCCGTATGGGAATAAAGTGTGCAGACTTCGTCAATCGGTCAACAATGACCCAAATAGTATCATAACCCTTCAAGGTTCGAGGTAACTTCGTAATGAAGTCCATAGTAATCTGCTCCCATTTCCAGTCAGGAATTTGGGGTTGCTGGAGCAGCCCAGAAGGCTTTTGGTGCTCTGCCTTAACCATTGAACAATTTAAACACTTTGAAACATACGTGGCGATATCTCTTTTCATACAGGCCACCAATAAAAATCCTTTAACCCATGGTACATTTTGTCAGCACCAGGATGGATTGAATACTTAGATCGATGACTCTCGTTCATCAAGAGTTCTCTAAGTCCATTATACTTGGGAATCCACACTCTGCCCTTGACATGTCTGATCCCATCGCCATCCAATTCAAATAACCGTTCGGCATTCCACAATGCTTCCTTCTCGATACGCCCTGGTTGTAAGGCCTCATTCTGATCATCTAAAACTCTATCCCTTAATGATGAGCCAAGGTAAGAACTTGCTCTTGTTATGACAGATAGTGAAATTCTATCTTTTCGACTTAGCGCGTCAGCAACAACATTTGCTTTACCGGGATGATATTTGAGTTCACAATCATAGTCACTGAGTAATTCTACCCATCGCCTTTGTCTCATATTCAGCATTTTCTGATCGAAGATATGCTGAAGACTTTTGTGATCTGTGAATACCGTACACTTTGTACCGTACAAATAGTGCCTCCAAATCTTTAAGGCAAAAACAACCGCTCCGAGTTCAAGATCGTGGGTTGTGTAATTCCTTTCGTGGATTTTGAGTTGTCTGGAAGCGTAAGCAATGACCTTACTCTCCTGCATAAGTACACATCCCATTCCCTGATGTGATGCGTCACAGTATACCACGAAGTTTTCAATTCCATTCGGTAACGCTAAAATAGGAGCATTACATAGCTTGTCTTTCAACGTTTGAAATGCTTCTTCCTGGGCATCCTGCCAAATAAATTCCTTGGCCTTTTGAGTTAACAACGTCAAAGGTTGAGCAACCTTTGAGAAGTTCTCAATAAATCTTCTATAATATCCAGCCAATCCAAGAAACTGGCGGATTTCTGTCGGAGGCTTAGGGGCTTCCCACTTCTTTATTGCTTCAATCTTAGATGGATCTACGTGGATCCCATCCCTGTTCCTACATGACCCAAGAAGTGTACTTCCCTAATCCAGAATTCACATTTTGAGAATTTCGCGTACAACTTTTGATCCTTGAGCAGTTGCAGAATGGTTCTCAGATGACCTTCATGTTCGTCTTTATTCTTTGAGTATATCAGTATGTCGTCAATGAATACAATGACAAACTTGTCAAGATACGGTCGACATACTCGATTCATTAAGTCCATGAACACAGCAGGTGCATTGGTTAAGCCAAACGGCATAACCAAAAACTCATAATGTCCGTAACGAGTTCTGAAGGCTGTTTTAGGAATGTCCGTCTCTCTGACTCTGAGTTGATGATACCCAGATCTGAGATCAATCTTGGAAAAGTGTGATGCACCTTCCAATTGGTCAAACAAGTCGTCAATACGAGGTAAAGGGTACCTGTTCTTGACAGTCAACTTGTTCAGTTCTCTGTAATCAATACACATACGCATAGAGCCGTCTTTCTTCTTCACAAATAGGATCGGAGCTCCCCAAGGTGATGAGCTTGGACGAATTAGTCCTTTAGCTAACAACTCTTGAAGTTGTTCGGACAATTCTTGCATTTCTGATGGCGCAAGACGATAGGGTGCCTTGGCCACGGGTGCAGCTCCAGGGACCAAATCTATTCCAAACTCAACTGGCCTGTGAGGTGGAAGTCCCATCAAATCTTCAGGAAACACCTCTGGAAAATCCCTAACTACTGGAATATCTTTCATGTCTTTATCCTTTGGTTTTCTTTCTACTACTAATGCTAAGAAAGCAGGGTGTTCTTTTTGTAAATACTTATTTGCTTTTATCGCCGATACTAAGATCAATTTCTTTCCTGATTTGTCTCCTTGCACTACTAGGGTTTCGCCTTTCGGTAGGGGTATTCTAACAATCTTCTCATAACAACTTATATCAGCTCTAACTTTAGATAACCAGTCCATACCAATGATTACATCAAAACTACTTAGTTCTATAGGAATTAGGTCAATTTTAAAAGTTTCACCGGCCAATATCAAATTGCAATTTACTAAATGATCTTTAGCAATATACTTCTGACCGTTTGCATATTCAACAATATAAGTGTCTTTCATGGGGATAGCTATTATGCCAAAACGAGACTTAAATTCTAAGGATATGAAACTTTTATCAGCACCAGAGTCGAATAGCACAAATACGTAATGATTATTGAGTATGAATGTACCTATCACCACGTTGGGATCACGTCGTGCATCAGCAGCATCCAAAGCAAACACTCGACCTCTGCCTTGTCCTCCTTGATTCCTAGCTTGATTGTTCCCCGCATTGTTCCTCACGGGAACTATAGCATTGTTGTTCGGGGCTTGATTTAGTCTTGGACACGCTGGTCGGAAATGAGTTTCACTCCCACACTCGTAACATTGATTTGATACTTTCTCCCTACAATTCTTTGCCAAATGCCCCGCCTTTTTACAACGGCGGCAAATAGGACAATTTCCTATATGACGCATGCCACACCTGTTACATCTTCTGTCTGCGTCAGGGTTTCTATTAATATTCTGGGGAACCACTGCAAAGTTTCTGGCAGCTTTAAACCTCTTGCTGTTCCCACCGTTTCCAAATCCACTACCGGAGGCCTGATCAGTCCTTCTCTTGATTACTTCAGTTCCGACAGAAGAACCAGTGGTTCTCTTCAAATCTATCACCATCCGATTGGTTGCACTAACTGCTGCTTGAAGAGTCAAGGGGTTAAAAGCGGCTACCAACCTTCGGATGTCAGGTGACAATCCATAGCAGTATCTTTCAACTAACTTCTCCTCCGTATCCACCATACGAGGAACTAGTCTTGTCAGCTCATGAAAACGAGTAGTGTATTTCTCGTTGTCTAGCCCGACCATATTATGATTCCAAAATTCGCCTTCCATTTTCTGTACTTCCTCCCTAGGACAGTACTTTTCCATCAACATTCTTTTAAAATCAAACCAAGGTATCCTATTAGCTTGGTCTCGACCTCGGGTCCTAACCTGCTCGTTCCACCATGATAGAGCGTGCTTTTGAAGTTGAGTGGAAGCATATTCCACTTTGTGCTCTTCGGCACAACGACTAATATGAAGCACCGCCTCTATGCTTTCTAGCCAGTTGATTAGACCTACCGGACCCTCGGTACCATGAAATTCTTTTGGTTTACAATAGGTGAAGGTCTTGTAGTCACCCACTCGAAGTTGAGCTCGAGGAACAACTTGTTCAGCAGTAGGTTCAACGTTGTTACTATTATCAGTATGATGATTATTATTGGCGTTCATGCTTGCCGTGATCTGAGCAACTAAAGTAGGCATGGCGGCCAACAGTTGTTGTGTCACAAATGCTGCCATGTTATTTTCCCCACCAGTATTTGGGGTAGGTCCAGGGCCAGTATTCACCTGGACAGTAGCAGCTTCCTGTCTTTGCTGAATCACAGGTCCTTCCTGTTCAGCTTCAGTATTCAAAGGAGTTGATCGAGTAACTCTCCTTGGAGCAGCTTTCTTAACTGGAGCCTTTTTCGGGATCTTACTTTTCATCTTGGGAGCCATCTATCCTTGATATGAACAAGATGTAATTTAGAGGTTTTCTCATAAGAATAACACAGAATGTAGCTTTTCAAGATATAAGAGGGCATTAAACACATGTCGCAAATTATCGACTTACTTGAACTCATTAACTAAACAAGACAAGAAATATAGTTCACTACATTTCTAGAATTGAAATGAGCAAGTAATGTAGCCTGAACAAGTAGGTAAGCCAAAGAACGATCATATTTCATTTATACTTAAAACTTTTTACATAGTCTGACTTGTATATTTCCAAAATCTTGTGGGAAAACTACATCCACAACCCAAATCATGTGGGAACAACATCCACGATGATACATTACACAGTCAGAACAATACTATCCGAAATACGTGGGAAATACATCCACCAAAAAGATTACAACTCAAATACAGAAGTATGAGTTGTCAAATGTTCTAAGGCTTACAATACGTTACCACTACAACTACTGATTACATCCTGAAAAGAACTACCACAAGCAACGCCACCACCAAGACCACCACGACTGACAGTATCCAGATCATCCTCCCAATAGCTTCCTTCCCTTCCCTAGCAACAGTCATAGCCTCAGCCGCCTGATGATAAGCTTCAGTCAACGCCTGAGCTTGATTCTCTATTTTCTCTCTAGTGCAGATGAGGGAATTGTTCATCCTTGACAATTGTCGGCGATAATATTCCGATCTATCAGCTGCAGATGCAACTGGCATAACGGCACTTGGATTGTAGACAGGCACTCTGGAGGGACCCGCAGCATACGGATCTCCCTGACAGAATGAAAGACCAAGTCCACAGTTGCCCTGAACTGGTGCAGAAGGACCAGGAGCATAAGGGTCTCTAGGAGCATAAGGTATACAAACTCCCTCGGTAGTCCTCCTCTGATATGGAGATACCGGTGTTACAGATGATTGAACATGGATAGACACATGTTCTCCTCCAGATTCGCTGGATGATGATATCAAATTGATAGGGCGAGATTCATTACCCGATTCCTCCATAGGTTCCTCTTCATATGAGTCAGGAACACAAGGAATGGAGTTTGCCACAACTGGAACTGGAGGTGTACTAGGTACAACAGCATTAGAGCTAACTCCGTCCGACATGACTATTCTGAAAGGATAGTCAAAGAATCCATATAAGTCTGATGGATAAGACAATTCGAATCAATTGAATGAGACAGTACGCAACAAGAGTTTCAAAGAGATCCTTGTCTAGATTATACACATTCGATTTGGGTTTCTATTAGCAACATATCTCCAATGCTTATATATAGGGTCACCCGCAGCCTTCCCACCACATTTTCAATATGTTGTTAATATAATCCAAACTATCACGTATATAAACCTTATGTATACACATACGAGTTGAGTTTCTATTCCTAACATACCTTCAATGCTTATGTATAGGGTCACCCGCAGCCTTCCCACCACATTTACAGTATGTTGTGAATATAATTCAAGTAACACGTATATACAAAATTTAAGATATTTATTTCGAGCCTTATACTATTTTACATAATCGGGACGTAGTTGATCGGGTTAGGTCTAATTATTGACAAATAGTATAACTCTCGAGATAACTATCCAAAACAATCATTTATTTAACAAATCGTGTATACAATAACACATGCTTTTCAGGCCCAAAGTAAAAGGAAAAGGGCGCCATAAACTCACCTTAGCGATCTAGTGCTAAAAGGTGCAAAGTAGCTCGAGAAGATTCAACAATCAGTTCTCCACGTTATCCAAAACCTATGATATCATTACCAATAATGAGGATCAAATCTCTTGACGACGAGTATCCTACGTACAACTACTTAGCTATAGACCCTAGAATGCCATAACCGAGAACGTGTTCCAAACTTTCATTTTGTTTACCTTTAGTTAGTAAAATCAATGACATAGTCATTAAAAGTAGTATAAAATACCATAATGACAACTATACAGTCGTAAACAAGTTGGTTTAGCTCATTTAAGTCGAGTCACGAACCCACAATTACTTCTTTAACATTACCAAGTGTGAAACATAACACTTTGACTCGACATTTTTAGAAATGGAGAAGGATTCATACAAAATGAATGTTATCATAAGAAAATAGACTTTCACACGATTCTAACGATAGGTCATACGACTTATTTGGAGTCGCGGATCAAAAGTTATTAACATTTGAAAATTGACGCGCAAAATTTTTACAGTGGGTATCCACTGCGCCGCAGTGAGCCATTGCCAAGCTCACTGCGCCGCAGTGAGCTAACCTCGCACAAAACAGGCCCTAGCCACTGCGCCGCAGTGGGGCTAACCCATGCCACTGCGCCGCAGTGGCCAAACCATGCCACTGCGCCGCAGTGAGCCATCAAGCACTGCGCCGCAGTGAGCCATTGCCAAGCTCACTGCGCCGCAGTGAGCTAACCTCGCACAAAACAGGCCCTAGCCACTGCGCCGCAGTGAGCTAACCTCGCACAAAACAGGCCCTAGCCACTGCGCCGCAGTGGCTAACCACAAACAGGTAGCCACTGCGCCGCAGTGGCCACAGCCACTGCGCCGCAGTGAGCCATTGCCAAGCTCACTGCGCCGCAGTGAGCTAACCTCGCACAAAACAGGCCCTAGCCACTGCGCCGCAGTGAGCCATTGCCAAGCTCACTGCGCCGCAGTGAGCTAACCTCGCACAAAACAGGCCCTAGCCACTGCGCCGCAGTGAGCCATTGCCAAGCTCACTGCGCCGCAGTGAGCTAACCTCGCACAAAACAGGCCCTAGCCACTGCGCCGCAGTGGGCTAACCTCGCACAAAACAGGCCCTAGCCACTGCGCCGCAGTGGCCCCAAGCCACTGCGCCGCAGTGAGCCATTGCCAAGCCCTAGCCACTGCGCCGCAGTGAGCCATTGCCAAGCTCACTGCGCCGCAGTGAGCCATTGCCAACCAGCTAGCCACTGCGCCGCAGTGAGCCATCCAAGCCACTGCGCCGCAGTGACCACAATTGCACTGCGCCGCAGTGAGCCATTGCCAAGCTCACTGCGCCGCAGTGAGCTAACCTCGCACAAAACAGGCCCTAGCCACTGCGCCGCAGTGAGCCATTGCCAAGCTCACTGCGCCGCAGTGAGCTAACCTCGCACAAAACAGGCCCTAGCCACTGCGCCGCAGTGAGCCATTGCCAAGCTCACTGCGCCGCAGTGAGCTAACCTCGCACAAAACAGGCCCTAGCCACTGCGCCGCAGTGAGCCATTGCCAAGCTCACTGCGCCGCAGTGAGCTAACCTCGCACAAAACAGGCCCTAGCCACTGCGCCGCAGTGGCTAACCTCGCACAAAACAGGCCGTATCCACTGCGCCGCAGTGAGCCATTGCCAAGCTCACTGCGCCGCAGTGAGCTAACCTCGCACAAAACAGGCCCTAGCCACTGCGCCGCAGTGGGGCTAACCCATGCCACTGCGCCGCAGTGAGCCATTGCCAAGCTCACTGCGCCGCAGTGAGCTAACCTCGCACAAAACAGGCCCTAGCCACTGCGCCGCAGTGGGGCTAACCCATGCCACTGCGCCGCAGTGAGCTAACCTCGCACAAAACAGGCCCTAGCCACTGCGCCGCAGTGGGGCTAACCCATGCCACTGCGCCGCAGTGAGCCATTGCCAAGCTCACTGCGCCGCAGTGAGCTAACCTCGCACAAAACAGGCCCTAGCCACTGCGCCGCAGTGAGCCATTGCCAAGCTCACTGCGCCGCAGTGAGCTAACCTCGCACAAAACAGGCCCTAGCCACTGCGCCGCAGTGGGCTCCATGCCACTGCGCCGCAGTGAGCCATCCAAGCCACTGCGCCGCAGTGAGCCATTGCCAAGCTCACTGCGCCGCAGTGAGCTAACCTCGCACAAAACAGGCCCTAGCCACTGCGCCGCAGTGAGCTAACCTCGCACAAAACAGGCCCTAGCCACTGCGCCGCAGTGAGCTAACCTCGCACAAAACAGGCCCTAGCCACTGCGCCGCAGTGGCTAACCTCGCACAAAACAGGTAGCCACTGCGCCGCAGTGAGCTAACCTCGCACAAAACAGGCCCTAGCCACTGCGCCGCAGTGGCTAACCTCGCACAAAACAGGCCCTAGCCACTGCGCCGCAGTGCCCTTTGAATCCTCCTTTGATTTTCTTGCCAAAACAGATTTGATGATGGAAAGATTTTTGTATGTGTGTGTTTTCTTGTGTGTGTGTGTCGATTATAAGACAAGAGGGGGGGGGGGGGGGGGGGTTTGTTGGTTAGTTTCCTGCCACAAAAACAAAAACCAGCCCATGTGGCCAAGTTTGTGGTATTTTAAATACCCTTAATTTGGTAAAATGCTTACGATTAAATACCGTTTGACCAAAAGGTTATAATTTAAGTAAAGGTATTTTCCTTCGTCTTATTTTAGTTAAGACAAGTAAATAAAACTTTATCAAACTAACTTTAGAAATATTAAGTTTAGACAGTCTAATTACTGTGCAAAAATTCATAACCTTTAAATATCTCATTTAAAGTTATTTTAAGACTCGGCATTCCGTCTAAATAGCTAATAGTCTACGTCATAAGGATACGTCTAATTGAACCATATCAAATGTTCAATTAACTAATAATTTCTACGTCATAATCTCTAAATTAGACGAAATTATATTAATGATCGAGATTAGGACTAACCCGTTGTTAATAAATTACGAGTTGTCACACCATTACCCTTATGTAGAATTGTATGGCACTGGTGGGCCTATGTAGAGTTTAATTAGATCAAAGAATACAGCTATGATATATGACATGGTTAAATTTGATGCCGTAAATTACAATATATGACTACATACCTCAAAATATATTGAAATTTATGTTACCTGAGCAATCAGAACCTCTCACATGTCGTAGTCTGAAATATCCAAACACAAATTCGACTGCCATATTTAGTGTAGGTATCACTTGGGTAGGATGTGGCATACATGTGATATATTAAAGAATGGGGAAAACTAGGAAAAAAACTAATGGATTGGCACATGAAAGAAAATAACTTCGAAAGTAGAAGACTGTTATGATAGAAATATAAAAATTGGCCATGAAATAGTTTATTCATAAATGAAACTGATACTTAAATAAATTGAATTGCCTTTAGTACAGGAATGTGCAAAAAGTGATTAACTTCCTATGCTAATAATTACGTTTGGTCTGTTCGGGTCCTTACCTTCAGACTGACCACCTCCAACACCATTGAGTATAGCCTACAAAAAACACGAACCGTCCAAATTTAAAAGCATGGCCGTGCATCGCACGGGCCCTATACTCATAATTGGAATAACTCAATGTAAAACAACCATACAAACGTACACAAGGACCCGTCATGCCCAGCCGTGCGATGCACGGGTCTTCACTCTAGTTATTATTAAAAAGTCAACACCTTCACAAACTCTCCACATTTCTCGCGTTAAATATATTATATACTGATTAATGAAACCAACAAGGCAACAACTAGCTAATGGAATCATTATATATCGTTCAAGGGGTGGAAGAATTTGGCGATTTTTAGTGTTGTATTTATGAGGATTATTAGGGTACTAAATAGGGGTTAATTATTACCATCTTATTTTTCCAATGAGTAATGTATTGTAATAAGTATAGATATAAATAAATAGATAAATGTATCCGTGAATTGTGTTTTAATGATCTTATAGCTATATGGGTCGAATAGTTTGGAGCATCAATACATGATATTTTTTGGCATAATAAGCCGTTATTAAATTTTCATTATCGTTAAGCTGAGGTTATTTGATGAAACTCATAAATATGTGATGAGGCGTTTGGAATACAAAGTGTCACGCCATTATTAATCAAGAATAATGAATGATTTCAGCATTTTGTACACTCAAAAGCGTGAGTGAAAAACACAACAGGGACTTTTGTGATTGTGCAAGAAAGGAAGAATCCCTTCTCCTTTTTTATGTATTATATATATTCATCTTCATCTATTTTTTTTCTCTTACAGGTGTGCTGTCTATTTCTTATTAAGATTATAGAGGCAATGAGTTTTTTTCATCTTACTCCCATTTGGTATGTATTTTAATAGATTTTGTTGCTTGCCTTCGATTTTCAGGGTTGCCTGGCTTATTAAATTTTGTTGTTTGATTCATCAATGTAGGTAAGATTACTAAAATTATTCGGGTTGTTATATTATGATACTAACCGATTTGTTTATTATATCAATATGATTTCATTTTATGTGTTTGGATTGATTAGATATTGTACTTTAGGTAAACTTAAATCTCTTTTGTTGCGTTTTGTCCAAAGTTGCAGAGCATACATATTGCACATATTTTGTCTAAACTGAACTAGACTTGCTACCTTTTTTTTGTCATTATTTGTTGGTGGGGATATTGCACATTATTTGTTGAGCATTGAAATTGGACAAATAATTTAGTTTTTAAGGTGGTTTGCTCATTAGTTTTTGTCTCACTCTCTATATTGTACCTTTGTCATACCGACATCCATGTAAACTGAAGTTTACTCTGTGCATGAAACATTGGAGGATGCAAGGAATTCTTTTGGACTCTATTCGTTATAAAATCTTTGGTCTTTTGTGATTTCTAGAACTTTAAACAAAAAGGTTGCTTTGATCAATGGCAAGGGACCAAATTTTGAAAGGGACACTTTCAATACAGTTCCTCTGTTCCAGATGGTATTAAGCACACAACGTTTAATGTTGATCCAGCCATCTAGGTATATGTCATTCATTTTAATCTTTCTACATGTAACAAGACGTATTAAGTTTCATAATCTCAGTCTTAGTAGTCTTAGTAGAGGTACCAACATGTGTGGGTTAGGACAACTAAGACGATGGTGTTGATTCGATTCATTTGGTTTTTCTTCATCTTTTTATAAACCTCGCACTCTTAACTTTCATTTATTAGACACTTATAAGTCCATGCAGGTATCTGGAGGTGGAGGATAAAGCAAAGCAAATGTTGCTCGGTGCAGAAGCAGGACAGTTGGCACTTGAAACGGGAGTTCTTGAAGACAGAAAGCTTCCTAATGGTATGTGCTTTTATCTTACTTTATTCATGAAGAGATGGGTTCTCGCACCTTTAATTGTTATTACTTTAGCATCGTATCCCTGAAAACGAGTCAATTTGGTAAAATTATATCTCCAACATGGGTAACTTGCCCAAAATCTAGGGACACTTGGCCACATGCATCTATAATTCATTATACGTATGTTTAACGTACTACTTATATACACATGCTCGATTTTAAGGGGTGTGTACAATCGGGATTTTCTTTATTTGACATGAACAATGAATTAAATTAAGCAATTCCAAATGTGTATATAAGTATAATGGATGTTACTAATTAATTAGATTTCAAATAACAGGTGTTCCTTTTTATTTCTCTATTGTGTTGCATCATGCTTGAATTTATAATATTTGCTGAAACAAGTTTGCCCTCTTTGTATATATAGTAGTGATGGTGAGACATTTATATCAGCCATCGTGAGTTTTCATGACGTATGAAACTCCAGGTAGAGGCAGGTCATTTTTGATAATCTGCACATTGATTATTCATCTATTTTTAAGATAAAACAAAACAATATTTGTGTATAATCTGCACCTATTTTAAGTTTATCTTGCTTATCTATTAACAGAGGGTAACTCAGATTTCATGTGGATGGAGACACATACTTGCTGTTACTGCAAGAAATATTTGTTTCTCTTTTGCTACTTGATGAGTTGATGCATATTAAGATCTTATCAATGGTTCTTGCAGTTGCCTCAAGTTGAATTTGGGACGAGACGAGTAACATTACTATCAGCTTTAATATGTTATTTCAGGTTCCTATAGAAGAAGTCCTAAGAGAGCGGGTTTTTTCTCAATAGGTGAGATTTGGATTACACAATCAACCCATTTTGGGTGAGATTTGCCACTATCCTACTGAGCTGTTTGAGTGACATGGGTAGGCTGTTAGGCTGGTAAGTGGGTATTATTGAGTAAGTGACAAATAGTATATGTACGAGTAGATTTAATACACAAACATTAAATGGACAAAATAGATCGGTCGGTGAGTCGTGGAAGTGTAGAATGAGAGGTCGAACCAAATATGACTTGGTGGCTTCCATGCATTCTATCCTTGGTGGTAAGCATTTCATAAGCTTTCATTGTGACATCTTATTTTGTACTAAAAAGGCCTAAATTGTCACATAAAAAATATATCAGAGGTTGAAGATACTCATAATAGGTTTGATAAGAAAAAATTAGAAGTTTTCAAGAGTAAAGGAAAGAAGGAAAAGACCATACCTATAAAAAAAATGTGAGTTGTATATAGCTTATATTAAATTTGTGCAGGAACTGAAGGAAACACCATACCTTTAAAAAAAATGTCAGAATCTGTTATTCTCCATTTTTCAAGAACCACTCACACGGACAATGTGGTTACTTCACTTTTGAATCTTTCTTTAGACGAACCTTGATGCAAAGGTAAGGCAATGCACAAGCTCACTTCAAATTTCTTCCAAAGCTTCTTGCATGAAAATAAAAAAGCATCACGCTACCATCAATATGATAATGATTCTGTAGGAGGTTAAATTTTGTACTCTAATTTTGCTCATATGTACTTCTGTAAATAAATTATATTTCTAATATGCATGTATATGAAGATCTTCAAGAATGTTACTTTGGTCCTACATTTGAAATTCAATCTCATGAGAAAGTAAGCTACAAGCCACTTTTCGCTTTAGGCGTAGTATTTATTGAGGACATGTTGCTATCTTGGTGCTTTTTTTAGTTTTTAATTTTTTGAACAAAATTTTGGTGATTTTAATCCGATTTTTCTTTTTTATGTATCGTATATGCAAATATGGGATCTTGATGAAAGGATCCGTTCATGAGGTCAGAAGGTGGGCAAAGTGTTGGTGATGTTGCTTCCAGACTCAGAAGTGCCTTGATGCAGATTTAGTCCAAATTTAATGCATATTTTGATCATCTGTTGGCTGAAGCATTAACTGAATTGTTTTAAATCGTGTAAGAGATTGTATTTTTATGTTTTTGATCAATATTGCGCCGTCCCTTCTTTGCAGAATTATTATTATTCTGGACATGGAATCATTATCCCTGAATGTGAAAAAATTGGGAACCCGAAGTTCAAACAGTGGCTCACTTTCCAGTTCTAATGGGATATCTCGGCAAGTAGCAATACCCTTTGCTAAATTGTTTGAATGTCACAACTGTGAATAACAACATTCAAACCTGCCGACCAATTGTTCAACCTGCATACCAACCATCTCCAGTATACAAAAGCCATGGGGAAATCATGAAAAATGAGGAACCAGCACGTATCATACCACTGCCCTTAACCCATACCAAGATAGATGGGTTGTTAAGGTAAGAGCTACTGCAAAAATGTAACCCTCATCCAAACAAGCCTTAAAGGTGATTGAGTACTTTTCTTGATTCCATCTTTATGTTAGTTATACCTCTTTTTACCTTTTAATTGGTTTCTGATTTTATGATTTACATGTCATCCACCACTAAAGTTTTAATTTGAAAAGTTGCAGATTTTGGCTTTTGTTTTTTCACTAGATATTTGTGATGGGAGCAACAATTCTATCCTTTTAGAACTTGGATACTTTCTATATGTTGTTAAGTTTTCCATACTTTTTCCTATTGACACTTTTAGTGCTTTGTGCTCCCCGCAAAACTTTTCCTAAATGGCTGAACGTGCCACTGGATATCTAATGATTCTAAACTTTTCAATATATTTTTGTTAGTTGAATGCCGGGTTACAACTCCTTGATGCAGATGTTCTAATATAACACCCGAGTTTATGTTATGTGTTTGATAAATGAGCCTACAAAAGCTGCAATTACAAATGGTGTGAACAATATTACTAACAAAGAATGCCATAACCTATCAACAGGCTTCAAGAAGGATCTGATTATGTATTGAGGAACTTTATGGTCCTGCCCGAAAAAAATGTGTACCACATAAGATGAGTACTGCATTCTGAAGGATTAGAATAGGTTAGGTTGGCTGGGCTGATCCATCCAGACTATTTTATCATCTGGGTGAATTCTAAGATTCCTTCTTTGGTTTGTTTATATGTATTTTGGAAAAACTTTCTAAACGGTTACTTTGAGTATATAAATATCATATATACCCGATAACAAAGCCCAAAGACATCCAAATTTGCAAGAATATTTTGTGTGTTTCTGTCCTAATGTGATTTCACAAATAGAAGCTTCGTAACGTGATTGCTCAAATCATGTATGATCTCCTAGCATTCGAGGCTGACAGGAGAGCCGTTAATATCACCATTAACAGGTGTTGCCAGCCATTTGAAATTTTGTTTTCTTTATATGGGTGATGTTCAAGCTTCTAATGTGAATTTATTAGTCTTTAGTTTTTTTGTGTGTTGGTGATGAGTTACCTTATGTTCTTTCTTATATTATCTCCATATACTTCAGCATAATTATGTCTTGGGTAAATTTGTTTGAACCAAATGTGCATTAGTTATTAAAGGTGTTGTCGGGTGAATTAGGTGTATATAACCATTTAAAATTGGTCTCTGTCAAGTGAGTGTAACATGTAAACCGCTAAAAGCATACTCGGCTACAATTTTGTAGTAGTCCTGGTGGTATTATTAATAATGAGATGTCTCTTATTCTTTGTAGTTGCAGTTGTCCAGGAGATGCTCGATAATGATCCCTTGGACTTGAGCCGTTAGAAGCTCATTCGCCGAAGAAGTAAGCAAGAAGATTTTAGACAACTACGCAAGTGATCAGACTCGCAATGGATAAAATAGTATTGTCCATTTATGTTTTTTTTAGATGGATAAAAGGCTCAACGATGTATCTGGTTACTCTGGTTGTATCTGCTATCCCTCGGTTCAAAGGGAACCCAAGGAGCGCCCACGAATCAAGCCTCCCACTCTTATGATATTTGTATTTGTAACTTGGTCTAAGGCAACTCAAACATGTCGTTTTATGTAACAAAAGTAGCTCTTTAGCCATAATCAATCCTACCATTAAAATGTCGTTCCTACATTACAAAAATAAACGCTTATAGACACCATGTTAGAAAAAAGGGAAAAAAGAACAATAATTAAACCGTGCATGACAAAGCCGTGCATCGCACGCGGCTGCACTCTAGTATAATTAAAATGAAGAGCAAAGCGTGAGCGCTGTCATATATATGGTTTTAATAATAATTAAAGAAGATACTTTTAGTTACATATTTGAGATCGAGTCTCGGATACCTCTTAGACCATTTGTAAGGGTAGGTGATGAGAGAATGTGGAAGGGGTGAAGGGGATAGGTGATGGAAGAATTCATTTTTAAGATATATAACAATTATATTTACATGTATATAGAGAAAAGTTAATTTAGGGACACTAGGGACACTTTCCAATCATTCATTTTTCACCATTTCCGACCACCACCACCACAACCACCATCACCACCACCACCACCATCATCTCCGATCACCACCATGATCCTCCGGCGACGGCGACCACCGCCACCACGACTTACACATGTGTAAGTTACAACTTACACATGTGTAAGTTACAACTTACACATGTGTAAGTTATACAACCACCATCACCACCACCACCACCATCATCTCCGACCACCACCATGATCCTCCGGCGACGGCGACCACCGCCACCACGACTTACACATGTGTAAGTTACAACTTACACATGTGTAAGTTACAACTTACACATGTGTAAGTTACAACTTACACATGTGTAAGTTACAACTTACACATGTGTAAGTTACAACTTACACATGTGTAAGTTACAACTTACACATGTGTAAGTTACAACTTACACATGTGTAAGTTACAACTTACACATGTGTAAGTTACAACTTACACATGTGTAAGTTACAACTTACACATGTGTAAGTTACAACTTACACATGTGTAAGTTCAACTTACACATGTGTAAGTTACAACTTACACATGTGTAAGTTACAACTTACACATGTGTAAGTTACAACTTACACATGTGTAAGTTACAACTTACACATGTGTAAGTTACAACTTACACATGTGTAAGTTACAACTTACACATGTGTAAGTTACAACTTACACATGTGTAAGTTACAACTTACACATGTGTAAGTTCAACTTACACATGTGTAAGTTACAACTTACACATGTGTAAGTTACAACTTACACATGTGTAAGTTACAACTTACACATGTGTAAGTTACAACTTACACATGTGTAAGTTACAACTTACACATGTGTAAGTTACAACTTACACATGTGTAAGTTACAACTTACACATGTGTAAGTTACAACTTACACATGTGTAAGTTACAACTTACACATGTGTAAGTTACAACTTACACATGTGTAAGTTACAACTTACACATGTGTAAGTTACAACTTACACATGTGTAAGTTACAACTTACACATGTGTAAGTTACAACTTACACATGTGTAAGTTACAACTTACACATGTGTAAGTTACAACTTACACATGTGTAAGTTACAACTTACACATGTGTAAGTTACAACTTACACATGTGTAAGTTACAACTTACACATGTGTAAGTTACAACTTACACATGTGTAAGTTACAACTTACACATGTGTAAGTTACAACTTACACATGTGTAAGTTACAACTTACACATGTGTAAGTTACAACTTACACATGTGTAAGTTACAACTTACACATGTGTAAGTTACAACTTACACATGTGTAAGTTACAACTTACACATGTGTAAGTTACAACTTACACATGTGTAAGTTACAACTTACACATGTGTAAGTTACAACTTACACATGTGTAAGTTACAACTTACACATGTGTAAGTTACAACTTACACATGTGTAAGTTACAACTTACACATGTGTAAGTTACAACTTACACATGTGTAAGTTACAACTTACACATGTGTAAGTTACAACTTACACATGTGTAAGTTACAACTTACACATGTGTAAGTTACAACTTACACATGTGTAAGTTACAACTTACACATGTGTAAGTTACAACTTACACATGTGTAAGTTACAACTTACACATGTGTAAGTTACAACTTACACATGTGTAAGTTACAACTTACACATGTGTAAGTTACAACTTACACATGTGTAAGTTACAACTTACACATGTGTAAGTTACAACTTACACATGTGTAAGTTACAACTTACACATGTGTAAGTTACAACTTACACATGTGTAAGTTACAACTTACACATGTGTAAGTTACAACTTACACATGTGTAAGTTACAACTTACACATGTGTAAGTTACAACTTACACATGTGTAAGTTACAACTTACAATGTGTAAGTTACAGTTACACATGTGTAAGTTGTATAACTTACACATGTGTAAGTTAAATATCAAAATGAATTGATTATTCAGGTAAGTTGTATACTTTACACATGTGTAAGTTAGACAACTTACACATGTGTAAGTTAGATACTTACACATGTGTAAGTTAAATATCAAAATGAATTGATTAACTTACACATGTGTAAGTTACAACTTACACATGTGTAAGTTACAACTTACACATGTGTAAGTTATACAACCACCATCACCAAATCTACAAAACTTGGAAACATATCTCTCACCACATCGACATCAACAATAGTATTATCGAACAATAGACCAGCCAAAGAAGCTTTATGAGCGGATACTTGCAATGTATTATCGAGTATCAAACACACATAGAGGGTAGATGAAAAACTACATATATACTCTTTTGTTATCATGTCAAACAACGAGCTCTATGACTATTTGTATTTTAGCCGAAGGCCTTTTGACTGTTATAGTCTCTCGCTTGGACTCTTCCTGCTCCGAGAACTCAAGCATGAGGCTTTACGCCTTTTTCAAAGAGTCTTGGAGCAGAATCCTCCCTTGGCCGACCAGGCCCCATACAACCCACAAGAAGTCCTGTAAGAAGTCCTTCCTATACCTGATGCGCTTTTTATCCTTTTTTTAGTTAATGCAAAGACCCAATTCGCCCGGGCTGGGATGGCTTCCGACGTAGGGGTGGCAATGGATTGGATCTTGATCCATATCCAATCCAATCCAATCCAACTAAATGACTTATTGGAGCAAAAAAATATCCATTAATCCATTAACGCATCCAATAGATCGCTCCATTAATCCAATTATTTTTATGGATCGATCCATGATCCATCCGGATCGATCCATTTTCACTTCTTAAAACTTAACTATTTTCAAGTGTTAACACAGTTAACTACATATATACTCAATCTGATACTCATGTTATGCCTTTTTTGCGATTATATATATGATGTTATTATATATATACTATTACGTATATTGTATTATTATACATAACATATATTACATATAATTAATATTATTATAATAAGATAATAATATTCAAGCGATCCAACCGTCTTTTTGAGAAGATTCCTGAAATAATCATCCTACGGTAATCGACTCACCAACGGATTTCATATGTGCTGATAACGAAAATTAACCAAGCAACTTCTTCAGCCGCCATTGATAATTGAAGCGATATTAATTATAACTATTATAATTACTATAATAACAATAAAAATTTTCAACAATGGCAGGAGCTCACTGAATTATATGCCTATATTGTTGAAGCAAGTTAATGATGACTTTTACTGAAAACTGTTAGTAGAATTCTTTAATTTAGATTAATGTACAAGTTATGGTGCATGATGTACAAAAGATGTAATAGCATTTAGTTTTGAAAGTAGAATTTCCTAACCAATGTACAAGCCATTTGCACACAAGTTTACGAGCCAAAAAAAACCCCTCACGATCTGCAGTCTGGATATGAGAATTTTGTTAAGTGTTTCAATTGTTTATGTTAAATTTAATAAACGGATCGATCCGGATGATGATCCATCTATTTAAAATTATGTGGATATGGATCAGATCACGATCCACTATGTTGGATCATGGATCGGATCACGATCCATTTAACTTGGATCACTAATGGATCGGATCATGATCCAATCCATATCCATCCATTGACAGGCCTAATCATGTGTATGCGTTATATAAGGCTTATTTTAAAAAAGTTCCCCAAGTATATCTGATCAAGGTCCTCTAATGAATACCTTATGTACTTGGGACCATTCTTCCCATTTTCCACAAGTAACCTGAAGGAGTTCATTAAAATTCAATGAGACCTGCAAAAGCATATGACTTGAGTTGATAGTATTAAATTAGCAACCCAACCCAATTCCCAAAGAAAAAACAACCTTAAACTAGAAAAAACCAATATACGTGTTGTACATGATTAAATACCGTATAGCAAAACATACACAAGCAATTATAATGTCTTTTTAATGCCTTACGGGAACTCAGGGATCGGAGGTCATGATGGAGGTCCAATATATATGATTTAGGGGATAGGGTGCCCCCTTTAGCTTATTTTGTCCTTTTTATTATATGGGCATGCTAAAATCATGATACCTGAACCTTATGATGTCATATGTAACTTCCATTTATAAACGAAGCTAGATGAATGGGTCCTCACCTTTGCACGCACCCACACACAATTTACACTTACACACTTTGGCCAAATGTGTGTGATCCAGTAACAGTTTCTTTACTTGTGAGTATGAGTAGGTATTGTCATCTTACCTCCTTTACCAATGTTGGGAGTCAGTATTGTTGATGTTGGATAAAGCGGTCATTAGTGTTTGAAATAAAAAATAAAGAGCAACATGCATGGTTAAAAAGGATGTGTACGTACGTTTATGGCTACGACGTCTTTAAAGCTACCTTGTTTTATAATATAAAACGTCACATTGTAGGTCTCGGGTCGGTTTGGCCCGTTTCGGTTGGTTTATTAAATATCACCAAAACATAGTACCGATCTTGATCAACTAGTATCGCTAGTTGGTATTGTAATGATATTTCCCTATATTTTCGGTATTTTCTAATACGGACTTACAAACCACCAAAAGTGGTTATCAATTTTGGGCCCACTTCTTGGTACTACTTTTCGTATCGATTTGATTAAAATGACTCATCCTTAGTCCCTACCCATATAGTTGAAATAAACTATATCTATCTATATTATAATTAAAACAGAAGGTTAGGGTACATTTGACACCCTTTAAAGTTTTTTTTAGGCCTAAAACTTTCTTCTAATTACTTTAAACTCTCTTTTTTTTTCTAGATTTTTTATATTTTTTATTTGCTTATTAAATAAATAATTATATTTAAAACTCTATCATAAATCTTTTTCTATCAAAACAAATCTTTTTAAATTTTAAAGATATATAATATTCTTAAACTTCCCAATAAATTATTATATATACAACCTAAATTTTTATTAATCATTCTCATTCATATTATTCCTCTCTTTTCTATCTTTAATAAACAAATTAAGTAAGATAAATTTCTCAACAAAAAGGGTTTATTTTTTTTAATTTTTTTGTTGATGTTTTGTTATTTTTCACCTGTTTTGTTATTTATTATTTTGATATTTATCTTTGATATATATATATTTTGAGACTATCGTCCCTGGAGACTAGTTATATAATATGACGGGGATATACCATCCAATACATAGTTGACTTGATGCTCTAAAGATAAAGATAAATAAGTAAAGTAAATAAAAACGTAAGGACAAGAGTTGACATGATATATACCTCAGGGACCATATAATACAACTTACAATTTACGTTCACTTATTTCACTACCCCTAAAACTTTCCCAATTCTCTCAAACAAAGGGTTTTAGGCAAACCGCTGCCGCCATAAAACCTCTAAATTTCCGGCCACCGGAAAATCAAAATCTGAAAAAAATGGGGAAAGTAGCATATATGAAGCTAAAGGGTAGCCAAAACTTAAGGCAAAGATTATTATTATCAACACTATCTTCAACTCCTATTTTAATTGAAGATATCCGTGCCGATGCCACGTGGCCTGGTCTCCTTCCTCATGAGGTTTCTTTTCTCCGTCTTCTCGAAACCGTCTCCGATGATTGTCATGTTGAAATTAACGAAACCGGTAAAAAAGTTTCTTACTTTTTTTATTTTCTTATGTTTTGCATTTGTTTATTGTATTGTGCTAGGTTAAACTAGAGTCTAGATATTAGACAATAATAATTAATTATGGATGGAATATTAATAGTTTATTTTTGTTAGTTATTATTGTTATGTGATATATATTTTTAAGTTGTAGTAATGTGTCTAGTCTAGGAAATGAATTAGTTAGTTTCTTTACAAGAAGTCTCGGTTAGGCTGCGCAGTACATTTGTGTCAAAGACTTGCTGTTTCGGGTAAGATGAACATGAAAAAGTATAGCAAGACGATTAATTTTGGGCTATAAATTAATCTACTTAATTTTATTTTCGGTTGAATTGATATTGGGGGGAAACTTTGAGGATGTGTAACAGAAAGCGGAGTTTTGATGCTAAGGCGATTTTGTTTGTTTCTTGTATTGGTTAAAGTTGAAATAAAACATCAATTTAAGAGCAAAATTTCAGACCATTAAGTTTTGGATGCTAACATATTTTTCTCTATATATTTACATTAGACTGATATTAGTGGTAAATGTGGAGCCTTTCTTTGAAATCATTACCAATTTTTGGCTGTTTTTTTCAACTTTAGCCGATGTGGTTAGGAAATAGAGAACAATTAATTTTGGATTGTGAGTTTATCTACATAGCTTATTTGCTTGGACTATTAATATTCGTGAATTTTGAGGTGTGGCAGGGTCACATTTTTTCTACGCCAGTTCTGGCTCTGCTGCTTTTGCAATGAAACTTTTCTATGACAGGAAGCTGACTTCTCTGTTTTTTTCTTTATTAAAGTTTAAGTGATATGGGTTTGGTATTTGGCTTGAAAATGTTGAAAATTGGTATTGATGTTAGAAGTATGTTTGTATGGAATGATTAATATTTTGGGTACCGATGGAGTGATTGGTTGAAACTGATGTGGTGGTGGAATTTGCAGGGACGAAGTTGAAGTACAAGCCGGGGATAGTGATGGGTGGGAAATACCTGGAGCATGATTGCGGATTGAGTAGGTCAATTGGGTATTTTTTGGAACCTTTGATCGTGCTTGGTTTGTTCGGGAAGAAACCCCTTTCTATTAAGCTGAAAGGTACCTTGCTTCCTTTATGCTTTTCATTTTGTTTTCATTCTATAGATATTCAGTAGCTCATGGTTGCATGACTTGTATAGAATTATTATCAGATATATTTTTATTTGTATCATAAACAATGTTAACGATTCATTTCTATGTGACTATCTTTGACTTCTAATTATATGCACTGTGACACTTTAAATTGCATACATTGCGAAAAGATACTCACTACAAAAAAATTCTCTTCGGTCGATGGCCTTAACCTACATATGGCCTCCTTAGTTTTTTGGTACTGTTAAGTGTGATCTCTACAGTGTTTGTGAGAAATATTCAGTTGAGTAGGTGGAATTATTAAAGATCATCTGTTGTTGCTTTCAGGGATCACAAATGATCCAAAAGACCCATCCGTCGATACATTTAGATCAACCACCTTACCTTTATTGAAGCGTTTTGGAGTTCCTTCAGAAGGGTTGGAGTTGAAGATTGAAAACCGTGGAGTTGCCCCCAAAGGTGGTGGGGAAGTTACTTTGTCAGTTCCCGTTATTCATAATAGTTTAAAGGTAAACTTTTCTTATCTATTGGGTGTATATATACATATCTTTTGTATCTCACTTCTTTCACATGGTTGTTTTTGCAGGCTGTCACATGGACTGATGAAGGCATGGTAAAAAGGATCAGGGGAATTAGTTTCTCCACAAGAGTATCAGTTCAGTTTGAAAATACGATGATACATGCTGCTCGAGGAATCTTTAACCGTCTGCTTCCGGATGTTCACATATTTACTGATCATAAAGCTGGTGCACAAGCTGGAAAGTAAGTATATTTAGAGCCCATTTCATATACTTTTGTGTGATCACTCGAGTGGTTAGGTTAGCACAATGTATTTGTTTGGGCTTTGTTTATCCCAAACGGGCCAAATGGTTCGAACAGGTTACATATAAGACTATAAGAACTATACCTAAAAGGGTAACTAGGTAAGTGGATTAAACGGGTTGAAATGGTCCATAATGTACTTTTAATGCATACATTACATGGTTCAGCCAAAAGCTGAAATAATATAGCTTGTGTAAACATAATGAACAAGCCAATAAGTGTTTCTGAGTCAACCCAACATGGTCCAATTTGACTCATATGAAGTTGGGCCCATTTCAACCTGTATGGCCAGTTTTCCAACATGCCCCTTCGCGCCCTCTAGTTCTCAACATCAGCTAATTTGTATAATATTATAATAATTAGCATCATTATAGTAAATGTTTATAGGTACACATTAGTTTTATTTGACTTTAAGCATGTGGCATAAAGTTGCAATGTTCTACACCTTCTCTAAAGCATTGTATGGTTAGCAGGTTTGATCATTTAGTAATTCACCATTTTTGTGTTTGGCAGCTCACCTGGTTATGGAATTTCATTGGTTGCCGAAACAACATCTGGGTGTTTTATTTCGGTCGATACCACGATATCTTATGGCCAAGCGAATGATGACATGGATGTTGATGAAAAGAAAGAACTTACACCTCCGGTGGAAGTTGGGGAGGAAATTGCATCCCTTTTACTGGGTGAGATTGAACAAGGCGGTGTCGTAGATTCTTCTCACCAGGTTTGTATCTGAACTTTGTGACACTCATATTGGTCATCACTTTTTGGATCAGTGAGCATTCAGTAGTTTATAGCTTGGAATTCTGGAAAAGGGAAATTCTGATGAAAGTGTGCAATTTAATTACCAGCTTTTTAATTTTAATTAAATCAACTAATATGAATTTATTTGAGGCAGAAGTATGATTTGAAAACATTTTGACGGAGAGGGAGTTGATTTATATCTTAATAAATTATGTCAGTAATTTTGCTTAAATTCAACAATTTTGATTATAAAAAGTTTATGTATGTCATTTAAAATCTTTTTTTTAAGCATGCAATAGAAAAAGAAAAGTGAAGGCTATCTTGGACTTTTTTGCATTTTGCTCCAGAAATTTGTACTTTAATGCTAAAGTTGACCATTTTGCACTTTGTAGAAAATCTGCACTCACTTGTGGTACTTGTTGATCGTAATTATGTGTTGCAGGGTTTGTTATTTCTTCTTTGCGCATTATGCCCACCAGATGTATCAAAAGTTCGTGTAGGAAAGCTCGTACCTTATGGTATTGAAACACTCAGAAATATCAGAGATTTTCTAGGTGTTAAATTCGTAATCAAGCCAGAACCAGCAACAGGCACCGTCATGCTTAAATGCATTGGATGTGGATTGAAAAATCTATCGCGAAAGTTATCATGATGTTTCAACATTTTAAGTTATATTTTCTCTAGTTTTGTAAGTTTTTCAAGCCTCTTTGACATGTGATCTAGTAAGAGATTGTAGTGGCAGTTTTGTTGTTTTTGTTATATGCCATTCCTGTAGCTTGAATCTAAGATTACAATATGTAATGTATAAACATTATCATTTTGGAAAACCTAGAATGAGAGAACAAGTGATTATGAAGATTGGCTAGAAAAATGATCTAATGGAGCTGTATGGAAATATTGGATGCTTCGAGTTGTTTTAATGATATTGTTGGTTGGTTGTCACCTGTGAGCCGATGTCCTACACATCTAGTCAACTGTTAAATATAAGATCTGAATTGTATATTGATTAAGATTACATCAAATGAAGTATCTTGCTGATATTAGATGAGTACCATAAGTACTAATCCGAAGTCTGGAACCTGTGTCCTCCAAAATAGTACAGATCAAGTACCATCCATGCCCCCTTTTGATGTGTGAATGGTAAATTTTTACACAACAACATACACAATAAATGAAATTAGCTAGTCATGGAACACAATGTATGTACATATATGGACGCTGGAAGATAGGGGCATGATCAGCAAAGAAGCAATGGAGCCCATTGATTCGGTGGTATTGCCCGAAGCAATGCTTTTTTCTCTAGTTTGGTTAGTCACATTTCTTCACAACACACATTCTTCTCTTATTGCAAAAGAATATCCACCAAAGATGATGTTGATTACGGGTTAAACCCATAAATGAATCTGAAGAGTGCAGAGGAGAATCATCCAGTATGAAAAATTGACTGTTAGTCGGCCCGTGGCAACAAAAAACTAAATCCCGAGTTGTCACGAATTAAAGGTGGAGGCTCGACGTCTGAGATCTCTATTTGTTCCATTGACTTTGATATGTCATCAACCGAAAATGGAATGCTGCAGAAGAAAACCATGGAAAAACATCAGCAACAGCTAAGAGTAAAGAAAATATTAACATTCATCCATCATCATTGTTATTACATACGATTAAGTGCCATCCAAGGTTGTGTTTTTCTAAACAACAAAATTTAAGTAATACAGATGCAAATTTAAAACTAATTGCCTATAATTGCTCAATTTGGGCTGTCTATCTGTCTGGGGTCATCAATATCACATGTCTAACAAGGTGAAACAGGTCAAAACAAGAACATCTAATGTGTTTTCAACCGCTTAAAGTCTCCCAAGTCGCTATATTATATATATATATAGATAATGGTTTACGTATTTATAACATTTAAAAGTAGACAGAAGAGTGTTGATGGGTCAGCCCAATCCGATCAGTTTGACAATTTGTATAAAGAGAAAGCTGAATATAAGATTGTCCAGGACTTCTTATAACTTAATATTTTAATCACTAAAAACATGAGACTCAAATTATTGATTACCTCTAGATCTGAGTCAATATTGTAGAGAAATGAGCAACACTAGTAATATAGAGACTCTGACGAAGAAGCATAACTACAAATTGATAAAAAGTATACAGGTAAACAAAGGTAACCTGGAATCATCATCCAACAGGAACGAATTGCTTATTGCGTTGTTTTCTTCAGTCATCATCACCCTCATGCTTGATATAACCTAGAAGATAATATTGACATGTCAAAGGAGCGGGTTAGGCGAGAGTAGGCAACTAGCCCATCCTTGCTATAACAATTGACTTCCTTTTTCAGGGTGGGTCAAAACAGGCAGATTGGGTAGGGTTGACCTAAGTTTTTGAATAACACAATTTAGAAGGCTGTATGCATTAAAAAACACTTTGGGCGACTTGTAAAACATTTGACACGTTTTGCTTTTAGTTACTTTTAGAATATTTTAATCGGTTGATACACTCCAAACCAAGTCGACCATGCATCAATAAATGAGTCAAGATTGCCTCAAATGCCAAATTTTCAACTTACATCTGGGGAGACACTATGCGTGCCATATTTGTCATCCCAGTACATCGTACTGATCCGGTATAGCTGTTGTACACTAAGAACCTGTAGAACAAAGTAATGGTGGTTGAGACATGAGAGAAGTGTAAGATTATAGCAAATTTTGTTGTTTAGCATTATCACTCACGGGACAAAGACCACGACTGATTTCTTCCAGGGTTTTCTTCGGCTTTTGATGTATAACCTGAATTCATATACGCATGTAAACATTTTAGGCGGATATTTATCTCAGTTCTGTCCTTAGCTCATATAACCTGAAAAGATGATAACTTACCAGAAACCCTATAGCCTGTCGTATATGTTTAAGCTCATCCCAAGCCGAACCTGCATACTGCAGTTGGTTTTCTTGTTTAGCAAATGGATGTAGAGGTGACTAAACTGGCAGGTTGGGTAATAGGTCAAAACAAGTACTTTTTTTGCTGTGCGTCGAACTGGTCCAGTCAGATCGTGGCTGACATGAATCACTTTACTCTCAATTTTCTTAATATAATAAGTTGTTAGTTTGTAAATAAGTTTACATAAACTACTCTATTATTTAATATGATATTTAATGTTTTAGATCATATAATGAAGAAGGTTTTAAGCCAAACATAAAAAAACCAATTTGGGCGATTTTTGACCCATTCAACCTTTTTGACTCGCCACAGATATTACTTAGCCCAATTGACCAGTTTATAAGCAAAAGGGCGGAACGTGCTACCTCTAAATAGAAGTATCAAACGGCATGAAAAATTACACACTCTTAGTATACCTCATCTGTTGCATTGTAACACCAGTCTTTTAACTCAGCAAGTCCTGCTTTCACATATTCCCCGTTGCTGAATGAACAGCATTCACGTCTCAAAAGAAGACTGCAGCGAAATGTGGTAGGAAACACAATCAGATCTAAATGTGTATACGGATATTCAAAGAGATATAAGATCTCCGGGGTTAAAATATACCTATTAAACAGTTGAACATTGATGAACGAAAATATCTGTGTAAAAATTTTTCGGACCAAAAATGGAGGTACCTGCAAAAATCAACACAATTAGAAGTGTAAAAAGCAAAGGGAATTTTGGATGCCAAGACAAAGCAATTTTAAAGTTCAGATCACATTTTCAAGTTCAGGTCAAAACTGGCCCATTTTCTATTACGGGTCAAAACATCTTGGATCAAGTTGAGTTGACCACTAACACATTTTTGTACAATTTTTTTAAGCTGTTACAGTTTGACGAATTTCAACCCATTTGACCCAATTCAGATAAAACACAACCTAAATCAATTATTATAAGTTAACAGGTCAAAGTTCATTTCTTGGTTTTTTCTTTTGTTGGAGAAAAGCACGCATACTGCTTTACTTATTTTGAGTTTAATAAGAACAAATATTAAAAGGTTAAAGAAATACAGATTCCACTAACATGATTTATTTTTAACGTGTTCAAGAAATCTCCAAGGCTCTTCACGATCCCTTGCCAGTGAGCAATCAAAGCTTGTTGAGCTGCATTATTAACTGTTCGTGATGCCCCCTTTACTAAGCTTGCCCTTGAAGTTCTTGGTGCCTTTGATAAAACGTCAGTTAGTGCAACAAAGAAAGAAATTAATATGGTTTATGTAAACTGATTTTTCTAAATTCAACCTTTTAACCAAATAAATGAGTCTGACTACCTGAATACACAGCCCAAGCAACGGAGATATCTCTTTCTTCAGATTATCTCGAATCATTCCATATATTTTTTCAACATATGCCGTAAGTTGTTGCTTAAAAAGCAAAGGGAATTTTGGATGCCAAGACAAAGCAATTTTAAAGTTCAGATCACATTTTCAAGTTCAGGTCAAAACTGGCCCATTTTCTATTACGGGTCAAAACATCTTGGATCAAGTTGAGTTGACCACTAACACATTTTTGTACAATTTTTTTAAGCTGTTACAGTTTGACGAATTTCAACCCATTTGACCCAATTCAGATAAAACACAACCTAAATCAATTATTATAAGTTAACAGGTCAAAGTTCATTTCTTGGTTTTTTCTTTTGTTGGAGAAAAGCACGCATACTGCTTTACTTATTTTGAGTTTAATAAGAACAAATATTAAAAGGTTAAAGAAATACAGATTCCACTAACATGATTTATTTTTAACGTGTTCAAGAAATCTCCAAGGCTCTTCACGATCCCTTGCCAGTGAGCAATCAAAGCTTGTTGAGCTGCATTATTAACTGTTCGTGATGCCCCCTTTACTAAGCTTGCCCTTGAAGTTCTTGGTGCCTTTGATAAAACGTCAGTTAGTGCAACAAAGAAAGAAATTAATATGGTTTATGTAAACTGATTTTTCTAAATTCAACCTTTTAACCAAATAAATGAGTCTGACTACCTGAATACACAGCCCAAGCAACGGAGATATCTCTTTCTTCAGATTATCTCGAATCATTCCATATATTTTTTCAACATATGCCGTAAGTTGTTGCTTAAAAAGCAAAGGGAATTTTGGATGCCAAGACAAAGCAATTTTAAAGTTCAGATCACATTTTCAAGTTCAGGTCAAAACTGGCCCATTTTCTATTACGGGTCAAAACATCTTGGATCAAGTTGAGTTGACCACTAACACATTTTTGTACAATTTTTTTAAGCTGTTACAGTTTGACGAATTTCAACCCATTTGACCCAATTCAGATAAAACACAACCTAAATCAATTATTATAAGTTAACAGGTCAAAGTTCATTTCTTGGTTTTTTCTTTTGTTGGAGAAAAGCACGCATACTGCTTTACTTATTTTGAGTTTAATAAGAACAAATATTAAAAGGTTAAAGAAATACAGATTCCACTAACATGATTTATTTTTAACGTGTTCAAGAAATCTCCAAGGCTCTTCACGATCCCTTGCCAGTGAGCAATCAAAGCTTGTTGAGCTGCATTATTAACTGTTCGTGATGCCCCCTTTACTAAGCTTGCCCTTGAAGTTCTTGGTGCCTTTGATAAAACGTCAGTTAGTGCAACAAAGAAAGAAATTAATATGGTTTATGTAAACTGATTTTTCTAAATTCAACCTTTTAACCAAATAAATGAGTCTGACTACCTGAATACACAGCCCAAGCAACGGAGATATCTCTTTCTTCAGATTATCTCGAATCATTCCATATATTTTTTCAACATATGCCGTAAGTTGTTGCTTAAAAAGCAAAGCGGGATACTTGGCTTCCACTTGGCTAACAGCATCTAGTGCACTCAAATTTCCATTGAGAAGGGAAAGATTCACTCCTTGAGGAGCTCCACGGAAACTCTACCAATAAAACATTTAGGACCGTTTAAATAACAATAGTCTCATAACATTTACAACTTATGGATGGGTCGATTCAGACTATGTTTTTCATTTTGTTAATATAATTATCTGCAACTGGACAAGGTGGTAAACTAAAAGAATGTTCATTGAAATGGAGACAGATCAAAGATAAGTATGAAATTTACAGTATTCATCCTCCCAAAAAGAGTAGCCGATGATCGACGACGTTGTGGGCCCAATCCAGCCGTGGCGCCACTTGCTTTGAGAGTGCGCTGGAGTAGAAGCAATAGAGTGGAGGCATTTGACAACCAATAGGCCAATATATCATTGTTATCCTGAGATTTCTTTTGATATACAAAAAACAAAAAAGCACTAAAGCTACATGGAAAAAATTGTAAAACTAGTATCAATGCTAACAAAGATGAAAAAAGTTTAAACCTCGATTGCATGACCTATGGTCTGGATGATGCGATCAAATACAGTTGTTCGCTCAACTTCAAAAGATCTCCATTGAAGAAGGCATTTGTATATGGTACAGGCTGCAACCGGTCTATTCCCTGAAAATCCTACATGTTGTGCGATACATTTGATAAGCAGCTCCTGATTCTCTATCTGTTTCTCGTTGAGTGATTTTTGTGGTTTGTCATCCAGTTCTGAAAGATCTCTTTGGTTCATTGACACGCTATGCAGATCCTAGTATGTAATTAACAGTACAAACATATGGTTAAAACTAACAAGAAAAGGTTACAGTTAGAAAACTACATTGCAATGACTAAGGTAGCAATTTCGACCCATGTACTTATAAATGAGTCGATATGGGTTGTGTTTTATCTCAAACACACCAGTAAAAAATGTCCAATAGCTAAAAGAGGAAGATATCAAATAGGTGAACGGTCCAAAGCTCGTTTGATTTCAGTATATAATGCATACAATCTCCTATATTGTTTTATATAAAATTCTTGATTATATTTACGTTAATAATGTCTCGTAATCATGGTTATTTAAACCTTTTACAAGAAATGGACAAAAATGCTTGAGGGTCAGCCCAACCCATCCGGTACAAAAATAAAATGACCCCTTTTAACCAGAACTTGTTTTGGCCCACCCTCTTGCCCATATTGCCACTACTAATTGTGAAATTCATATTGTGATCAAGTAAAACAGTACAAGAGTTGGCTTCGGGTCTGGATATAAATGACCGCTATCAGATCTCTGCAAAGGAAAAAAAAATTGAAGTTACCATCAAACAACCTCAGGGTATTACATGCCACATTTAATGAGTATGGTATCTTCAAGAGTACCTGAAGGATGGATTTGGAACGTAAAAGAAACTTATTAGGTGTCATAGACACAGCTTGTTGGCGGAAGACCTTATTTTCGGATTCCAAATTTTGGAGCTCATCTTCCAGCCTGAGTACAATGAGACAAGAGAATGCATATCATGATATATTATTGCTGTTTCTTTTTCTTATTATTATTATTTTTTTTGTCATTGTGGTGTCTGACATTGGCTTGTTCATCTATGAGGCCAAGTCCACCACCAAACAAATTCAAACCGGGTAAAACTCTCCCAAAGGGAGACTGGTGTGAGTGAATTTTGATAATTAAAAATCCTTAGTATGCTAACCTGGTAAGAGAATCTTGTAATTGCTGGGCTTTAATTTCCGAATCTTCTAACTTTTTCCGTCTTTCTTCGCTACACTCTTGTGATTCAGCATATTTCTTCTCTAAATCGGAAGAGTGCTGCTTTTCTGACTCCAACAATGCCTGAAAATTATGAAGTAAAATAGTATCTCATGATCTTCAAAAAGAACAGCAAATAATATGCTCAGCAAAACTACTGTTTTATGCTATTTGTATAAATTACCTTCAAATTTTCGACCTCTGCAGTCAACGATTCAACCTTTTTAGTATCTTCAATGATTACTTCTTTTTCTTGAATAACAGGAGGTGCTTCTTCGATAGCTTTCCTGGCTGCCTCTTTTTCCTGGACAATCGTTGCATTAGCCTCATCAAGCTTTTTTTGCAAAGCTTCCAAAGACTTTTGAAATTGTTGAGCCTCATTGGTTTTTGCTTCTTCCAAGTCAGTCTGGAGATGTGAACTCAAGATTAGCCATTGGAACATGTATCTCATAGTGCTTTCTTCTGGTGATGGAGCATTTTTCACCAATAGAAGTGGTAACTTGACCCATTTTCTTATGTTTTTTCTTTAACAGGTCAAATGAACAAGTTATACTTTCAAAACTTGGGGTAAAAGAGAATCATCTAATTATATTTTAATTTACAAAAATCGAAGAGTAACTTTTGCATTAAAAACCTCCCAGAACATCTTATTAGATTAATTTGGTGAAGTAACATAGTTTTTATAATCATATCCGACATACTAAATAATACTATAAGTATCTCATTTTGATCTATTACACAATCTGCCCTACCCTGGCCATTTTGCCACCTCTGCTCGACATGCATAGTTCACAAAGAAAAGTTATCAGTAGGTTACCCTTAAGCGTTTTTCCAACTGTAAACGCCATGTTAGATCTTCCAACTGCTTCTCGAGTTTATCTTTTGCTTGCTTAAGTGCACCTGTTTCCCGCGCAGCCTGCAGCAAAATAAGCTACAGTTGATATTCTAATTCAATAATATCTTGAGTTATGAATCATCATGCCATGATTTAGAAGAGAATTCGATGTTGCAACCGACCATTTTCCGTTTGCGTAACTCTCTCCTTGCCATTTTACCCCTCATTCTGCACTGTGTAAATACGGCTCCTTTCTTTAGCCTTTTATAGCGTGAAGAACATCTATGACAACGCCATCGAGCCTGGAGAACATGTAATTTAGACCCTTGGGGATTATAAGCTACAAAATTCTATGTGGCAATTGGGTTATAATTTGCATCTAGTGGGTTAAATTTAAATTTTGGCTTAAACAAAAATGGGTTGAACGGATCAAAGGTCACTCAAAACTTATTCAAAATGCATTGTAGTGATATAACTATATTTAAAACATTCATTGTTTGTATAATTCAAATAAGAAAAAATAAAAAACTGTTTTCAGGATGGAACCTGACCTGATACATTTTAAAAGTTTACCCGTTTTGAACAGAACAAGTTTTGACCCATTTCCAACCCATCCATTTTGCCGATACTATATGAACATGAATGGTTAACACATGACCGGATAATGACTCTAACCTGAATTTTGATTGCAGCTTTAGTTTGTTTCCGTAATTTAAATTCCTTACGAGCCTTCATAGCACGCACGTCCATTTGAACTTTAAGTGCTGACTCGCGGAGCTTACTGTAGGCTTTGGAAGCATGATGTTTACGCACGTTCTTCTGAATCTTTATAGCAGCTGTAATCTTTCGTAGTTTATCAAAACTTTTGCAAGCCAATCTACCTAAAAGTCAATGGAGTTACACATGTACAGTTTGAACAATAGTTCAATATGTAAAAGATGATTATATTATATGAGAGTAGATCAAGTAGAGGTAGATATTTCGAACCATTCTGTTATGAATAGGTTTATTTTGTTTTTTTCTTTACGTGTGAAATAAAAGAATATCTTTAAGGAAATTGGGTCAAGTGGGTTAGAAGTTTCCTCTGTAACCCAACCTGACTGACCCAACCAATTTATCACTTCCAAGTTCAGAAAATATATATTCCAGAGGCTCACCTCTGCAAAACGATTGTATGATAACCGAAGACTTCCGAATAGCAATGAACTGTTTGTGAAAAATGTGAGTTCGTATCCGCCTTTGAATAGTTTGTGCTGCGCTGCTGAGGACTTCTGTTCTCCTCGCGTCCAGTTCTGCCATTTGTCCAGCCCTCAGGAAAACCTTTGTTTTACCAATCTGTGTAGATAATCATTTGGTTATCAGTGTTCATTCATAGGTATAATTCACAGGCATACATAGATATATTAGTACACACATATAGGTAACTGTATGCATGCATACATACCTGAAAGCCTTTGATTCCCTTCTTTTCTAGAATCTTCGCACAGGCAACTTTGTCATCATAGCTGGTTAAGGTGGGTAACGAGTATTTTTAATATATAATATTACAAACTAACATGAAAATACTTAAAACTAATTTAGTGTTACATTTGAGGGTGAAGAAAAATTCTACCTGCCTGTTAAGACTTCAGGGGCAAGAAGTCCAAATCTGTTTACGAACTCAAAGAAAGGACGACGTGTAGGATAACCAGCACAACTAATTCTGATTGCCTCTAAAACACCCTAAAAGAGAAGAAAAATTAGTCACATACAAGTGAAGAATAGATAACATAAGGCCACCATAAATTAGATGTTGTGCAGTTTTAATCCATTTGCATGGAAAAAGAGTAAACTCAGGTTGTAATATGTTTTTATTTTGAAAAATAATTCAAGTTGTACTATACTAGTTAAATTTAACGGGGTCAAACAGGTTGATAGTTTAAGTGGTAAATGCCACAATGTTCTAAATCATTATACTATAGATAAATAGGAACTAAGTTAGTGTACTCACGCCACACCGCAATTGTTGCAAGATGTTGACATTCTCAAATATTGCAGGTTTCAGTTGGTTATTTGGTTTTACACATCTAATATAGTGAGGTTCCGTTGCATTTAGTGTCTCCATCAGTTGTTGCAATTGTAACTGCATCAATTAGTTGCATGTTAGTGTACTAAGCATGCAATAGTAATCCTCACCACTTTTGAGGGTAGAGTTACAACATCTTCAGAAGCGACACAACGAGGACATAGAAGTAGATAGATGTTCCAAGTCAACCCATTTACTTATGACTGGTTTATTTGGGAAATGGGCTAGAGAGGTAAACGCAAAAACTAGCTTAAGAGGAAACGGGTCAAATGGTCCAAATGTCAAAGAGGTCAAAAGTCATCCAGAGTATACTGATAGTTAATAAATATAAATACCTTGAAACGAGACCCAATTGAAGAAAATTTGGAAGATTTGGGAGACTCTTCAGCAATTGGAGGAAAAAGGCCAGCAACAAAGGAGCATCTAGAATCACCCAACAGGTCTTGGTGTTCAGGGACCACATAGTCTTTATTTTTGTCAAGAAATTGATTAGATCTGTATTGGACCTGAAATTGGATGTAAAAAGGCGTAAGAAGAGAATTTTACATACTTTGTTAGCATAATTTGACTAAAACACATACCTCTCCGGCATAATGTCCAATTGTGAAATCTGTTCGTGACAGCTTGGGCTTCACAAAGCGTTTGTGATTTTTGAAGGTCTGATAAAGCTTGTTTGAAAATGTTTCGTGTGTAGACTTCGGGAACATACTAAAATTAAACATGGAATTATAAAAGTAGTTAGCTAAAATTACAAACCATAATTATCAGGAAAATGAAGTATGTAATCAGTAGAGGTGGCAAAATAGGCAAGTTAGGCGGGGCAGATAATGGGGTCAAAACGGGTTACTTTGTGCTTGTCAAGTTATGTTGGATTGCCCCAGAATACTTATTGTTCTATATTTTTAGTTTTTTTTCCCCCATTTTCTGTAAATATTTGGCGAGTCACATATGGTTCGACCTGTTTGACTCATTCGAAAAGAAAATAACTGGGTTGAAATTGTCACCTCTTATGATGAGACACTTTACAGTAAAGGACATTGTAAATTAGATTACAAAAATATAAAGCAAGGAATGAATTACCAAGCTTCATCGAGGAGGGCAATGATTCCGCCAGGTTTCTGCATTACAAATACAAGTTCAGAAAGAAATAAAGTTCACAAAAGATAAGTCAACCCTGTATTATATTTCTCGTAAATTGTTAAAATAAATTTATTAATAATCTAGATTTTTTTTCTAAACCCCCAGCGATAAATAGACACATATCCAAACACAAGATATATCTATATGTATGTAGTTTTATGCAGCTATTATGAACTTAAAGTGATAATACCTTTTCAATGAGGTCTAAAACATCTTGGTTATCAACAAACTCAATGTAGCTCCAATTGATTGCCTCTTTCGTATATTCTTCTTGCTCCATTTTAAATACATGCTGAAACTCAAAATTACGGCCGCTTTTCAGCTAAATTCTTATAAGACCTTAGACTATAATAAAGTTAGAAGATCAATCATTTACCTGATTAAAGTGTTGCTGCAGTTTCTCATTTGTGAAGTTAATGCAAAATTGCTCAAAGCTGCGAGTGCAATGTTCGTTAAAAAGTGCATTCAGTTAAATTACATCTATTTTTTCAAAGTTAACATGTAGCTATATTTTTGGACTTGTATATAGTTGGTCGTCACCTGTTATGCTTGAAGCTTTCAAAACCGTAGATATCAAGAACCCCGATCAGATTCTTTGAGGTACGGTCTTGTCCAATTGAGACATTAATCTTTTCCACGAGCCTGCAGATATTGAAGACATATCTTTTTTTCAGATGTTAACTTAAGAGATAATTTTGATGGAAATCAGAGAACCTGCTTTTCTAGTGACTTTCTAATAGATGTGACAATCTTTGACCTGTTAACTACAATGGGTCGATATGGTTTTGTTTAGGTAAAATAAAACTTTAGCTTAAAATTTGACATAACCTATATGCGTTCATTGCACAATACTCCCTAAATAACTCATTCAGAAAATTGTGTTTATCATTGAAATAATATAACTTTTATGAAATAACAAAACGTATTTTGGGTCAACCTGGCCCGGATCAGCCCTCACAAAACTTCACTTGATTTGACCCGAACCTGTTACAACCCACTCATTTTGCCACATCTTAGCTTTAAGACAGATTCATACCAATCAAATAATCTGGAATATATTGTTTTAGCCAACCCGTCCCTGCTGACTGCTGCACTAAGAGGATCAAGACTTCTTCTTATAATTTCTTCTGGAGTGATCATCACTCGTTTACACAATGCATCTTCCAAACCCACAGAATCACACCTGATGTAAAGCTCATAAAATTCACTAGAATTCATAACAACTTTCAGGATGCAAAACTTTACAAAACTTAAATACAGATATACCTAAGAAGTTCTGCAGTCATCTTTAGATGAAACTTAGCTTTATCGTCTTTTAGAACTGAAGAATCGACCTCTTTCCCTTTGGTGAATTCGATATTCCCAAGATGAAGAATCGCAGCAGTAACTCTAAAAATCGCTTCCTGTTGTACCAGAAATGTCACAGCTCTTCTAGAAGTCATTGAGTTACAAGAGTACAAAATAGGTGGGTTGAGTAACGGGTCAGGTGGATTTAGTTGGTTGACCGGTAAACGCTTTTGTGTTTTTTTATCTTTAAATTATACTATTACTTAATGTTTTGAATATGATAATCAAAACTATACTATTACAATGATACTCAAAGTTTTGAAATAACGATTTAAGAGGTTCTATGCAATTCGAATACACTTAAGGTGACCTTCAACCTGTTCCCATTTAGCTATTTCTTTTAACTTTACCCATTTGACCCGTACAAACTTGTTTGCCTGTAATGGGTCGAGACTTGCATTAAGTAAAGAAAAGAAATGCTGATGGATATACCTGTTCTTCCTTGCTTATTCCAACAATATCCATAGCTCTCCTTGTGGCAAGATATTCATGGGCATCATTAACATCAGCCAGTTCATAGCATTTTGACTGGTTCAAATAGTGAAAAGATTTTGGGCTTCCCAGTTTGTACTTCTCAATTTCCTGATTAAGAAAACACATGACCACATGTTGTAAAAGTATTTTGCTGACAACTTTACTTACGAAAAAAGTTACCTCCTGTGGTGCTGCACATAGAAGGTAAAAACAATGATAGTTGCGCTCGGGATCATTTATTTGGCAAACACGAGACCTTTCTAAGAGATAAGTCCTGATGGCTGCTCCTGATATTCTTCCATGCTTATCAAATTGGATCTCAACAAATTTTCCAAAACGGCTGACCCATTGTCAAATACAAAAGAAAATTGAAGTTAAACTTTCAGTGCAATGTCACAAAATTTTGACTTGTTCTTGAAAGGAAATTCGAGGTGGCCATATGGGCAGGCCGTGAAAGTTGGGAAATGGATCAAAATTGGCTCAGTTTGCAGATATCATCTTTTAGTACAGGTCGGGAATCTGTCACTATGGTTGTAAGCACTAAAAGTAGACCGTAGTCCCTTGGCCTTGGTTCTTGTCATATATATGATCACGCATCAACCTATAGGTTATGATTTATAGTCCCATGGTGGACACTTGTAAATATGTGTTGATATGTTTAGTTGCCTATTTAAAATAGACCTTAGTCAACTTCCAACTGATGCATATCTTTTGACCCGTTCCCCTTTAGCTAAGTTTTTTCTTCTATCTGTTTGAAATTAAAGACAATCCAAGGTGACCAATTTTTAAGTAAATGGGTCGACATTGCCACTTCTAAGTATAAAAGAGTCCTACTTGTCTCTTTGAGGTAGCTACCTTATTTTCTATCAAGAAACGCTAAAGATAAAATTTCAAGCCTAATAGAAGTAATGTTATTTGGCAAATCACCTGGAATTGTTGTTTCTAACAGTTTTAGCATTGCCAAATGCTTCGAGAACTGGATTTGACTGCACTCACAATGGTGGCATTAGCTTAATCAGTATGAGATAATCATACAAAAATGTCAGGTGCCAAAAACTACAGAATAATCAAGTAGTTTTAATATAGAACTATACGTCATGTATCATACTTCGAGAACTTGTTGCTCAACCGTGCGACCTTCAGTAGCTTTCCGGCCACCCAAATAAGCAAGGTACCGCATAAGCATTTTTGTTGTTTCAGTTTTACCTGCTCCACTTTCACCACTAACCAAAATCGAATTGCTTTTTCCCTCTTTGATCATTGCCCTGATTTCATCAAAGATCAAGTTATCTCAAAGAATTGAGCATATATACATATATAAAATTGCTGTTCCATTCAAATAATGACAATCACCTGTAAGAGACGTCAGCAACTGCAAATACATGAGGACTCAGTTCTCCAAACGGCGCTCCCTTGTATTCATCCATCATATGGCCGTCATACAAATGAGGCAACTTTTGAAACGGGTTTATTGCAATTAAAATATTTCCGGTGTAAGTCTGTCATGGTTTGAAACAAATGAGGAGGCAACAAAAGAATCATATAAATATCTACATTTCTGCATAAAAGGTTACTTACATAGATTTCATTGAGCTCGTATCTGATTCTTAAGTTCTGCAAGACTCCTGGCTCATGCAAATAAGATAGTTTCGTCATATCATCAACACCACCAGCTGGAGCCTCCATATCCTTAGGATATACTTTGGATAGCTTAGCAACAACCTGCAAGAAAAGGAATACAATAAATTAGTCCAAATAGCCCATTAACCACTGTGCTAATTCGAAGCAGAATATGATCAACCGACCTTTTTAAGGTCATGAGTCTCGATCTCAGCTTCTTGCCCGGTAATCTTTGTGACCTCCCCCTCAATCCATGCATGGTTGGGATCTTCAACCCACACATGAGACCCTACTATGATATTCACCGCTGTACTCTGTTGTACATTAAATTTAATCACAAACACATCATAAGTCTATCTAATATCCTCAAAAAACCGTATTTATCAACTGCATATCTATGCACACATGTATAAATGTATGTTTATCTAAAACTCTGCCTAGTGAGTACTGTAACACCAAATAGAAAAATATTTTCCCAACATCGATACTAAAAATTTAGAATGTTGCATATATTTGTTATGTCCTTTTGCCGACTAATTTAAGAGGTTTAAGTCCATTGCCACACAAACTTGAACCAGGTAAAGCTCTCCCAAAGGAAATTTGGCACGACAACACAAAGGTTTGAACCTCGGACATCCAATTCCGCAACCCTAATTGGTAGTTTGTCCTATCTACGAGTGCCTAATTAACAATCTTAATATTGCTTTACGCAGACGTTTCAAGGAATATAAATCACGAAAAAGTTTAACGTTATATAAATAAACCCGACAACATTCATATCTCAATATTGCATTCAAAAGTACCAATCATAAAGATATGCAGCATGAACATATCACATATCATAATGCAAAATAATAACATTAAAAAAAATAGAAATGAAGAACAAAAAAAAGCATAATTCCCCTACCATTTTTTCAAAAACTTCAACGAAACCTTAACAATATTCTTCCAAAAGATATCCGAAATTATATAATCTCTGTCTAACATATATAAATCAGAGCTCGTTTCATCTTGAGCTAGTTTTAGATCAATTCCATTGATCTGCTGACAATATGAATTGATCTGCTGACAATATGTTGATCTGCATTTCGATAAAATACACAATTGATACTTGGAAAAAACAAAACAAAAACCAATATTCTTTTTCTTATGTTGTTACATATATTCGTTATTTCGGGTCAATATTTTTGTTTTTGTGTCAAAATTTTACAACAATAATTTTTGTGTGTTTGAGGGAATGACATGGTTCAATAGCTTTCCTGTGAAGTCGGATCATGTGTCGCTTATACACAAAATTCTCTCGGAGATTTAATGTAACACGTACGTCCCTATTTTTATATGTATACAATTATTTTGCATATATAAAATTATAAATTCAGTTATCGAGAGGGCTCCTTATTGTTGCTTCTATCTTCTTTCTATTTTCGGTTTTGCCGCCTCAATTCGACTTTATCATTAAAATATTTTCAACTGACATACTCTTACAATCTTAATTATGGCCGTAAAAAATGGTCGGATAGGCTGAGAAATCGAGATTAGATCGGGGACCGGCCATCATTGAGGTAAAAACCTCACTGGTATCCCAGTCCTTCCATGAGGGTTTTGGGTCGGGGAGACCCAGGTTCGAATCATGAGGGGGCAAGGTTTACTTTTATTTATCGTCGTGCCATTTGACGGATTAATAAGAGGTTTTCCTCCCTCCGTGGTTCCCTGAAAATTCGAATGGCATCCTGCCCGAAGGACGTAGGGGCCGATAAGTGGGACGAACAGACTCTGACCATTCGAACGTTCAAAAAAAAGATCGGGGACCGGCCAACTCAGGAGACGAATCAGACCAGATCAGACTAAAAATCGGTCAACAAATCAAAATCGGGTCAACATTGGTAAAACTTGGCCGATTCGGATCAAAAATTGGCGGACTCGGATCAAAACTCGGGTCAATTCTGGTAAACTTTTTGTTTTTTTTGTCTAAAGAGCAATGTTAAATTGACAAACATTTTACAAACAATCATCTACAAATACATGTGACATATGAAGTGGTCCAATCAACAAAAAAAGAGAAGGAAAAAAAAATACATTGACAAGATTTAATTGGTGGAAATTATGTTTGTAAAGTTTTATTTACAAATTAAATGTTTGTTTGTAGAATCTATTAAAGTAAATTGGTTAGTTATTGTTAATTGAAGTATTATGTTAATGTTTTTTAAACAATTATGTTTTAAATTTGAAGTTTTTTAGATATAATTACATAAATTATTATTATATTATATACAAAAAATATACTCTGATTCTCCCCGATCCCGAGTTTTAAAAAAATTCCGACTCCAACCTCGCCGGTCTGATCCCTAATCATAAGTTTCCCAACGTTAATCTTACCAATAATACATCTTCACTTCATTTCATTTTAACTTCATTTTATTATTATTATCAAACCTTTTCTTTAATTGAAAAAGAAATAAAATATGTGGCTTGTAAGGACTTTGGTCCACCTTTCTCTATCTTTCTCACTTACTCTTCAGTAATCCGACGAGAGCAAAAGGTCTTCAAAACTGATGTGCGTGGGCGTGCTTATGATGTCAGTTCTTTTAAAAGGTTGTTTATTTGCTCTCGGAGCATATGTATGCACACATGGAACATGAAGATGATTTGACTATATAGTATATATAATAATAACCTTATGTATTTTGATATTTTACCTTTAATTAATATATTAAAACCACAAAATTTCTATGAGACATATTTTATTGCTCTTCCATTTAATTCATCTTAAACGAAAAGTTAGGGCCCTAAAAAATAACATGGGGATGACACATATGTTATTTTTCGGGCATTTAAATGGTGTCTTTTTTACAAAAGAAAAAAGTAGTTGTTTTTTTTTTGCTATATGCTGGAGTGAAATTTCAATGAGTACAGATATTTATTTTTCATCACCCCCTAAGAGCATAATAGTCAATTCATTTTAGTTTTGCTTATGATTCAAGTTTCATTACTTAAAAAAAAAATCAAGAGGTAATGATAACTTGTAAAGCTTCTTTGAAGATTTGTATCTTTTTGATATGAATTTTCTTTTGCTTAATAAAAGTTGCATTTTCATAAAATATCTTGTAAAAATAAATAACTTGTAAAAATAATTATTAAATAGCTTGTAAATGTAAATGTTAAAAGTGAGCATAATAATATATAGAGCAAATTATATTTTTGGTCCCTTAAGTTGGCACGATTTGCATTTATTGCCCTTAAATGAAAAAATTACAGTTTTAACCCTGAAGTCAATCAATTTTTTCAGTTTTTACTCCACAACCAGACACCGTCAATTTGGTCCGTTAAGTGAGGGGCAATTTCGTCATTTCCATCATTCTTCTCTTCTTCTTCCACACTCAAAACCCATTTCCAGATTTCTTTTCAATCATCATCGCCATCTATCTTCTATCAATAATAATAACAATAAAATTGAAAAACAAAACCCAAAGTTTAATCACAAAAATTCTTTTGTTTGTATAATTAACTTAAACCCATAAATCAAATACACAAATGAAGATCTCTCTCTGTATATATACAAAAATTTATTAGATCTCAAATACACAATCTTGATATATATAACCGTAAAATCAAATATAGAGAAAGAGGGTTGAAGATTTAGTGGCGGCTTGATTGGCATTAACATCTATGTTGTAGCCTGAAATTTCAGGCCACCGCCGGAAGTAGGTTAACAATGCCACAAACCGATCGCCAGAAAACGACCAGTATGTCGCCACTGCCACGACCGACGCGATGACCATCGTCAATAAAATCCCGAAAATCAGAAGTAATTAAGGAAAATGATGAGAAAGGAAACATCACATAAGCAAGATATAGAATTTCGACCTATTATTTGGGCATTTGCAAAAATCCAAGACATGGTGCGACTGTTGGGTTTTACTTATGCAAGCTTAGATTGGATTTTGATTATGGATCTGGGTGGACTTTGGGTGGATGTTGTTTGGTTGAATTGATTGTGGATATGAAAATTAAGAGATCTTGAGCTGCTATTAACTCCTCTTCCTCTTTGCAAAGAATATCTATCACCACCACCAATTGAAGTTGAGTTCCTGTAACTACCAATGTGTTTGATTATTTTCTGTATTTCTTTGTATATAAGAATATAGTACGTATATTATTCATACAATTTAAAATAGATAATAAAAAAAGAAAAGAAAAACATAGAATAATGGTGATGATTATCATGTTAAGGTATCTTAGAGATAGTTAATAGAATTTTATAATATGTAGAACTTTTATTATTGTGAAATAGTTATCGATTTGTATATTAAAATGGGATTATATACATGTTTGGATTGAAATGAAATATAGAAGAAATCTGGAAATGGGCTTTAAGTGTGGAAGAAGAAGAGAGAATGATGAAATGACGAAGTTGCCCCTCAGTTAACGGACCAAATTGACGGTGTCTGGTCGCGGAGTAAAAACTGAAAAAATTAACCGACTTCAGGGTTAAAACTGTAATTTTTTCACTTAAAGACAATAACTGTAAATCGTGCCAACTTGAGGGACCAAAAATGTAATTTACTCTAATATATATAGTCATCAATTCATTTGTAATCTCCATGCTTTAAAAAAACTGAATGGCCAACACGGCCATAGGGGACTTTCTTATACTTTTGTTTGTAATATACTATTAATACCATATAATTCATGGTAAGGTACGTACTGCAACTTCCCAACATCGCTTGCCCTCTTTGTGACGACAACACCGAGACACACCTGATCACTTGTTCACATGATGCATAGTACCATCACGAGTCTCGCAATTTGTTAGCACCTGGTGCAAATTGCCTCCCTCATGCATTTCAGGCGATGGACCTCTTTCATGAGAACATGCTTACTATGTAACACTTGCGAAATTTGACTTGTTGACTATGTGATTATATGCATGATTTTATTAACTAATTTGGTTAATAATAAATGATCGAGTTGGAGTGTGGCTAAATTTGTGTTCTTAGTGTTTGTCGTGTATCGGTTGATCGTTTAAGTGAATGTTCGATGCATATCCTGGTATAATTAAACTAGAAATGTGAATGTAAATAGTCCATGGATTAACCCACAACCCATAACCCATCCCAACTTACCCAACCTTATCTCTAACTCTTCCACCAAAATTCATCCACTCATATCCTCCATCTTATCTTTCCCTCTCTATATCTCTTACAAGACTCATACTCTCTCTCTAAATTTCTTGAATCTTTAATTGTGTTTTAAGTTGGAATCACATTAAATTCACCATCTCCATCATTATTGGGTCATCACACCAAGGATTTGAAGGTCAAAGTCCAAGAAATCCTTCCATCTAGCTCAAATTCGGGTTTGACTCTTTGAAGGTAATTTTGGTAAGTAAAACTCATCTCAAATCCACCATTTTATGTTTATAATCATGTTTCAAGTCTAACGTAAACAACCCTTAGTCAATTTTCGGGTCAAAAGCTTAATGGGTCGATTTTAGGGTTTACAACTTGGATAATTTAGGTCAAATCGGATTTGAGGCTTAATTGAAGTTATGGAATGATTTTAAAGTATGGGTTAGTTTCATACACATTACTTATGCCAAATTATGCTCAAAACATGTCTTAAAACTCTTCAAATCGAGGTCTAGGTCGAATTAGGGTTTTGTGAGGTCAAAATGGGTCAAGAACGATTCTTGAGTTTAAAGTGATGTTATGGAACGAAATTATGAAAGGGGTTATGTTTGTTTATGTTCAATCATGTTGATTATATGTCGAATTGAGTCTTGAATCTCACAAAATCGGATTTCAAGTGTCGAATTAGGGTTTGGATGTTCTTGGTTAATTTTGACTTTTTAGTCAAACCATTCTTACCCATGTTGCTGCCCAGATTTCCCTTTGTCACCTCACCACCGTCTCTTACGCTGCATGGGACCGTAATGGACGGTCCCCTAGAATCGATGGTTTCCTGTTTTTACTAGTTTCAAGCCGACACCCTTGCTTCGAGTCTCAGTGGTCGTCCAAAGTTGGGGTTTCAATCATGACCTCAAATAAGAATTAAATAGAAATGAAATGTTATATTAACATATATAAATTAAACGTAATGATAGGTTTTGGGCACGTGGCGATCGGTTAACGTTGACAAACCAATTATAACTCGACCCATTTTGTGTTGCATATGAGACCTAAGAGTCGTCTAAATTTATAAGTCATTTTAAAATGTCAAGTAAAGACTTGTAATATAAAACGTGTATACATATTGATAGGTGGACACGTGTGACGATCATTGGACGATATTATTTGATTATAAACTTCTCTCTAGCCGATCAAGGTGAGTTTCGTAGCTCCCTACTCAATTGAGATTCGGGCTGAAAAGTGTACATACTTGATTAATTGATTGATTGATTGATTGTTTCGATGACGTTTGACTTATCGTTCGGTTGATTATGCTTTCGTTTATGAATACATGTTGTGGTTTGGATAGTTGTACATACATGGAAGACGATTATGCCTTCAATGAGTTGTAGATGTGGTGGGAAGGCTGCGGGTGACCCTATATATAAGCATCTATGATTCCTTGAAAGTAGAATCGTATGAAGTGTATGTGCATCATGTGATCGTTTTACATCCGTATCAAAGTTATATGTTCGTTGTTCGTTATGATCGTTATGCTCGTTTATTGATCGTTATAACCATATGAAGGTTATATATATATGTCCGTTATGCTCGTTAATTATGATCGTTTGTTTATCGAATCGGGGTTATATGTTCGTTATGTGTTATATCGCGCATTATTTATTATGTAAGTCGTGCCAGAAACGTATATCGCGCATTATTTATTATGTAAGTCGTGCCAGAAACGTATATCGCGCATTATTTATTATGTAAGTCGTGCCAGAAACGTATATCGCGCATTATTTATTATGTAAGTCGTGCCAGAAACGTATATCGCGCATTATTTATTAAGTAAGTCGTGCCAGAAACGTATATCGCGCATTATTTATTAAGTAAGTCGTGCCAGAAACGTATATCACGCATTATTCACTATGTAAGTCGTGCCGTTATAACGATTATTTAACATAGATGTTGACTTGTGTTGTTTTGTGCAAACGTAATCCCTCTTAGGGTTTCCTTGGAACGTGATTAGGTATTCTAATCCTCGTATATCGTTAACGGTTGATATCCCGACACTTGATTTCTATTACTTACCCCTACGAACTCACCAACTTTATGTTGACGCGTTTTAGTACACTTTTCAGGTGAACGGGTGAATCAAAGACGTTTTGGATGTTTCATTGCATGCTAGGATTGGACTTGGACTCTTCCATGGATCCGTGATTCATTATTTCCCGATTAAGGGTTATGCTTATGTATGATCCGGTGCTTGCATTCTTGATTGATTTGTATGGATTGTTCAATCCTATTTATGCATTTAGTTTAACTCTACATAATTTCCATGTCGTGCTGTGCTTTTCTTGTGATATCCCATTATTCCGCCTTGTTGGGGTGTTACATATTACCGGGTTCCCGACTGCAAAACAAGGCACTTTTAATTTGTAATCACTGTTTTATGTTGTCATTTTTTATCTTTCATGTACTCTTCCTAGCTCCTTGCTAGTTCTATTCAATAAATAATACGAGTACATATTGCCGTTCAAGATAAGTAAATCCATATATGATTTATGGTTGTGTTTGTTACATGTAGTTTAATACAGTAGTTGAAATTAATCAAGAAATAATATGATCGAACTGATACGTATAGTACTAGTATTTAAAACAAAAATGAAAAACTTAAATTATAAGTTACTATAATGATATGTTACGTACGAAAGGTTTAATTTATATATATTCATAAATCATGCTTTGATCATGTGATTTTTAATTTTTTATAACTAAATGTAATAAATTAAGTTGATAATCAAATTAGATAGTTGACTTAGTTGAATTTAAATGATGGTGGCATACATGCAGTTTTGACATCAAAAAACTTGAATGATTAAAGGATTAAACAAAAATGGTAAAATCTTACATGTTATCATATAAACTAATTAAATAAATTTTGTTGACAAATTAATCACCCTCTCATCATAAATGAAACCTTCTAGTTCTTAAGCATCAAAAGCGTTGAATTTGAGACTGGGACAGAAATGAGAAATAATCAAAAGGAACCCTATGGTCGAAGCAATATATCTAAAATGTACATCTAATAAACTGGAATCTTACATGTGCGATTGACTTTTCAAGTAAATATAAAAAAAGTTATCATCTAAATATATAGTGGTTACACGTGAAAGGCTGTTAGTCCAAGGATTCACGTACGTTCGATCAACGGAAATGACTTAGTGTTAACTAGATATATACCGCAATGTGTAACACCCCAAGCCGAGGCTCAGAATATCACGGAAATCACATAGCACCAGGTGGAATTACAATAGAACAAACTAAATGCAATTAGAGGATTCAGTGAATCCATACAGAACGATAAACAAGTAACAAATTACATAAAGGACAAAACATCAACAAGATTACACAAGTCAAGTAAATGTGTAAATAAGGAATGCATAAATGATATGTGTATCAATGCAAGTGCCGGAATGCATGAATAAGCAAACATGCCTATCCTATGCGTGACCTTCAGTCACCTATGCAACGATACCCTTCTGCCATCGCTATGGACAAGGCTGTATCTCAAAATCATCGAGATATATATGTCTATATACTCGGGGTCAAGACTACATCCAAAATGGGTGCATACATCTATGCACCAGGATGCCGGCAAATCCCCTGCCGAGGGTCCAACAATAATGTATGCAATGCTTACAATCAAATGTAAATGCATAATTCATAAACCGACAATCAATATACGATGAATATGAATCAATAATCAATAAACGTCAATCATAAACCAATAATCACCATTCATCAGCATCAGCCATTAATACTTAACCAAAATATTAACCAAGTCAATCGACATATGATGAACCATAAACTAATAATCAATAATCGTCAATCTTAACCCACAAATCAACATTCGACAACCATAAGCCACCAACCACAATTTAAACCAACTATACGTACATATACTTCAGAGGATTCTACTTCCTTCGAGTCTCAGATGCTTATATATAGGGTCACCCGCAGCCTTCCCACCACATCTAAAACCCGACGAAGGCATAACCGACTTTCATGTATGTACATCTATCCTAATATTACTAGATACTTAACAAGTATAAACTAAGTCATTCAAACGTGATAATCATCTCAACAATTCAATACTCAAACCAATTTAACCAATCAAACGAAAGGAACCATCACACCAATCCAACAACTAAAGACAATCAATCAATCAATCAATCAATAAATGCAAGTAAACACACCAGGTTTACATCAGCCCGGATCTCAAGTGAGTAATCAATCAATCAATCAATCAATCAATCAATCAATCAATCAATCAATCAATCAATCAATCAATCAATCAATCAATCAATCAATCAATCAATCAATCAATCAATCAATCAATCAATCAATCAATCAATCAATCAATCAATCAATCAATCAATCAATCAATCAATCAATCAATCAATCAATCAATCAATCAATCAATCAATCAATCAATCAATCAATCAATCAATCAATCAATCAATCAATCAATCAATCAATCAATCAATCAATCAATCAATCAATCAATCAATCAATCAATCAATCAATCAATCAATCAATCAATCAATCAATCAATCAATCAATCAATCAATCAATCAATCAATCAATCAATCAATCAATCAATCAATCAATCAATCAATCAATCAATCAATCAATCAATCAATCAATCAATCAATCAATCAATCAATCAATCAATCAATCAATCAATCAATCAATCAATCAATCAATCAATCAATCAATCAATCAATCAATCAATCAATCAATCAATCAATCAATCAATCAATCAATCAATCAATCAATCAATCAATCAATCAATCAATCAATCAATCAATCAATCAATCAATCAATCAATCAATCAATCAATCAATCAATCAATCAATCAATCAATCAATCAATCAATCAATCAATCAATCAATCAATCAATCAATCAATCAATCAATCAATCAATCAATCAATCAATCAATCAATCAATCAATCAATCAATCAATCAATCAATCAATCAATCAATCAATCAATCAATCAATCAATCAATCAATCAATCAATCAATCAATCAATCAATCAATCAATCAATCAATCAATCAATCAATCAATCAATCAATCAATCAATAAACCGTCAAACAATAATCAACAATCAATCAAGCAATCAAACAATCAATCAAAATAACCAATCAATCAAAAAATCAATCAACAATCCAACAAAACAACAATCAATAACTAAACAATCAATCAATCAATCAATCAATAAATGCAAGTAAACACGCCAGGTTTACACTTTTCAGCCCGGATCTCAAGTGAGTAGGGAGATACGAAACTCACCTCGATTGGCTAAGAAAGTTAAGATTGATATAAGGTTAGGTTATCTCCGTACGAAGTTCACCTCGCGTCCAACACCTAATTATTGATCATATACATTCGCATCAACACACATAAACACAATACGCAATTATTGAATAAACGGCAAAACCCTAATTAGGGTTCCAAAGTGCTTTCCGACGTTAAATGACTTCTACGACTCTTAAACGGTGTTATATAAGATAAGAAGTGAATTAGATTAAGACTCGGCGCGTAAAACGGTCTAGAAGGTCAAACTAGGTCAAACAAGGAACATTTCAGAAAACAACTGCCGTAACTTACGGCCAACAGGGGCGTAGGTTACGGCGGTCAGAATTAAACAGGCGTAAGGTACGGTCAACAGGGGCGTAACCTACGGTCCTCTAGAAAATACATTTTTGGCGTAAAAGTTGGCGTAGACAGAAGCATTTTGGCGTAAGGTCCAATTTAAAGATGGGGATAAGCGTAAGCTACGGCCCAAATGGGCGTAGCCTACGCCCAAGGAAAAACAACTAGCGTAACCTACGGCCCCAAGGGGCGTAGGTTACGCCCCATACTGGGCAGCAACTACACCAGCAGCATCAAGTGAAGAAAAACGAACCCAAAACCCCCAAATTCAACCCAAACCACACCAAAACGATTTGTAACCCATTTTGAAGCATTACTAAACATCAATGACTATAAATACACATAACCCAACCCACAAATTTAACCAAAACATCACAATCACTCAAGAATCATTCAAACCCTAACCCTAACCCTAATTTCCATTTTTACCATAAACATGTCTTGAAATCCCATAAAACGACTAGAAACATTTGAACAAGTATAAATAGAAGTAAATGGGATGAATTTGACTTACCAAAACGTCTCCTTGAGCTAGAACCCGAAATTAGGTCAAATGGATAAAATGGTAAGAACTTGACTTGATTCTTCGATATGAAGCAAACGAGGTTAAGATGGCTAAGATTCTTGTGTTATAATCGACCCACTACTAGTTTGATGCAAGAATTGGTGAAGAGATTAAATTGGTTCTTTTGCTAGTTTTTGAGAGAAAGAAAGAAATGAAGAGATAGATAGAATGAGAAGAAAGAAGGAAGGAAAGGATAAGGGGGGGGGGAAATGGGTCATTAGGGCTGGTGGGTCATGGACTACCCACGGGCCGACCCGTTTCTCCCACAAGCCATAAAACAATCGATTACACTACTAAACGCCAAACAACAAATTAACGACTCGACTAACATACCACATAGTCATAAAATCATAAATGGGCCCAAATTACTTCATTCAATAAGTTTGTTAGTCAAATTACACAAAAGTCAACGGTCAAAATTCACGGATGTTACATTATTCCCCCGTTGAAAGAATTTCGTCCCGAAATTCAACAAAACCCTAATTAGCCAATAAATGCGGATACTTAGACTTCATGTGATCCTCTCGCTCCCAACTGAACTCGGCTCCGCGCCTAGCGTTTCCACCTAACCCTATCGATCGTGTAGAGTTTATTCTTGAGTTTCTTGACTCGGCGGTCCAAGATCTCTACCGGTTCTTCAATAAAATTCAAATTCGACTCAACCTTGACCTTGTCCATAGGCACATGATATGTAGGGTCCGCCAAACACTTGCGTAGGTTGCAAATATGAAACACACCGTGTACACCGCTAAATTCTTGTGGTAATTCTATTCGATAAGCAACTTTTCCAACCCTTTTCGAGGATCTTGAAAGGACAATTATACCTCGGCCCGAGGTTGCCTCGCTTCACGAATCGGATGACGCCTTTCCACTGTGATACTTTCAAACGTACAAAATCACCCACTTCCAACTCTAACGGTCTCAGCCCATATCGGCATGCCCTTACTTAGCATGCGAGCTAGCTGGGCTATTCTCTTAACTTGAGAAGTTGTTCTTGTCATTCCTATTAGAAATCCTAACCCGTTACTTTGGCTTTCTTTGATTCTTGGTTCGTCCCAGTGGTGAATAACATCTCTACTACTTTGTGCTTCGGTCAGTGTCATTCGAATACTCGCGTAACAACCGTCGTTGCACAGGATTTTCGCCATGGTTATAAGTACATTATCTTCACATGTGATCAAGTCTCACGACGGGTTGAGTGCCCGTTGCTCATTGGATGGCTCCCTGAATTGGAGTTAAGCGACTTTCTTTATCTGAAATGATAGAAATCGAATCTCTGTGCACCTACACCATTTCTTCTACATACTAATGTGCCAAGTTGTCAGGTTTTACCGGTTTCGTTGTATCGTGACCACTTCTTGTCGTCGGCAACTTCATGGTGAAATCCATTACAATTTGTTTTCCTTCGAATCTCTCTCCCGGTCTTTCACTACGAGCTTATTCGCATCTCAGAAGTCTATAAGGGTTTTGACTACGCGCGCGATGTTAGGAAGTTAAGTATATACGAAATTTAAGTTATCGAGATGGGACAAGCCCGATAAGTCACCCGAAAAAGCGTTCGGGAGACTCAAGATTAACAAGGACAACGTTAGTTTTTCAGACTCTTGAGACGGTAGCTCTAAGGACGCCTAAGTTGGAAGACTTACACGGAACCCTAAGAATCCTACCGTTAGATATTTTACACTAGTAACCCTACGACGCAACTTTAGAACTGTCTCACTCGGTGGCATTCAGATTACACTCACTTTTTCATCAAGAATCTTTATATCCATACGGCGCCCAGTACGTGAGGAGTTTTGTCGTCTTTTAGAGTCGAGATAGATACACGGGATATTCGAGCAAATTTAGTCAGTGAGTCGCTAAACATTCAAAATTGCAAACATATAATTCCAAAACACACGAACGAATGTAACTCAAAGGAGTAACGTTAGAATAAACGAGATTCATAGTCGGTTTCGATATCGAATAGTGTAGTAACATAACAACCATTAGGAGGAATGTACCTTAACCGACGTTAGGATCACTTTGGTCTCCTTTGCCATTCTCTGCAAAAGCTCGGCTACGAAGTTGAACTTGATGGTCTTGCTGGCCACGGCTTTGGTTATAAACGACTATTTGTAGTTGATTACGAGGAATCGCCACTTCAACTTGTTGTCCGATCCATTGCGGACAATTATTTCGGTAGTGATCAGGGCTTCCACATTTAAAGCACGTACTCCATGGAAAGTTGCCTTGGGGATGAATGGTTTGAAGGGGTACTACATTCAATGGTGCCACTATCGGTGCTCTACAATTCCCAGCTAAGTGCCCACGCCGATTACAATTAAAGCAAGTCCCACATTGGTTAGTGGGAGAGTGATGGCGATTACACCTTCCACACAAGGGGTGAGATCCTAAGTAAGTTTTCCTTGCCGGCTCTGCTACTTCAGCTTGTTGTCCAATCCATTTCGGACAATCTTTCACGTAGTGTGCACGACTGCCACATCCAAAACACTCGCCTTTTTGTTGATTACCTCGGGGAGGGACGACATGAATAGGAGCCACGTTCGTTGGGCCCGTGCTCGGGGCTCTACAATTCTTGGACGTGTGGCCAACTTGGTTGCAATTAAAACACGCCCTGCATTGAACGTCGGGGGTGTGGTGATTGTTGCATCTTTCACATGACGGATGAGGTCCAACATAAGCTTTCCTCACCGGGCCCATCGCCGCCCTGAATCTACCCTTATTATGACCATAGGGGTCAAACCTGCCCGCTTTCCTTGCCTCACTAGGTTCTCCGATTTCTTTCCTTTTTGAGGAGGCTCTACCCGCCACCTTCTCGTCACCCATAATTACTCTAGTTCCACGCGTCTCATTGTTTCCTTGGAGGCTTGCCGTGACTTGGGCTACGATAGTGGGTATGGCGTTTACCACTGCTTGGGCAATCACGGTCGCTAAATCCGGCTCATCGCTATGGCTAGTCGTATTCCTTCTTGATCTCACCATTTTCTACAAGGTAAGTAACGCGTTGACCCGAAAGTTAGCCTCACAATGCTCACATATTAGTCACACAAGTAATTAATGCTCTCATACATGTTCAATTTCACATACTGTTAAGCAACATATCCCTATTGTTCACCAATTACGATTAACATCATTAGTGTTGGAAAATCATTTGTTTATAATACATATGAGTTAGGATATTTACAACCTTGATACTCTCCTAGGGTGCATATCAACATATTTATCACGTTGTATCCTAACCGTTTATCAACACGTTTAAGTCAAATTATAACAAAAGCATTTACGACTTCAACTTGACCACTACGGACCATACATACATACACACACATCACACATGCATAACATATATGTTACTAAATCATACTAGTCAACATGTCATTCCACTGCTAAATCCAATAATAGTAGTAGTTCTAGAGTTTATGACCCGGGGTTAGCTTCACAGTTTCTCTCATGTTAACCGCCTTATTAGTTAGTGTTTTGACGCCGACCCACTACACCTGTTCCATGTCTATTACTAAGGCCAACACATAATTATTCTCAATTAACTGTCATATATCATGTTATCATACCAACATACCCTACGTGTTTCACATTACTACACTAAGGACAGTATATCAAAGTTCTCAAGTAATCGTTATCTATCATTTTCTCGTGCTAAGTTCACAACAATTTACCATCGTCAAAACCAAATACTCGTATTAAACACATCTCATTACAAGCAGCTAAAACAAGTCACTAACACGAGTGGTTTAAAGTATAATCCGAATTCGATATGCTCTCTAGTTATTGACCAGGTATGTATACAGGGTGTACCAACGGCTAACCCTCCACCTAATCAACTCCCATTAAGCATATCGGTTCCTTATTATACTCTAAGCCAAGCATGTGCAATCCATGATGTTATTAACCTGTTATAATATTGGGTGACCATAAAAGAGTTGATCGGGTTCTTTTAGGGTTGCCACAATATTATACTAAGTTAATAACATAACTTCATTTTGCTCTAAATCATCAACTAGCACTAATCAATAGCAACAATCCATATTAATGACAATCAAATTCAATCAAAGCACACATTAACCACATTGTATCCATTCCACATTCATCACGTTGAATTCAAGTCATCACATAAGTGGTCTTAACTACGAACTCACAAGGGGATTCACATATTTCACGTTGCACACGAATTTCCTAACCATGCATGCTATATGAAGAGTTTTAACTTCAGCCGTAGTCTAGGTCAAACCGCCTAATTCTCTACGACCACGCATGGGCCACCATTCTGTAACACCCCAAGCCGAGGCTCGGAATATCACGGAAATCACATAGCACCAGGTGGGATTACAATAGAACAAACTAAATGCAATTAGAGGATTCAGTGAATCCTTACAGAACGACAAACAAGTATCAAATTACATAAAGGACAAAACATCAACAAGATTACAAACGGCATCAAAAGGAGGCTATCAATCCTAAATACAATGCAACATCAGGCAAATGGATCCTTGATCCATATCAGTCCAGTCCGGGTTCAACAGTAAGCAAACAATCAAACTCCACGTCCTGGGTAACCTGGTTACCTGAAAAGTGTACTAAGCATAGTCAACACAAGGTTGGTGAGTTCGTAATAATGGTTCGTAAAGAACCAACATCAATAATCGACATATAAGAATAGAGGCTAGACATGACTTACAGTGAGCCTCTACATAACACAACATCGCCCAACAACAAGATTACACAAGTCAAGTAAATGTGTAAATAAGGAATGCATAAATGATATGTGTATCAATGCAAGTGCCGGAATGCATGAATAAGCAAACATGCCTATCCTATGCGTGACCTTCAGTCACCTATGCAACGATACCCTTCTGCCATCGCTATGGACAAGGCTGTATCTCAAAATCATCGAGATATATATGTCTATATACTCGGGGCCAAGACTACATCCAAAATGGGTGCATACATCTATGCACCAGGATGCCGGCAAATCCCCTGCCGAGGGTCCAACAATAATGTATGCAATGCTTACAATCAAATGTAAATGCATAATTCATAAACCGACAATCAATATACGATGAATATGAATCAATAATCAATATTCGCCAAACCTGAGTCATCCATCAATAATCGTCAATCATAAACCAATAATCACCATTCATCAGCATCAGCCATTAATACTTAACCAAAATATTAACCAAGTCAATCGACATATGATGAACCATAAACTAATAATCAATAATCGTCAATCTTAACCCACTAATCAACATTTGACAACCATAAGCCACCAACCACAATTTAAACCAACTATACGTACATATACTTCAGAGGTATCTACTTCCTTCGAGTCTCAGATGCTTATATATAGGGTCACCCGCAGCCTTCCCACCACATCTAAAACCCGACGAAGGCATAACCGACTTTCATGTATGTACATCTATCCTAATATTACTAGATACTTAACAAGTATAAACTAAGTCATTCAAACGTGATAATCATCTCAACAATTCAATACTCAAACCAATTTAACCAATCAAACGAAAGGAACCATCACACCAATCCAACAACTAAAATCAATCAATCAATCAATCAATCAATAAATGCAAGTAAACACGCCAGGTTTACACTTTTCAGCCCGGATCTCAAGTGAGTAGGGAGATACGAAACTCACCTCGATTGGCTAAGAAAGTTAAGATTGATATAAAGTTAGGTTATCTCCGTACGAAGTTCACCTCGCGTCCAACACCTAATTATTGATCATATACATTCGCATCAACACACATAAACACAATACGCAATTATTGAATAAACGGCAAAACCCTAATTAGGGTTCCAAAGTGCTTTCCGACGTTAAATGACTTCTACGACTCTTAAACGGTGTTATATAAGATAAGAAGTGAATTAGATTAAGACTCGGCGCGTAAAACGGTCTAGAAGGTCAAACTAGGTCAAACAAGGAACATTTCAGAAAACAACTGCCGTAACTTACGGCCAACAGGGGCGTAGGTTACGGCGGTCAGAATTAAACAGGCGTAAGGTACGGTCAACAGGGGCGTAGGTTACGGCGGTCAGAATTAAACAGGCGTAAGGTACGGTCAACAGGGGCGTAGGTTACGGCGGTCAGAATTAAACAGGCGTAAGGTACGGTCAACAGGGGCGTAGGTTACGGCGGTCAGAATTAAACAGGCGTAAGGTACGGTCAACAGGGGCGTAACCTACGGACCCAAATGGGCGTAGCCTACGCCCAAGGAAAAACAACTAGCGTAACCTACGGCCCCAAGGGGCGTAGGTTACGCCCCATACTGGGCAGCAACTACACCAGCAGCATCAAGTGCAGAAAAACGAACCCAAAACCCCCAAATTCAACCCAAACCACACCAAAATGATTTGTAACCCATTTTGAAGCATTACTAAACATCAATGACTATAAATACACATAACCCAACCCACAAATTTAACCAAAACATCACAATCACTCAAGAATCATTCAAACCCTAACCCTAACCCTAACCCTAATTTCCATTTTACCATAAACATGTCTTGAAATCCCATAAAAACGACTAGAAACATTTGAACAAGTATAAATAGAAGTAAATGGGATGAATTTGACTTACCAAAACGTCTCCTTGAGCTAGAACCCGAAATTAGGTCAAATGGATAAAATGGTAAGAACTTGACTTGATTCTTCGATATGAAGCAAACGAGGTTAAGATGGCTAAGATTCTTGTGTTATAATCGACCCACTACTAGTTTGATGCAAGAATTGGTGAAGAGATTAAATTGGTTCTTTTGCTAGTTTTTGAGAGAAAGAAAGAAATGAAGAGATAGATAGAATGAGAAGAAAGAAGGAAGGAAAGGATAAGGGGGGGGGGGAAATGGGTCATTAGGGCTGGTGGGTCATGGACTACCCACGGGCCGACCCGTTTCTCCCACAAGCCATAAAACAATCGATTACACTACTAACGCCAAACAACAAATTAACGACTCGACTAACATACCACATAGTCATAAAATCATAAATGGGCCCAAATTACTTCATTCAATAAGTTTGTTAGTCAAATTACACAAAGTCAACGGTCAAAATTCACGGAGTGTTACCCACGCAATGCGACGGCGGAAGTGGTGACGGTGGCGGGATGGTGGTGACGACTGATGGTGGTGGTGGCGAGATGCACAGATTATTAATGTAAAAGGGATAGTGCATGTACGTAGTTATTTTAGGAGTTAAAGGATAAATATTGTAAATTAATTCATTAAGGGTATTTTTATGTGTTTTCGTCGTTAAAGTTGTTGATATATTTCAAAATCTCAATTTTAAAAAATACCATAAATAGAATACCCAAAACTCTTGGTACAAATAAAAGAAGTAAAGGTACTGTACGCTGATAAGTAGGTACGTTATAAGTTTCAGTTAACACAATAACGAAACCTAACAAAACTAATACCCAAACAATTTAAATGAAACTACGTTACTGTCACCAACATGCAATTGCGCTTCTTCAATTCGAATATATATAATTACATGTTCATTGAAGTTTATTCAAATCAAATGCACAAGGAGAGAAAATATGACATTATTTCAATTCACACATCATGTACTGGTCGCGATCGACTAATTCAGAATAAGTAAGGAATCACACACTTGATGTGTTTCGGAAAGTCCTCAAACTTTTCCATGTACCATTTTCTGGTCGCGTAACTCCTAGAAATTAGGTACAAGGAGACGCCAAAAGTGCAGGCAAAAGCCAACGGTGTTTGGCTAATAAAAGATAAACCAACAAAGATAGTGATTTCAAAAAGATAATGAGGGCAAATAACCAGATTAAACAGTCCACCTTGAGGAATCTTGTACTCTTTTTCGTTGTTTTTCCTTAGCTCTGAGAGGAGTTTGTGGTGATAGAAGTTTCCGAGAATTCCTACTATATAAGTGATCAAACCAATGTATTTGAGATCAACGGATGGCTCTGGTTGCCCTAGGGTAAGATAGTGTATAGTGATCAAGCCTGCAGCCGCGGAGAAATAGGATCCGGAGATGACAATGATTGAGCCTAGAATAATGCCACCACTATATTTGTGAACAAACAGAACCTGCAAACATGTATATAAGACCATTAATTAAACAATGTTTTCTACAAAACACTTGCTTAATTATGTTAATTAGTTCAACGTACTCATATGATCGATCACTAAACGGACTGTAATAACCAACAATATTTCGGCACACGATATTTACATGTGGGTAAAACGTTTTGTAAAAAAGTCCTAACTATATCTTAGTAAAGAAAATGTCATTAAACTGTAAATAATCATTTTCTAAAAATCTTAACTCTCTACTTTCTAGTTACGACTCGTATTAAAATAAACGTAAACCTTAGTTTATCTTTACGTATATTATAGTGATATAAATTTATGATCTTATCTATTTATAATACTATAGGTAAATGTTCATTTGAAAACCATTTTTAAACTAAGTAGCTAGAATTTGTGTCAGTTGTTTAGTTGCCTTTATAAAAAAAAAGAAGAAAAAACCAGGTAAGTTAGAGAATAACTAAGTAGAATAACTAACCTCTAGATCCCTCTTGAAGAAGTGTAAGGTAACAACAAGTTTAAGCAAAAAGAATCTGAGATCGCCACCCGGAAAGAGGAAGAAGGAAACTAGTCCTGCAAGGAATGCGGGGGTGTAGAATATCAGCATACCGATTCTACTTGGTATCTTAACACCAACTTGTTTATTAGTTGTTGAAGCTGTTTGATTAGAGTTTGCAAATTTGGAATACTGAAGATGATTCCCCATAATCTCGGCAAAAATCAAGTATAACGTCGATATCAATGTTGCAATTGTCGTTGCGGTTACCCAAATCGATGGTTAGTCAAACATGAACTTCTCCAATATCGGTATCTTCATTTTTTCGTCTAGGTGAATTTTGGTATACGATGGTACATGATATAAGGTTACGGGGTGAGTTTATGTTTATATAGACGGTTACGTGGTCAAAACCAATTAAATGTTGTTTTGTGATATGATGGGAGATGGCCACCCTTGGTAGTTGGTCATAAGAAAAATAAATAAATAGAATAATGATAAATATCTCAGTAAGTTGACTTTATATATTGGCTGAGGAAAAAAAATGTTATTGCAACATGAAATCGTAATGCTTATATGCAAGTTCGAAACTTCTAATTTTAAATAATGAAAAATGATATCGTTAACAACTTATTACATGCAAAAAGGGTAGTATTTTATATATCAAAAGCTATTCCGTAAATTTTCGTATAAAAAAAACAAATTTTTATGCACCAAATTTTAAATTAAAGTTTGCCAAATTCAATGAACCAAATTAAAGTTTCATATTACTCCTGCATACCTATTTACACCATATATCTCTTATTTTTTAAGGTATATACTAGAGTGAAGCCCCGTGCGATGCACGACCGGATAAGTTGATTAGTTTGATGTCTTTAATGAAGTTTGTTGATCCGAGGTTAACGAAGTAGTGTAACATCTTGCTGTTAGCTTTACAGTATCACCCAGAAGCACTGGTATTGTTAAAGAATCTTCCTGAATTTGTGCTAACTCCAGTCTCCATATGCACAAACAATAATCAAAATCTAAGGATCTTGCAAACAAAAAATGCAAGGATGAATCTTTTTAACAACAATAAAATGTAACAAAACAACAATCATTATAATTGTTTACATGTACATAAGCGATAAGCTATTGATGGAGTTTCCTCATTCCATAAAGTCGTTTCTCCAACTGCATACCACGCATTCTCCTCTCTTCTTATTTCCCTTGGACTACATATATATAGATACAAAATTAGGCACAAACCACAATCTATACACACAAATCACATAAAACCAGATTTTAGTAACACAAATTGATCACCCGAGAGGCCAAAAACATAAAGTAACAGTAATACTCCAAATTCATATATAAACATAATCATAATAAAGCGTAAGCGAACAGTAACGGTAGAATTCTCATAGAGTAAGTATCATATATTACACACACAATTAACTCGACTTTAGCCAAAAATGGATCACCTGAGAGGCCAAAACATTTAAAAATGAAATGAAGTAATTGGATTCTAGTAATTAGATAAAAGATATGAACCTGCTCATAAGTTCTCGATGCTCTTTCGAGTTTCTATTATCATCATCATCAAAGGTATAGAATACATCTGTTTTAACCACCAAAGGATCTAACCACCAAAGGAGCTTCCTGATAAGAAGTTCCTACAACATCAATTTAAAGCAAAACCCAGTTTAAACAATCATGATTATATATAATAAAACTCATTAATAATTTATGAGCCAGGTGATCCATACATTGTTTAGTCCATTTTCTAAAATGATTTGTAACTACTTCAATTTTTTTCTTAGCAAAATTAGAACCATAATAATTTATATTGTTGGATAAAAGAATTTGTAGTATGGATGCATCCAAAATTATAAGTTTGGCAATTGTTAACCTTTTACTTATGACCCATTTTAACTAAGCTTTATTTCAATCCATTTGGCTTTTGAGATATACACAACTCATAAGTAAATGGTTCAAAATAGCCATTTATAATAATAAGAAACAAAATAAGTTACATGACAATAGCTTGAAAAAGAAAATGATTTATGCTTTACCAAGAAATTCCACGACCTTGTCAGCCCCAAATGTATATGACATGCCCCTGTCATTCTCACCCCAGCCTTCCAAATCTCCATCAGGATCAACCCATAACAAATCATACAGAAATCCCTGATCTAGCACATTAACAGGATGGGCTACATTCCGGATCTAGTCCAAGTTTTTTAAGTCAGGAGAGAGTGCTCCATGCACCCTGCACATCCACATTAGCATTCATTTAATAGTTAATGAAAGTGACTTTAAATCGTTTGTGGTAAAAGAATGATCATATAAAAAACACAGAGACTATTAAGAGGTGTTTCTCCCTTCGTCCTGTCCAACTAAAACTGACAATTTTCGTTTTGACTCCTTTGTATAAACTTCCAATTTTGGGATTTCCAAACTTCAAATTTCTCAATATAGCATTTCTTATAAGACCATGTGATCACCACTTATATGTCACTTCAAGAATGCTATAGATACTTAAATAAGTGAGGCACCCTTAAGTTACAATATATGCACTATTTGTTGTTATTATCAAATAAAATTGAATGAAAAAGCTATGCTTATACCTTCTCATAGAACCACAAAGTGCTCAGTTAAAGGCATTTCCAAAGTCTCTTACCACACTTGAGTCTTGTGTAATGTGGAAGGGGTTGCATACACCGCTCCCGGAGCAATCATAGATGGACTAAATCTGATCATCTCGTAATTCATAATCACAATTATGCATATACATACGACATGTTCTCCATCTACATAAAAAAAGGTATATTCGATATAAGTTCATTAATCATTAACCATAGGTCGACTAAGAGTATCACTATCGTAGCCAATTACATTGCTCTTGGTTGACACTTAATAGAACTCAAAAAAACCTGTCACAAAGATAAAATATCTCCTCATGAATGGAAGACTAATGTTTAAGCTTCTTTAGCGCTAATTCCATACCCTACAAAACAGACAAATTTGCAAATTGATAGCACCATTAGACCAATCTATAGCAGTCACACCAGATTTCCAATTAAACTCAACCAAAAATCTAACTGGCGGGTAGTGATAAAGGACAAAAAACAACCTGAAGATGCAAAAAAGGCTGCTATTACGCATACAACCTTCTAAAGAGCATTTTAACCAAATCTTTACATAGTATTCATCATAACTAACGACACTCATTATATGATTTAAAAATTAAATAGGAAGATAAAAGTTCTCGCGAGTAAACCCGGTGCAACCGTTCCAACACGAACCGGTTTGACCTGTTACCCAACCCACCCATCTCATCATCCCTGGTAATATAGAGAGTTTAAGAAATCATAGGATCTAATATTACCTTCTCACAAAATCGACATTCTCTCCAACTGGTTGGTGGAATGTTTCACAGTAATGCATATTATCATATTTAGTTCTGCAATCCTCAAAGATCATATCAAAGGAAATTAAAAGCCACGACAAAAAAAGAAACATTATGGTAAGAAAGACTAACAGCACAGGAATAACTTCTTCGGAGAAAAAAGCTAGGGGGCACATTCTGCACAGATAAATATTCAGAAACGAATGCCATTATTATAAAGAACTACTGAGCCAAACCTGAAATCTCACCTTTAAAGACGAAAAAACATGCATAAGTTGGAAAATAGCCTAAAATGATATAATTTACCATAGAGCAAGCATAACAGATGCCATCAAGTCATCATACTCGGGATCACTATCTTGTTTTCTTGAACTTTGAAGGTTAGGCTTAGGCAAAGCAGCCTGGGAAAATGGATCATGCACGTGTTGACCTACCAGCCCGCCCCAAGAATATGGGCCATTGTCACAGAATTGCTGATTCATAGGAGCCAAGTTTTGTGGTCGGAATCCCATGAATGGATGATTTTGCTGAGCTTGTCCAAAGTTTTCCAGTGGATGCACTTGTGGGTTCTGGGAAGGCCAACCCTGTGGGGTTTTTGGCAGGGGACTTTGAAAAGTGAAATCCCCTTCGTCCAAAGTGTTTCTCCCTTCGTCCTGTCCAACTAAAACTGACAATTTTCGTTTTGACTCCTTTGTATAAACTTCCAATTTTGGGATTTGCAAACTTCAAATTTCTCAATATAGCATTTCTTATAAGACCATGTGATCACCACTTATATGTCACTTCAAGAATGCTATAGATACTTAAATAAGTGAGGCACCCTTAAGTTACAATATATGCACTATTTGTTGTTATTATTAAACAAAATTGAATGAAAAAGCTATGCTTATACCTTCTCATAGAACGACAAAGTGCTCAGTTAAAGGCATTTCCAAAGTCTCTTACCACACTTGAGTCTTGTGTAATGTGGAAGGGGTTGCATACACCGCTCCTGGAGCAATCATAGATGGACTAAATCTGATCATCTCGTAATTCATAATCACAATTATGCATATACATACGACATGTTCTCCATCTACATAAAAAAGGTATATTCGATATAAGTTCATTAATCATTAACCATAGGTCGACTAAGAGTATCACTATCGTAGCCAATTACATTGCTCTTGGTTGACACTTAATAGAACTCAAAAAAACCTGTCACAAAGATAAAATTTCTCCTCATGAGTGGAAGACTAATGTTTAAGCTTCTTTAGCGCTAATTCCATACCCTACAAAACAGACAAATTTGCAAATTGATAGCACCATTAGACCAATCTATAGCAGTCACACCAGATTTCCAATTAAACTCAACCAAAAATCTAACTGGCGGGTAGTGATAAAGGACAAAAAACAACCTGAAGATGCAAAAAAGGCTGCTATTACGCATACAACCTTCTAAAGAGCATTTTAACCAAATCTTTACATAGTATTCATCATAACTAACGGCACTCATTATATGATTTAAAAATTAAATAGGAAGATAAAAGTTCTCGCGAGTAAACCCGGTGCAACCGTTCCAACACGAACCGGTTTGACCTGTTACCCAACCCACCCATCTCATCATCCCTGGTAATATAGAGAGTTTAAGAAATCATAGGATCTAATATTACCTTCTCACAAAATCGACATTCTCTCCAACTGGTTGGTGGAATGTTTCACAGTAATGCATATTATCATATTTAGTTCTGCAATCCTCAAAGATCATATCAAAGGAAATTAAAAGCCACGACAAAAAAAGAAACATTATGGTAAGAAAGACTAACAGCACAGGAATAACTTCTTCGGAGAAAAAAGCTAGGGGGCACATTCTGCACAGATAAATATTCAGAAACGAATGCCATTATTATAAAGAACTACTGAGCCAAACCTGAAATCTCACCTTTAAAGACGAAAAAACATGCATAAGTTGGAAAATAGCCTAAAATGATATAATTTACCATAGAGCAAGCATAACAGATGCCATCAAGTCATCATACTCGGGATCACTATCTTGTTTTCTTGAACTTTGAAGGTTAGGCTTAGGCAAAGCAGCCTGGGAAAATGGATCATGCACGTGTTGATGTACAAATAGGTTAGAACCTACCAGCCCGCCCCAAGAATATGGGCCATTGTCACAGAATTGCTGATTCATAGGAGCCAAGTTTTGTGGTCGGAATCCCATGAATGGATGATTTTGCTGAGCTTGTCCAAAGTTTTCCAGTGGATGCACTTGTGGGTTCTGGGAAGGCCAACCCTGTGGGGTTTTTGGCAGGGGACTTTGAAAAGTGAAATCCCCTTCGTCCAAAGTGTTTCTCCCTTCGTCCTGTCCAACTAAAACTGACAATTTTCGTTTTGACTCCTTTGTATAAACTTCCAATTTTGGGATTTCCAAACTTCAAATTTCTCAATATAGCATTTCTTATAAGACCATGTGATCACCACTTATATGTCACTTCAAGAATGCTATAGATACTTAAATAAGTGAGGCACCCTTAAGTTACAATATATGCACTATTTGTTGTTATTATCAAATAAAATTGAATGAAAAAGCTATGCTTATACCTTCTCACAAAATCGACATTCTCTCCAACTGGTTGGTGGAATGTTTCACAGTAATGCATATTATCATATTTAGTTCTGCAATCCTCAAAGATCATATCAAAGGAAATTAAAAGCCACGACAAAAAAAGAAACATTATGGTAAGAAAGACTAACAGCACAGGAATAACTTCTTCGGAGAAAAAAGCTAGGGGGCACATTCTGCACAGATAAATATTCAGAAACGAATGCCATTATTATAAAGAACTACTGAGCCAAACCTGAAATCTCACCTTTAAAGACGAAAAAACATGCATAAGTTGGAAAATAGCCTAAAATGATATAATTTACCATAGAGCAAGCATAACAGATGCCATCAAGTCATCATACTCGGGATCACTATCTTGTTTTCTTGAACTTTGAAGGTTAGGCTTAGGCAAAGCAGCCTGGGAAAATGGATCATGCACGTGTTGATGTACAAATAGGTTAGAACCTACCAGCCCGCCCCAAGAATATGGGCCATTGTCACAGAATTGCTGATTCATAGGAGCCAAGTTTTGTGGTCGGAATCCCATGAATGGATGATTTTGCTGAGCTTGTCCAAAGTTTTCCAGTGGATGCACTTGTGGGTTCTGGGAAGGCCAACCCTGTGGGGTTTTTGGCAGGGGACTTTGAAAAGTGAAATCCCCTTCGTCCAAAGTGTTTCTCCCTTCGTCCTGTCCAACTAAAACTGACAATTTTCGTTTTGACTCCTTTGTATAAACTTCCAATTTTGGGATTTCCAAACTTCAAATTTCTCAATATAGCATTTCTTATAAGACCATGTGATCACCACTTATATGTCACTTCAAGAATGCTATAGATACTTAAATAAGTGAGGCACCCTTAAGTTACAATATATGCACTATTTGTTGTTATTATCAAATAAAATTGAATGAAAAAGCTATGCTTATACCTTCTCACAAAATCGACATTCTCTCCAACTGGTTGGTGGAATGTTTCACAGTAATGCATATTATCATATTTAGTTCTGCAATCCTCAAAGATCATATCAAAGGAAATTAAAAGCCACGACAAAAAAAGAAACATTATGGTAAGAAAGACTAACAGCACAGGAATAACTTCTTCGGAGAAAAAAGCTAGGGGGCACATTCTGCACAGATAAATATTCAGAAACGAATGCCATTATTATAAAGAACTACTGAGCCAAACCTGAAATCTCACCTTTAAAGACGAAAAAACATGCATAAGTTGGAAAATAGCCTAAAATGATATAATTTACCATAGAGCAAGCATAACAGATGCCATCAAGTCATCATACTCGGGATCACTATCTTGTTTTCTTGAATTTTGAAGGTTAGGCTTAGGCAAAGCAGCCTGGGAAAATGGATCATGCACGTGTTGATGTACAAATAGGTTAGAACCTACCAGCCCGCCCCAAGAATATGGGCCATTGTCACAGAATTGCTGATTCATAGGAGCCAAGTTTTGTGGTCGGAATCCCATGAATGGATGATTTTGCTGAGCTTGTCCAAAGTTTTCCAGTGGATGCACTTGTGGGTTCTGGGAAGGCCAACCCTGTGGGGTTTTTGGCAGGGGACTTTGAAAAGTGAAATCATTAGTAATAGGTTGTTGTGGTCTTAAGGCTGTTAAGGGCGAAGCCATTATAGATGAAGCCGGTTTCCAAGTATGAAAGGACTGTAAAATACATATGGTGCTCTATCATTTTATATGGTGATTTTACATGGTGATCCAAACACTGCCTAATACTAATGATATTATCAATCAAAGTGTAAAAGGTACCTGGTGAAGAAGGTTCTGGGAAGGCCTGAACTGATGACTAAGTACAAAAGACAATCGATATATAATAGAAAGAAAACATATATCGATAGATTGATAGAGAACAAACTGAATTTTTACTCACCTTGCCTTGTGCAATTTGGTTCCTGATCCAAGTAGTTGGCACATGATCAAATAAGTTCATAGAAGCTGGATTTGGATGCTTCACTGATGAAATTACCCAACACTATAAATTTGTGAACTAACTACTCAAATGCATCCAATTATAAACTTTCTATTGAAGAAATGATAAAAAGAACATCTATTGAAGAATATTTACCTTGCTTCATTGGTGGGCAGCTCCCTGCTTGATTTCCCTGCCATATCTATTCCTGAAGCACCTAAACGCCAAATACGAATTAAAAACCATATCAAAACAACATAAAAACAATACTAATACTATACAATAATTATAAAAAGGATTTTTATTTGAAAAAGCACCCATCAATATACATACTCATCGTGTCGTAAAAAAGATAACTTACAATAATAACAAACATATATAACAAACAAATACACATATACGTATCATGTACATACAGGAGGAGTGATTCTATAAATCAGGGACCCCAATCATAAATGAAGGTGGTGATGGTTGTCCATGGCGTCGATGGTTGCGGCGGGGCTGATCTTGGTTATGGCGGCCGGAGATCAGTGCTCTTTGCGATGGTGATGACAATTTAGGGCAGCAGTGGTGATGGACGGCGACGCTGGTGTTGATAGCGGTGGTGGAGATGGAGGCAGTGGTGGAGATGGAAGGCGGCGGTGGAGGCGTTGGTGATGGTAAGATTAACCTGCAAATGGCGACGGCGTTGCGTGTGCGCACGAAGGGAACCCCATAAAATTTTGATGGAGTTATGATACTGGGTATTAGTTATTTTGGGCGTGTGGTGTATTTGGGTTACCAAAAGCTTTTGAGGAGAATATGTATGTAATACATTATACTAAAAGAACTTAATTAACCCTATTAAGTACCATAAATGAAAGGCTAAAAATCGCCAAATTTTCCAACCGCTTCATTTAACTTTTATATATATAATGATTAAGAATTATTTAATATTTGAGTGTAAAAAAAGAAATTATGTGTGTTTACCCTCTCAAAAATTAAAAGAAAAACCAGATTTATAAAATAAAATTGAAAAAAAAAATTCCCGTAGTGATTTTCAATTTCCGTCGTCGTTGTTCTTTTAATAATATATACATCGAATGCTTTTGGTTTTGAGGTCGTCTTCGATCGATCATGTGCTTTATATATTTTCTAGTTAACTATAAACTATATGTGCAATTTAACTTTACTTCAAGATGTATTGCATATGAAAAATGATAAATCTTTCTAAAGATTAACCTAAAAATCCTCCTAAAACATTAAGAAGGTGACATGTGGTATCCACTAATTCTCTTTCCTAATCTTGTCCCCTGATTTTTTCACATGTCATCATCTCATGGTTAGGAAGATTATTAGGCTATTTGCATATATTGCAGCCATATAGGGTATATAGGGTATCCAACTTACTATATTTTTATCCTAGGTGTCCAAATTTCGATTATCACTATTATTATATATATACAATTTAACACAGCCTTAACTACAGTTTACTTTTTAACTTTTTCACTTTTACCACTAACTTATTACTTTTCTCATTTTTGCCACTACCACACAAATTTACATTTTTTTTGTTTTTAACACAAAAGTTTGTATCTTTTTTAGTTTCTTTGGCCTTTAGTATTGAATAAAGCTGTTATTTGCATTTGCCAAATTCTCTCCGCTTTTTCTTCTTCTTCACCATCTCTTTAGTACCCATTACAACCACAATATCTTCATCAACCACATCGGGAAAAAGCCACCTCCAGTAAGAAACACTGGTAACTACCACGACCTTCTTTCCTCAAATCTCTAAAGGTGTACTGTATGGAGCTTGGTAGCATGATAACCAATCATATTCTTTTGGAGAAAATACATCTTTTAAATCACTTTCTAAACAAATAAAGAAAGATCATAGAATAACCAAAAAAAATGGTTATTGACGTGAAGAAACTGATATTCTAGTGGTATTAAGAAAAAAGTATAGCGGGAGAGAGCATTTATTACCATCTTAGTTAGTGTAGCAGGAAACCATCTTAGTTAGTGTAGCAGGAAAGAGCAACAAAAAAGAGTATGTACATGAAAGTAAAAGGAAATATTGATTTGATGGAGATAAAGAGTAGAAGAAAATACTAATATTGTTTGGGATGGAAAAGAGGTAAAATGGTTGACTATACAGCATAAAAGAGAGTAAGGTAAATGAAAAAAGAAAGAAAAATAAGACCCACCCACCGTTTTGTGAAAAAATTCAGTACTTTTGCAAATATTTCTAGAGCAACACGCCTACACATGTAACTAGAGTAAACAACTAGCCTGGAGAAATGTTCCACATTTGCCAACTTTCATCAAATTATTAAATACGAACCATTTATTTTAATTTAAGCATATTAACAAATACAACTAAACTTTTTAAGAGATATTTTACTTGGTTTTATATACTATGCTTAACGTCAGTTTTTACAATTGAATTATTCAACGATATACTCAAATTTATACTTAAGCATTAGAAGTTGTTCTATGTCAAAATTAACTTTCGTAGATACATTATTACATATTAATTAGATACTATAACTACAAATACATATTGTTGGTTATTTAAGTTTGATAAAATGCACTCAAGACAAATGTTTTGTAATCCGCTATTAATAATAACTAAACGTAAGAACCGCGGCGAAGCGCGGTTATTTTTTCTATATATGTATAATAATAACTCGTAATAAATTTTCGATCGTGTGTTAAAACTGTATATATTAGTCGCCAAGTTATAACTTTGATAGATGGCATCTTATTAAAGATACATACAAATACATTTTCAAATACGTACACCTAAATATATTTGAATAAGTTAGTGTGAAGAAATTAAACTACTAGTTGATAATTAACCGTCAGTTTAGTGGAATTTGATGTCCAAGAAATAAGTATTATTTAAGAAACCCATAACATATAGATTACTCAAAAAGTGTATCAATCTAATATAAAAAGCATGTTTATAAGATAAGTGGTCAATATACTCCAAGCTTTTTTTTTTTTACTATAAAATAATTGTGTTTTTCCTTGCTTGTATATTGAGTCCAATTTCATTTTTCACAAGTTAAACCGACCTCTTACCTTTAATAAATATAAAATTATATGGGAACAAATTTATGTATATATATTAATGTATTCCCTATTTTGACCCTTCCTTAATTAGTTCCTTTCACTGCCTAATATAATTGATTAGCCATGCATGCCATGTAGGAGTATATATACAACCAATTCAATGAAGTATAGTTTGGTGCGTCTCTCTTTGTCTTTGCTAGCTTTCATATACAATTAACTAAATGTAACATATTCCACAAGTCATCATACGTACTAATTTAATTTTAATCTAGCTACCACCTCGTTACGGTGGCAGTGGGCTGGGGAACGAGGCAATATTGACGAAAGAGATCGATGGGAGACGACGAGTTGAGCCAAAGTAAGAAACAGCAAGAGGACTTGCTTGATAAAATTCTTGAGAGTGTAGATGATGATCATGAAAAGTTTTTAAAGAGATTAAGGGAAAGGATAGACAGGTATATATAATTTCGTTTATCTCTTTTTAAGTTAACTCATGAATTTGATCTTTTATCTTTAATAAGAAAATTAATGTACATAATCACTTTTATAAATTTTATTATTTATTTTTATCCTTAAAATGTAGAACAATGATTTATTAGCTAACCAAACTTATATTTTTTCAAACTGAACATTACTTATGTCACTAATCGATTTATAATTATCTGAATAGTTGTTATTATCCATATATCTTTTTAAGTCTTTTTATGTTCCAAATTAATCCATATTTTAATTACACCCAATATTTATTTGAAATATTATTAGCAAAACCTATATTATTAATACTAGATTTATGCTCGCACAAAGCGGCGGCGGTGGGGGTAGTGTTGGCGGCAACGGGTGGCATAGGTGATGGCGACAGATGGCGGTGGTAGTTTCGGCAGCGGTGACGGTGACAGTGGTGGGGGCGGCAGTGGGAGCGGCGGTGAGAGTGGCGATGAGGTGAATGTAAAAGTAATTGATGTTAAAGGTGGTAGTGTAGTTATTTTAAGGATCGAGAAATTTATGTTGTAAATTATTTCATTAAGGATATTATAGGTATATTAGGTGAGATGTTTAAATTAGTAAATAAAGAGGGTATTTTTGGTTTTTCAAAAACAAAATTTTTTTATAAAAAAGTCATTTGTTTTATTAAATATAAATAATCATAAATAGTATTAATAACTATCCAACATATCCAAATCCAAATATGTAATATTTCTTTATCAATTCCTAAGAAACGATGGAGAGACACAAACTATAATATAAACCAAACAAAAGATGATATAAAACAAAATAACAAATGAACGTATTTTTTTGGGAGAGGGTTCACTCAAGTTATTTCCCCAACTTGAGTCAAGTTGGGGAAATCTTGACTCTTGATTGAAAATCAAAGGTCAAGATTAGGAAATGTCCTCCTTCCAATCTATTCTTGTCACATGTTATCCAGTCATTAGGAGGGGCATTCCCCATTCCCTTGGGGTGGGTTATTATTATTTCTAATAAATGTTATATATATTATTTATATTATATATATTATTTATATTATAGAATAAAGTTTATACTTTTTAAATAAAAGTTAATTTCATTAAAACTACTTAATAAAAATTAAAACTACAAATACAATAAAAATTTAAACTACAACTACTTAATAAAAAGTAAAAAAAAACTAAAAGTAGACAATAAAAAAAAACTACAACTAGACGTCATCAAATCCGTATTTGGCGCGAATTTTTTGTTTCATTTCCTCCAAAACACTTCGTTCGCCCGGTGGGAGATGAGATAAGTCCTTAGCCAAGAAATTCATATCTTTTGTTCGTTGTTTTTGTTTCTTAAGTTGAAGCTTCTGAAGTTCGATCTCTTGGCGTTGCTTGCCCACTTCTTGCAAATTCCGCATCTCCGCCGCTATGTTATACGCCTCGTCATCCACCGCCTTGCCCTTACGTGACGACCCCGCACGTGACGCCTTTTTAGTCGTGTCCTTCCCCACCGGACGGCTTAACCTAGACGATTGAGGCTCCTGTTCCTCCTCCTCCGTATCATTAAGGTCGAATGCAACCCTCGCATCCAACCCGACACTTTGTGACCCGAACTAGATGAGGTCTTTGACCTTTTTGAACTTGGCTCACCATGACTATTCATCGCCTCTGAATTATCACTTCGAACCTCCTCTCAAGCACTGTCATTCTTTTAAAAACCCAAAACTCGGGTTATCAACATTATACTCGCTAATAGCATTACTAATCAAATCCCGATCGTTCGAACCACTTTGATAGTTCGAACCAGTAAGCCGGGTGATAATAGTATTGAACTTGTCACGGCAGTGCGAATTTTTCGCCACTTCCCCTGTAACGACCTCTTTCAAGATTTTATGATATTGTTCTTGAATCTTCAACCAAAACGTCCAAGACTTTTGATAGTTTCCTACAAAAAACAAATATATATATACGGATTAAATATAAATAATACATACGTACTTTTATATATATATATATCTATTATATATCCGGTTTTATCTAGATTCTATAATATAGATATATATATATATATATAGATTGATATATATATATATAACTAATGATTTTATACCGCATTTGGGGTCCTCGGATACATCAACCCAAGCTCGACATAACGCCAAGCTTTCTGCTTCCGACCAATTAATTTGGGACGCGTTTTTCTTCGGCTCCTCGGTATTTCTCCTCCGATGCTTTCGTTTTCCGGGTTCTTTTTGTGGTGAAGAAACACTACCTTCGGGTTGTGTTTCTTGAACCGCCTCGACATCATCGTAATAGGGTGTCGTAACCGGCGGTGTACCAACCATCCTTTGTGAATCTAAAAAACAAAAATATAAACGTAACCATATATATATACATTTATATATAATAATTCGGTTAACATAAAAATAAATTAATTATATATATATATATATTTCCGATTTGAACAAACAAAAAAATATATATTTTACCAAACATGGCGCCGGGTGTTTGGCCCAAACCCGACGGAGATCCAAAACCGAAAGCATCTTGTCGAATCCACGGCGTCCTTTGTCCCGGCGGAGTCATGGGTGATCCGATGTTCATGCCACCAACCAATTGAATAAAATCCGGGTTATTATGAAGATTCGGATCACTTAAATCGGGTTGGATGATTGGTCTTTGATTGTTACCCGCGTTTTGGTTCGAAAACGGGTTCAAACCCCATTGGTTGGGAAACATTTTCGGAGTAAATGGAAGTGGATATGAGTTTATGAAAGATAGAAAAAGATATAGAATATAGGTAGATAGATAGATAGATAGATAGAGAAGAAGATAGATATAAAATATATATATATAAATATATATATATATAGATGGTATATATATATATAGGGTTTTAATTATAAAAAAAATTAATTCTGTTTTCAACACCCTCGAGGCAGTCAACGAACAAAGGCCACATAAGACTATGAGGAGTTGGGCATTAGGGGAATGCCCCTCCTCCACTCCTTGCATAACATGTGGCATATGCTAATCATAAGGGGCATTCCCCATTCCTTTGGGGTGGAAGAATGCCTAGGCATTATTATTTTTTCTAAAATAAATGTTATATATATTATTTATATTATATATATTATTTATATTATAGAATAAAGTTTATACTTTTTAAATAAAAGTTAATTTCATTAAAACTAGTTAATAAAAATTAAAACTACAAATACAATAAAAATTTAAACTAAAACTACTTAATAAAAAGAAAAAACTAAAAGTAGACAATAAAACTATTAAAACTAGACGTCATCATATCCGTATTCGGCGCGAATATTTTGTTTCATTTCCTCCAAAACAATTCGTTCGCTCGGTGGGAGATGAGACAAGTCCTTAGCCAAGAAAAACATATCTTGGGTTCGTTGTTCTTGTTTCTTGAGTTGAAGTTTTTGCAGTTCGATCTCTTGGCGTTGCCTGCCCACTTCTTGCAAATTCCGCATCTCCACCGCTATGTTATACGCCTCGTCATCCACCGCCTTGCCCTTAGACCGTGATGACCCCGCACGTGCGACTTTTTTAGCCGTATCTCTCCCCACCGGACGGCTTAACCTAGACGGTTGAGGCTCCTGTTCCTCCTCCTCCGTATCATTAAGGTCGAATGCAACCCTCGCATCCGACCCGACACTTTGTTGACCCGAACTAGATGAGGTCTTTGACCTTTTTGAACTCGGCTCACCACGACTATTCATCGCTTCCCAATTAACAATTATCTCCCACTTCGAACTTGCCTTCAAACACTCCCATTCTTTTAAAAACCCAAAACTCGGGTTTTCAACATTGTACTCGCTAATAGCATTACTAATCAAATCTTGCTCGTTCGAACCACTTTGGTAGTGCGAACCAGAAAGCCGTGTGATAATACCATTGAACTTGGTCACGACGGTACGAATTTTCCGCCACTTCCCCTGTAACGACTCAATGCCTCGGTACGTCGGCCTTTTCAAGATTTTATGATATTGTTCTTGAATCTTCAACCAAAACGTCCGAGACTTTTGATAATTTCCTACAAAAAACAAATATATATATATATATATATATATACGGTTTATAAATTTTATATAATATATATATATATATATATATACTGCTTCCGAAATTAATTTGGGACGCGTTTTTCTTCGGCTCCTCGGTATTTCTCCTCCGATGCTTTCGTTTTCCGGGTTCTTTTTGTGGTGAAGAAACACTACCTTCGGGTTGTGTTTCTTGAACCGCCTCGACATCATCGTAATAGGGTGTCGTAGCCGGCGGTGTACCAACCATCCTTTGTGAATCTAAAAAACAAAAATATATATATTTTACCAAACATGGCGCCGGGTGTTTGACCCAAACCCAACAGAGAAGATCCAAACCCGAAAGCATCTTGTCGAATCCACGACGTCCTTTGTCCCGGCGGAGTCATGGGTGATCCGATGTTCATGCCACCAACCAATGAATAAAATCCGGGTTATTATGAAGATTCGGATCGCTTAAATCGGGTTGATTATTGGTTTTTGATTGTTACCCACGTTTTGGTTCGAAAACGGGTTCAAACGCCACTGGTTGGGAAACATTTTCGGAGTAAATGGAAGTGTGGAAGTATGATATGAGTTTTTGAAAGATAAAAGATAGATAGAGAAGAAGAAGATATATATGTGTATATGTATAAATATATGTATATATAAATAGAGGTGAATGAAGAATAAAAAAAAAGTAATTAACTCTTTTTCTGCTTACTACCGAGGCAGTCAACGGGAATAAGCCACAAACAAACAAGCCATCGAACGTGTTATGAATCGGAAGGGGCACGCTTTTTAATGAAGCGGAACGCCCCCTGGGACCGATTTTGGGCGTCCCGGGGGCGGTCCCGGGCGTTCTAAGCGAAAAAACCGAGAGGAGACGGGCTACTCCTCACGGTCTAAATCCAAAACGAAACGCGTTCCAAATGCAACCGGGCACGCGATTTAAGATAGCGGAACGCCCCCCGGGGCCGAATAGGGGCGTTCCGGACAAAAAAACAAAAACGAACGGGCTACTCCGAATGGTCTAAAGTTATTTATACTGTAATAACTTTATTGGTAAAATTGGTGATCCTAGAATTTAAATTAAAATCAAAGGTCAAAATTCAAAGATAATTTTTAAATCTTGATCATTGATTTTAATCCAAAAGTAAAGATATTTTCAAGCAACTTTATAAGAATCTCATCCCAATATGACCCTAGATTCATTAAAAATATAATGCATAGGATTTTTATTTTTTGATTAGCAAATTGGAAAAATAAAATGTCAGCTATTACTATAAGCAAGTGATATCGCAAGTGATGGATTGTACTAATCTTGAACAAAACTGACAATACACTAAAAAAGTGTCGCTATAAATAAAAGTTTCCATCATAAAGTGGTTGTTTTAATTACTACAATTGATGGCAGGATAACGAAAGGTTGAATTTTGTTTTTTCCATCATAAATGAGGTTTTGTAACTGATTTAAGATGTTTTATGCATTTATATAAAGTACGGAAGTATTATGGCTATCTAAATAGAATGAATGCACCGAACATTGAGTAGTCACAATGGTACTCTTTTAATTTGTAAACAAGTTTTTTGACCCCGGCGTTGCCCGGGATCGACGTTGCGTCATGCAAACATATATACATACAACATTACCTAAAAGTTTGGACATTTAAAGTTTACTATAAGGGGTAGAAACTAAAAAAATTGGTGGTCAAAACCAAGAGTTTGATGGTAAAAGTTAGAAGCCTTAAAATAAGAGATAGAAAGTAAAAATAAAAAATAAAAATTTGATGATTAAACTTAGAACTATAATTAAGTTTGTATATAAAAAGTTGGACTAAAGTTAAAAAATCCAAAAGTTAAGTGGTAAAAATAAGTTTGAAGCGTTAAAATATAGAAAGTAAAAAAAAAAAGATTTGATGATTAAAGTTAAAATCCAAAGTTAATTGATAAAAATTAAAAACTTTAAAAGTAAATTATAATTGTATACAAAAAGTTATACTAAAGTGATAAAATCTAAAAGTTAAGTGGTAAAAATAAGAAACTCTAAAAGTATACAATCGTAAAAAAAAAGTAAAAGAAAAAAAAAAAACCCGGAAAAAGACAAAATAGGAATAAGACAAAATCTGACGTCAGCGAGGGCTACTGTTCCTAAGCGGACTGTAAATGTAATATATATAATAATTATTCCTTGTTAAAGTTTAGAAGCTCCCTGCTAGCATTTTATTAATAAAATTTGACTGTTTGAAAAATAAAATAAAAAGTTATTAATTTTTTTACATGTTACCATCTTATAAATATATTAATATTTTATTCATTTTGCACTATATAAAATGTTCGTATTATCTTTATATGGATAAGTAAAGGTACACACTCAGGTGGGGTGAAATCCTTCTTACATGCTAATTTTTAAATTTATAGAAAACTCAGAGGCCAATTATTTATTCGGTATACATTAAACATTAAAAAATTAGAATGTGAGGGGTATTTCACTCAACTTAGGTGTGTGATAGCACAATCTTCACTTTTCCCTCTTGATATTTATCCTATGGTATTTTCTAAATTAAATGATTTGAAATAACCAAACCCTTCTAATGAAATTTTTTTCTAATTTTTTGGATTTTTCTATATACTGTAGTAGTATAAAAACGTCCATCTAACCCGTAAGATAATCAATCCCACCTATACTAACACACTTTCTTTTTGGGGGAAAATAATCAATCAAGCTACCTCATAAGTATTTTCATCAGCTATCATTTTTTCGACGACATTTTTTGACCTAAATGTTCGACTCGATATGCGAGATGTTCGGAATCGTCATCGATGACTTCCGTAGCCACAAGAAGATAATATCTTTTTGCATTTGAGATTCAAAATTTGAACATCCGAATAATTTAGTTTATATCATGCAGCGCACACAGGGGCGTGCCCAAAGGGGGGCAAGGGGGGCTAATGCCACCTTTAAAATTTAAATTTTGTTATGTATTTTTAAATTTTTCATGGATTTCAAAAAATTTTCTATAGGTTTTCAACATTTTGCCCACTTTTAGATTTATATTTCATTAATTTTTTAATTTTGTCCCCTCCGAGTTTTTTTCCTGGTACCGCCTTTACGCACATAATATTTTCGATGGTGAAATTAATAAGTCATTCATGTTGCTCTGTTGCACACGAAGAAGTCTACGTGTACGTTTAATTAACTCATATATTTTCGATGGTGAAATTAATAAGTCATTCATGTTGCTCTGTTGCACACGAAGAAGTCTACGTGTACGTTTAATTAACTCATATAGCAAACACAACTTTTATTATTACAAAAAGTTATTTAGCCGTTTTATTTTTGACTATCTACTCAGGTGACATTAAATCTTCCCAATAATCTAGTTTAACACATCAACATTTTTCCATCTTCCGTGTAACCAAGATTGATAGTCTGAAAGTGATCCATAACATAAATTTACTAACTCCGACCTTATATCAACGCAAAATGATTATTAATTATTAGCGATATCTAAAGGTTATTTGGTTAAGTTTTACGGTTCTTTAAAAAACATTTAGCGTTTTACAGGTTAGCATTTCTAGTTGAGTTGTACAAATACGGTTTTATAATTCTCATTACTAAATAATAATTTCAAAACTTTAAATTAATTACATTGATCGATATCTCATGTCGTGTTGATACATCAAGAACACAAAAACTTCTTCCTTTATATTCTCTCTTCTCACTATTTTCTACGGAAGAGATTCCATCAAGCTTCCTAACATAAGTATACGACCGATCATATTAAAAAAATCTTACTTTTGAATTAAAATTAACGAACAACATTCAAAATCAAAAGTTTTAATTTTGACCCCTCGCTCAACAATTTGAGGGATCGCCTCCCATTTTTTACTGTTGCAATCTCAATCCAATCATCATGTCTAAAAACTTTTAGAACCATAAGGCCGAATACAATAGTCTCATCGACACCCCGTTGATGGGGTCGTCGATGAGGACTCTATTGTTAACCCCTCATCGATGAGCCTTGTCGTCGGCTCTCTTCGATTGGTCGAAAGGGTTGGACGAGAAAGAGAGAGAGAGAAGGGAGGTGGACCAGCTGTGGGTTTTTTTTCTTTTTTTTAATCGGTCTTCTAATTATTATGTGTAATTGTATGTATATATATATGTGTGTGTGTGTTGTGTATGTGTGCATGTAATTACAAGGAAGAAGACACAATTTTTAGAAATTAACACTTTTAGTCCCTATCATTTTACATATGGTTTTAATATATTTTAAAAAAATTCAGTTTAGTCCCTGAAGTATAAACTTATTTATAATTTAGTTTTAAAGTTTTCAAAAGTTTTAAATATAACTATATTATGTTAAAGTTAATATAATAGTTTTAATTATTAATAAAAATAACTTATTTAATTTTGGTTAATAAAATAAAAGTTGTGGAAAAGGTATGAGAAAGGTGCTATTATTAGTAAGTGTATCGTTTCCAAATTTTGACAGGCAAAGATGCCTAGTGTATGTTAGCACAGATAAGATGTGTTTCTAAATTGATTTTATTCAATTAACTTTTAAATTAAAGTAAAATAAAAAGAAGTTTAATTACGGAGTACTTTACTAGAAAAAGTTCAATAAAAAGTGCTAATAGAAAACGAAATGCATACAATAAGAAACAGATGAAATTTCCGATTGTTAAAAGGAATAGATTTGATTGATGTGTAATAAATAAAAAGGAGATGTTTGATGCAGGGTTGGGATAGAAACACCAAAAATAGAAGTGAGATACGAGAATTTATCAGTGGATGGAGATGTTAATGTCGGTCATAGAGCTCTTCCTTCCCTCTTTAATTCCACTCTCAACTCCATCCGGGTATTTGAATTTGAATTTGTTGTCACACGTAATTTTAAAAGTTATCTTAAAAAATAATTAAATTACTCTGAATCACGCATTCATCAGGACGCCTTGGCTGGAGTTATTCCTTGGAAAAAGAAAAATATCAATATACTTCGCTCCATCTCCGGCATTCTCAAGCCATCAAGGTATCTTTCTATCTTTTTTTTTATTTTATTTTAGCCCAATTAGCATTTCATACTTTCAATACCCATTGAAATTATTATTATGTTATGTAATATGTACGAGTCGGGTATATGGGTTCGGGGAGGGTTTCAGGTATACGGGTTAAGTTTGTGGGTTTCATCTAATACCGTATTTAAAACTATCCCCATACCCAACCTTGGACTTGACTCAAACACGGTTCAAAAATGTCGGGTTTGATTATACACAAATTTCTAAAGTATATATTCAACTATCGTTATCGTGTTCATTGTAGGTGTTTAACTTTCAAACTTTTAACATTGTATGTACCTGGGTATATTTGACTAGTGGCGGATTTAGGAAATCTTATAAGAGTATGTAATATCCTTTATAATACATGTATACAGTGTGACCAATTTGTATTTACACTAATTTTTTTTTTAAAACCGAAAAATTTACATTGATATTTTACTATTTTTCTTTGGAGGGTGTGCAAGTGCATACCCTCTTTTCTAAGTAAGTCCGGCCCTCAATGTGACATCTATATACGTTGCGCCTTCGGGTGTCAGGTTGTTAGTTTGAAAGTTTTTGATTGGTCGGGGACGTATAACACGTTAAAATATATAGAAGTTAAATACATACAATGAACATGATTATAAGTAGATACATACTCTATAGTTGGTCACATTTTGAAACCATTAAATTTTATTTTTTTATTAACCTGAAAAATAAAGTTTTGGTGTTGTTGACGGTTAATGTCGTAAAAATATGCAGGTTGACTTTGCTTCTAGGTCCACCAGGTGCAGGCAAAACCACATTGTTGCAAGCACTAGCAGGGAAACTTGATCATCACAATCATCTAAAAGTACGATGTTAGTATCATTGCATACCCTTGATTACAACTGCATATATATTTACAAATGCTACGTATTTTTGTATCGCGAAACAGGTATCTGGAGATGTTACATATTGTGGGCATGAATTCTTTGAGTTTGTTCCTCAAAGAACTTGTGCTTATATAAGTCCATATGATCTTCATGCTGGGGAGATGACAGTTAGAGAGACATTAGATTTTTCAGCAAGATGTTTAGGTATTGGGTCAAGATATCGTCTGCTTACCGAGCTTTTGAAGAGGGAGAAAGAAGCAGGAATCGAACCAGATCCGGATATTAATGCTTTCATGAAGGCCACAGCTGTGCGAGGCCAAAAAACTAGTTTAATCACCAGTTATATCCTCAAGGTTTGCTATTTAGTAGGTATTGAAGATGTATTTCATTCATGTGATTGATTGACATTCTAGTATGATTTATAGATACTTGGCTTGGAAACATGTGCTGATGCTATGGTTGGTGATCAAATGATAAGAGGTATCTCTGGTGGAGAAAAGAAACGTCTTACTACCGGTATGGTTTTCGCGAGTTGATGAATTAAGCTTCACCTGCGATGCATATATATATTTAATGCATATATATTTACATATATGAGATGGTAGATATAGGTGATAATTAGCTACATTTTGATTGCAATTCTAATACAGGGGAGATGTTAGTCGGACCTGCAAGAGTTTTTTTCATGGACGAAATATCAAATGGGTTGGACAGTTCCACTACTTATCGTATCATGAAATCCTTAAGAGAAATGGTACACATAATGGATTTGACCATGGTCATCTCTCTTTTGCAACCTGACCCGGAAACATTTAAACTATTTGATGATGTCATATTGATGTCAGAAGGTCAAATTGTATATCAAGGTCCTTGTCAAAATGTTCTTGAATTTTTTGGATCGATGGGTTTCAAGTGTCCAGAAAGAAAGGGGGTTGCCGACTTTCTTCAAGAGGTAACTTCAAGGAAAGACCAAGAACAATACTGGTTCAAAACTGAACAACCTTACACATACATTGGAATCCCTGAATTTTCACAGGCTTTCAAATCTTTCCATATTGGAGAGAAACTTGTTATGGATATTCGTACGCCTTATGATAAATCCAAAACACACCCAGATGCCTTGGTGAAAGCTAAGTATGGAATATCTAAATTTGAGCTTTTGAAAGCATGCTTTCATAAGGAATGGTTGTTAACAAAACGCAACTCTATGCTTTACATATTCAAAACATTCCAGTTAACGTTCATGTCGTTGGTAAGCATGGCAGTGTTTTTTAGGACTGAGATGCATGTGGGAAATTTAGAAGATGGAGTAAAGTTTTTTGGGTCGCTTTTCTTCGCTCTCCTTATCATAATGTTTAATGGGATGGCTGAGCTTGTGCTGACGGTTATGAGACTTCCAGTGTTCTATAAACATCGAGATTCGTTGGTATATCCTGCATGGGCTTTTGCTCTTCCCATTTGGGTACTTAAAATACCCTTATCTTTCATGGAATCAGGAATATGGGTGATTCTGACATATTATACTATAGGATACTCGCCAGATGCCAGCAGGTAAGATAATGAGTCAGCTTTGTTTAGACTCTGGTTATGTCATACTAGATTAATATGGGTGATTCTTACATATAATATACTGAATAAGGATATCTCTGTTTTCCTATGGTGGTTCTTGTTTCTCATTTTCATTCTCGGATCTTTTTGTTGCAGTTGATAGAGGAAAAATAAGTTTTTTAAGTTCAAAAAAGAATTAGAAAGACAATCACAATTTCTTCCACTACACAAACACTAATTGTGCAACTCCTTTTCATTAACTAGTAAAGTGTTATGTTTCAGATTCTGGAAGCAGTTTTTGACCTTCTTTGCCATATATCAAATGGCTCTCGCCCTATTTCGGTTGATTGCTGCTGTTGCAAGAACAGACGTTCTTGCAAACACCTTGGGTGCCTTCACATTGTTGTTGATTTTACTCCTTGGAGGATTCTTAGTGGCCAAAGGTAAGTTTCCATTTTCAGGTTTTTTGATATTTATTTTTATGTATCCACTTTGTAACTTTCTCTGTTGGCGACTGATTAGCAACTGGTTGCCAATAAAATATTTTATAGTCTGAACACAAAAAAGGGACAGATTGTGAGATGACCATATAAGTTTGTTGTGACATGATTTCAGATGATACGGAGCCATGGTTGTCATGGGGATTTTATGCTTCTCCTATGATGTATGCACAAAATGCCTTGGTTATAAATGAGTTTCTTGATTCAAGATGGAGTGCTGTAAGTGCTCTTCATAATTAAATTATTCCGTTTCACTAAAATGTGTCCGAATTTGAATTCTGTTAACTTTTTACATTGTTACATATTCATGTTCCCATTGCCATCCCTGTTATTTTCTTAGGACAGCCCAACAGAGACCCACGAATCAATGCATCAACCGTTGGGGAAGCTCTTCTCAAATCAAGAAGTTTCTTCACTCAGGATTACTGGTTCTACATTTCTATTGGAGTACTCATTGGCTTCTCATTTCTCTTCAATTTATTATTTATTGTTGCCTTAACTTTCCTAAATCGTACGTCACCTAACTCTAAAAACTCCTCTTTTTAGCTTGCCTATAGATTGACTTAATAGTTAATGATCCCCTTACCTGGAAAACAATTTCAGCATTAGGTGATACTAAAACTGCTATTGGAGATGAAAGTGAGGTCAAGTATTCAAACAGTGAACTTAATCAAAGTGACATTAAAGGTTTGACCTTTACCTTTGCCATATTATAAAGTTTTTAGCACAAAAGTTGTGGATTCTCATCTAATGTGCTGGTAACAAAGTTGTCAATACAATGTTGTATTATGATGAAATTATGAAAATGTAATAGATTTTTGTGACATGCCAATGACTTTAGGTGCCGAGATGACAGTGAAAAGCACGACAAGGAAAACTGGCTCAATCGTTGGTGATGATGACCCTATGAAAAGAAGAGGAATGGTTTTGCCTTTTCAACCCCTTTCACTTGCTTTCAACCATGTCAGCTACAGCATTGACATGCCTGCTGTGAGTATATCGTGGTTTCTTTCCAATGTTTATTAATACCTGATTTACGAAATAGAATGGCCACAATCGATTCAAACAACATAATATCTTCTATAAGTAAATATGTTACTGAGAAGCCGATTCATTCCAACTAAAGAAAAAGTTGAATGATTGTTGATTCTTAGACCAATCACTTCTTCCGTTATTAATTTCTGTAGCTTTCTAGTTTTAGAGGGGCCTTATATTGATTAATCTACCATAAAGCTTCCTGATTTCTCCAGGAAATGAAGGCAAGAGGTGTTGACGGGGGTCGTCTTCAATTGCTTAAGAATGTTAGTGGTGCTTTTAGACCTGGGATACTGACTGCACTTGTAGGCGTGAGTGGTGCTGGAAAGACAACCCTGATGGATGTGTTAGCAGGACGAAAAACTGGTGGTTACATCGAAGGAGACATCTTCATTTCAGGCTACCCTAAGAACCAAGCAACATTTGCGCGTGTCAGTGGTTATTGTGAACAGAATGATATTCATTCACCAAATGTCACTGTTTATGAATCTCTTCTGTTTTCTGCATGGCTTCGTCTATCGTCAGATGTGAATACAAGGACACAAAAGGTATTCCTCAGCAGTGTCACTTGCGATATATTAACTTTAAAGAAGATTTTTATTTAATATACTGTCTTAATTACTGCTAGCAGACTTACCTCATTCCTAGAATATGAGTTCACCCGTGGCCTCACACTAGATTTGAAGAAAGTACTCTGTACATCTATAGATAATTACTTCCAGTCATTTCAATTGGGAGGTGCAGAAGATCAGTACTTGAAGTTCATATTTTTCTTAATGTTTAAAAAGGCTATAGGACTTACGCCATTAAGTCGCTAAGGAAAGTCACCCTCCCTACATTTAAACTTCCTTTCCAAGTCAAACTCATGAGTTGCAAATTAATGTATGAGATTGATCGATGTTGGTGATCCAGAGTTTGATCAATAACCCAGGGGATATTTTTGAGAAGAATAATTTTCACTTCTTAGATTGGTGCATTGAGGTAAAAGTTTTGCAAATAAAGACGGGACCATTGACGGGTAGAGGAGAGTAAACTTCCATCAGTAGATTGTGTCTCTCCTTGATTCTACCAGACTAGTAATAAAGTTGTTACTGGCAGTGATATATGTATATTATATAAGTGGATATACTGTTTATACATTCACATGTAGTCCCTTGAATTGATCCTTGAGCCGAGGGTTAAAAGATGGGAACAATCTTTCTATTTTCTTAGTTGGTTATGAAGTTGCTTCCCTGATGAAACTTCCACTCAATTAACCATTCATAGCAACTTATGGTAACTAGTATATGCAAATCTTCCTCATATAGAGATAATATTTATGGAAATAGAAATACTGCCGCTACCTAGTTTAACCTTAGTCCTTAATTGTTATACTTACCGGACAACTGACTACTACATGCTTACCAGTAAAATAGTATTTTTTTCTGAGATAATGAGCATGAATTTGGAATATATTGTGTTTAATGTTTGTTAAAATTTTTTTTTCTATAAAATATAGATGTATGTAGATGAATTAATGGAACTGATGGAGCTTAAATCTATAAGAGATGCTATAGTGGGCCTTCCTGGAGTAGATGGCCTCTCAATTGAACAACGAAAAAGGCTGACAATAGCTGTAGAATTGGTAGCAAATCCGTCCATCATCTTTTTGGATGAGCCGACATCCGGTCTTGATGCTAGAGCAGCTGCCATTGTCATGCGTACTGTAAGAAACACAGTAGACACAGGAAGAACAGTTGTATGCACAATTCACCAACCAAGCATAGACATATTTGAATCTTTTGATGAGGTGCGTGGCCCCAAAATTTTTTATTAATGTTTTTGATGACACCATCTGTCTCTAATTCTCGCCCCGTACTTGCAGTTGATTTTGATGAAGATGGGAGGACAAGTTATCTATGCTGGACCGTTAGGTCAATATTCAAACAAGCTAGTGGAGTATTTTCAAGTGAGTGGTAATTCTAAGTCTTATTTGGAGGCTTAAAGTATGGTGGCAAAATGAGTGGGTTGGGTATTGGTTCAAAGTATATTCGTGTACAAACGGAAATTTTTTGTAGTGGGTTGAAATGGACTGATCGGGGTGAGTTGACTTTAGTCCAAATGGTTGTATGTTCGCTATTAATAATTAGTTTCTCAAATACAATTACCAAATCCATACTATTTTAAAAACAATACAGTTTTGAAAAGAATGATTCACGAGGTTGTATGCAATAAAAATACACTTCCGTCACTTCAACCCATTTGACCTGTATCTTTTTATTTTATTTTATTTATTTATTTCATGTACCTGTTAAAGATAAAACATAACCCTCCATTCATAAGTAAACTAGACGAAAAGTCCGCGCGATGCGACGGGAACGGTGGTAGCGGTGTGGTATTGGCGGCGACGGGTAGTGGTGGGGATGTGGTTATTGATATAAAGGTAATTGATATAAAAATGGTAGTGTAGTTTTTTCAAGAGTTGAGGGATAGATTTAGTATATTATTTAATTAAGGGTATTTTAGGTATATAAGTTAATTATAAAAAAAGCTTTTGAAAAAGTAGGGGTATTATCGGTTTTTTAAAGGTTAAAAGTTTATAAGAAAAAACGGTTGTCTGTTTTATTAAGTAGTATAGATATAGATATAGATATAGATGGGTTGAACATACCACCTCTGTTTTAGAGTGATAGTATCCCTAATGCTTGTTATAGGCTATTACAGGAGTACCAAAGATCGAGGATGGTTATAATCCCGCCGCATGGGTGTTAGAGGTGACCTCTTCAGCTGCAGAGAATCAGCTTAACATTGATTATGCTGAAATATATCTAAATTCCTCTCTTTATCAGTAAGTTATTGCTGTTTCCTTCTATACGATAAGAAGTTTCTCTCTTTATGCCTTCAAATTTTGGAGTTTTTAAATGGGCTTAGAAGAAATGTTTGACTATCAGTCAACAGTAAAAAAAAAAAAGAGGACAAAAACAACACAATTAGTCAAGGTGTACCCAAAACCATAACCAGCTCCGAAATGGCTTGAGTAAGATAGATCAGATCATTTTCACATTAATATAGCTTTTGTAATCATATGTTTCACAAAATGTTAAATGTTTTGCCTCGAACTCATTACTCGTTTCATCTAGCTCGTCCATTTTGCTACCTCTAGGCAACTTGCAAATTTAGCTATAATAAATATGCCAAGGGATGCAAAATTTGATCTGCACAATTAGTAGGGGATATACATAGTTTTAGAATATCGGTTACATTTTGTTATATCTACTATATCTTCTTACAACTCTTTGACACAATATTTGTAGGGAGAATCAAGAAGTTGTTAAAGAACCTAGTACTCCTTCAAGTGGTTCCAAAGACCTTTTCTTTCATGATGAGCACGCCCAACCATTTCTTGTACAATGTAAAGCTTGTTTTTGGAAACAACATTGGTCTTATTGGAGGAACCCACAATATAATGTCACTCGATTTATGACCTCCATCGTCATTGCTGCTATATTTGGTGCCATTTACTTCAACAAGGGTGAAAAGATGTAAGACTCTGGTTTGTAATGGTGGCTAAAGGGGTGGGTTTGGTAATTACTTAAATGGTTAAAGAATTTCTATTTTATCATTTAATTAGCATGATTTAGAAATTTTAATGTTAAAAAGACACTTCAGCAGGTTTTTGTCTATTTGATAAATTTTCATTTGAGATAATCTTTTGGTTTGATGACTGGTTAGAGTCTTAGAGATTAAGCATAACCCTAATCATCCCATTTTTAAGGAAGTGGGTTGAAATTGTTAAAGGTGGTAACTTTGAATGGTAAATACCATATGCTTAGTATGATTTTACTATTACTATGGGGGCCTGCTTAATACCACCTGCCAAGTGTCCACTAATTGGTACTTTTAATTACAAATAGAGCACTTTATAAGCTTAGTTATGCCTACATCAAACATATCTTCCTAGCATACAAAGAGATTATAGAGAGTTGGTTAGCTTATTCTCCTATTTGTAGGATAAATCTTTTTATTTGCATGTAGTTTTTTTTTTTAAATTGGGGTTTCCATGTAAAATTTGTGTCATGTTTTGTTGCCTTTCCCCCCCATCAAATGTTACTTGAGTTTTTTTCTGATTTGGTGTCACTTTCCTCAACAAATGGTATGAGAATGAGTGCCCAACTAGTCAAGTATATTGTGTGATTCCTGCTACAGTGGGTCCTCCCCATTAGAAAATAAGTATTAATTATTCTCACTGCTGTATATTATTCACGTTCAATAGTAGGAGATTGTGATTGAAGCAATGGCGTCAAGATGGAAAAGTTCAATGAGATTGATTTGTTTCTGTGGGAACACTGAACTCACCGTCAAAAACTATATATTGCAGGCTTTCCTAACTTCACCTTCCAATTAGTGTTGGCTAATCAAAACATGATATTTACAATTCAGCTGACACCCATAACTATAAATAGAGCACCTAGTAACCTCATTTATGGATCCCAAAAACATGTATTCTTAGCATAGTGAGCTATTAATCGACACTTAGTGACATTGTTGGATATTAATTCATTAATCCATGTTTAGGGGTCATTATGTAATTAGTGATTTAGGTATTTAGAGTCGAGTTTGTAAAGTTAATGGTCCTAATGTGTTAAGATTAAAGTTAATAACTGAATGGTAGTTAATTTCGGTTTTAGGAAGTTAGTTATGAAGGGTCGTGACTTTTGGGAAAAGTCACAATGGAAGTTATTTATGGAAAGTTGCGACTTTTCATGAAGAGTCACAATGGTTCGGTAATATGTCTGTAAATAGAAGTGTCTGTCCATTGTAAAACGCAATAGACTTCATATATATTAAGTGTGAGTTTGTGTGTGTGAGTTTTGTTCATAGACATGTTTGATTCGAACCCGTGTTGATCTGAATGGGCCAACATACATTATTAGGGTTTTACATGTTTAATCAATGTGCCATCTTTAACCTTTTTTTTTTCAAGATATAATTGCAATTCGCTTGAGTTCGGCGTCACTTGTCTACTAATTTTGATAGATATCTTTAAGTGCTACACTATGTATTTACTTTATTTCCTTTTGGATCATCTGGTCAATTTTTTATTAACATCTTACCTTAGAACCTTCTGTTAGTGGACCTACATTATGCTTCGGCTTAACTATATTTTCATGCATTTAGGGGAAAACAGCAAGATCTGCTAAATATATTTGGAGCCTTGTATGCTGCTGTTGTCTTCCTTGGAGCAATCAATCAAAATGCTGTGCAGCCTATTGTTGCTGTTGAAAGAACAGTTTTCTACCGTGAAAGGGCTGCAGGGATGTATTCATCTTTACCATATGCTCTTGCCCAGGTAAACATAAAATGGTAGGCTCGTGAGTAGTACACCCGGACTTCCCATGAAAAATTACAAAATTTGACCGTTCACATAGTTATCGGGAGCTATTTGACTATTTCTCTAAGATAAATTGTGGTAGTCGTAAGTCATAACTAAGGGAGTCTGATCTTTTTTTTCTTTTTCTTTGCAGTACTTGAAGACTTTTCAAATGGCTAATTTTATGAAACCGTTACCAATATAAACCTTAAAACTTCAAAAAATTTAATCTAAATCATTACTGGTTACAAGATTAAATGTTAAAGGCAGATGGCATGACAATACCTTTGAAAATGTGTTACTTGTTGCTGATATGGTGCTAAAATAACACTGCAACTTACCTTGCTTCATTTAAAACAAAAAATGTAACAGCAACTTTTGGTATAAAGAAATTCGGTACCCAAAATAGCATTTCGAGCATAATTGGTTACCTCGTTATTCAGTTACACCTTTTCAAATCATTGTGCATGGGCTTCTATGCTTACAAAAAGGACGATCTCGTTCACAAGAATTAATGGTTTTGAACAAACTGTGGAAGTGCATTTTATGATAAAAGTTTAGTTTACCGGTGACTTTTGTGTAAAATTGCTAATTTGATGATGATGTCTTTTCTTACCTTTTTGTAAATTAATAAAAGGTCTAAAGTTGAGATTGTACTAATAGGTAACTGTAACTTATAAAGAGTTGTTCCATTTTTGTTGATTTGGGGTGTTTTTATAACTATCTTGTGATAGTTTATTTACATTCTAATAGTTTTAGTGGATGCAAAATATTGCAGTTTACAGGTTTAAAAACGCACATATACTAATTAGAGAGTTCATTTGTTTCAGGTGTCCATAGAATCGATCTATATTGCAATTCAAACTATTATCTCTGTCTTCCTTTTGTACCCACTGATCGGTTTCGAGTGGAAAACAATAAAAGTTTTGTGGTTCTACTTTTATATGTTCACAAGTAACATCTACTTTACCATGTTTGGCATGATGGCCATTTCGCTGACACCAAGTCCCCAGATTTCTGCTGTTTTAGTCTACTTCTTTCTTTGCCTTTGGAACTTATTCTCAGGTTTTATCATCCCTAGACCGGTATGTGATTTTTTTTTTTGTACCATTCTCTTTTTAAATTTTTTAGAGGGGGCATAATGGGTGGGTTTGGTATCTAGACAATGGGTTCGGGTCAACATGGTGTGTCTTAAGCTTACCAGGGTAAAACCCTTTAACCATAAACACATGGTGTGTTTTAATGTTGGTGAAAACATACAGGGTGCGGTTGGGACCAACGATTAACACTTTTTATCCTTTTTCAAAAATTACTCGTGTTTATGAGCAAATAACAAGTACCGGATATAACTATGAATGACAAACTATACTCGTATTTTTAAAAGAGAATCTGAACTTTTTCTTAATAATGTGGTTTTATTTATTTGAATACATATCGGATCATGATGATGTTCCAACCAATTTTCATCTACAGTCAAGTCTTTTATCATGCTTCAATTGACCCGTTAGAGCTACACCATATTAGACCAATTGTTTGTAAATTGCTTCTTTTAAGCATCTCTAGTTGGCTTGGGTTTAACCATCAATTTACATGCTATAATGTAACTCGGATATTGCAGCAAATACCAATTTGGAGTAGATGGTGTTACTGGGCAACTCCTTTGAGTTGGACGATGTATGGTCTTCTGACAAGCCAAGTTGGTCAGCAAGACCTCCCTTTTGAGGTGCCAGGATCTCTCAATATGACTGTGAACTGGTTCATCAAGGAAAAGTTTGGGTTCAAGCATGACTTTCTTTTTGTGGTGGCCATAGCACATATCGGTTGGATTCTTCTTTTTTTCATCATCTTTGTGTGTGGCATCAAGTACCTTAATTTTCAGCATCGTTAGTTTTCGATACTTATGTCTACGTTTACCTTTTATTCTACAATGTCTTGGAACAAGAACGGAATCTTGTGGAATAGTTTGCTAAAGGAGCAAACCAAAATGTATAATTTGGTATCTATTATTTGATGATGTAGGCAGAGGCGGTACTAGTCTAGTTTTATGTTTGTTGTAGAAGCGTTGGGTTGACCTGAACATGTAACACCCTATTTCAAAATATTATCATATATATTATAGTTTTATGAGTATCCTCAAGTATGCATCATTGAATGGTCTAGTGACAAAGATATCTGTTTCATGACTTCATCACAAGAAGTTCAAATTCGAGTCTTATTTTAGACATACTTGGAGTGACCAAAGGTATTTAATCTCCACTTATGTGAGTCTCGGTGAGTGTTCCTCGTTGATAAGAATTTCTCATTGAGAAGTTTAAATTGCGGATCTATTTTGCGAAGCTTTAGCGCGAACCCAGATAAGACGACGCAAACTGTCATTCGCGAGTAATTCACAGCTTAAAAAAATCTATATAAATTTAAATTTAAATACTAACTAGAAAAATAAATTCTATCTAAATTTAAGTTTAAATACTACTAAAATAGAAGCTTAAAATACATCTCTACAACTCCACATGGACCCTCTAGGCCTATTTTTCCCGCCTACACTATTCTGTACATGAGTTTTTTTATTATAAAAAGATCTTCTAATAAGATTTTATCATATCTTTTTGTTCCATCAAATTTTTTATGGATGTGTATCCCCCACAAACTTGTAAATTTTGTACATGGTTGACCAAAAACACCTGTTATAGTCGGTAGAAATGGTGAAAATGTTTTTCTTATTATTAACATTAACAATATGGATATTTAGTCTGTATTATACTGATGACATAGATTCTAATAAATTCAATATTTTTCACCAAATACAGACGTGGTATCATCTTTATTAACTCAACAACCACAAGATGAAACAGACGTGGTTGGTTGTTTCATCCCGCCGTTTGTTTCATCACCGGGATAAAACAGCCAGACACGTCTGTTTCAACTATTAGTTTTTTGATTTAAAAAAACACTGGACCACGTCTGTATTTGGTGAAGAATGGTTAGTTTATTAGGATTCATGTCATCAGTATAATATAAACCTAATATCCATATTATTATTTTAAATAATTGTAAACTATAGATTTGAGCTTGATTGTGTTTAATAGTGTATTTAGATCTAGTGTGTGTAATGTGTGTGTTTGTTTGTGTGATGTAATATTGAGAGAAAGCTGGTATTTGTATAGATTTGGATATTATTATATGAAAGCATTAAGTTACAAATGAGGTGGAGGAGGGGTATATATACATTTATCTTATTTTCACTAATATCCCCTCCACACTTAAATAATTACAATTTAACACCAATTTATATTTCTAACAATCTCCCCCTTGGTGTTGAATTGTAAATGTTGCATCGTCTTCGGTCTTTAAATAAACATGATGAGCCCATTTGTTGAAAATATTCAATGTTGGGTGGACTTTGAAGCTTTCTCATTGTCTTCAATGTCTTGTATCAACCTTGACTTTGAATCTTCTCAACAATCATATATATTTGACGATGACTCTCTAAAACTTGATCTTCTCTTGCAACTTTCAATACTATGGAAGCATCTTTGAAATCTTTGTAGCTTTTTAAGCTTTCACAACTTGAACTTTTGAATGTTGATTTCAACTTGATGTTGCTTGGAGAAGTAACTTGAAGCTTTGAGTAGCATGCGGAAGTTTGGTTTTGACTTTGAATTATTTGAATTCTTTTGGATGCAGAAGCTTGGTTATCTTTGAATTCTCTTGGCATTGCGGAAACTTGGTTTTGGCTTTGAAACTTCATTTATTGGTCTAACTTGTCTCTAAATCAACAATCATCATGGAGCACTTGATCCTTTGATCAATTAACACTTGCTCCCCCTCAAACAATCAACTATCTTGGAGCAACTTATCAAGTAAACGAATTATCTTCAAATTTTTGCTCCCCTCAAAGAAACAATCATTTCGGAGCATATTTAACAATTCATGAGTTTTCTCTTGCTCCCCCTTAATTGAAAAAATATCTTTCAAACTATGAAAGAACTTAACTATCCAAGTATCAACAAAAGGATAAACTTCATCTAAACTCAAACTTTTCGTTTTCTCTCAAAACATTATTCTAACTCAAACTCTTTTAGTCATCAAACAAACGGTCATTATTCCAACAAATCTTTCCATAATCGACCATGTACTTTCCAAAACTAAAATCATCTCGAATATTCTTGATCTCGAAACAATCTATCAACTTATCAAGATAATTACTCACTCCCTTCACCTAAACTAATGATCCTTCGAACAACCAAACAAAACGATTATCATCAATCAATATCTATCAATCAAACTCTACCTATAACCTTGAATTCCATCTATCAATCATTTACTCATTTCTCCCCCTCATGATGAATATGTGAAACGTGTTCATCATACAATAATGATTGATAGCATAAACGGTAGATGAAAATAAACAATATGTAAGCAAATCAACCCAACCCAATTCCTAATTCCCAATGAACCTATTGGTGAACTAGAATGTGAGGTTGCGTTGTTGGAAAAAGATTTTAATATGGTGTTTGTGTGAAGAGAAATGAAATCCGGATAAAAATGATCCGTTGACACAACCAAAAATCGAAAGGATTAATGGTGTGGTCTAAAAATACGATTACTATTTTTAGGACTTCCCATTATCATTGAGAAATGCACAAAGCTTATCTCTAAAATGGTTCGGTCTATGGCTTTACAACCAATAGATTGCTTTAAAGAATGTAGAACATGGTCAGTGTCACAAAGGCGTATCGATAACCATGTTTAACTTTCCTCAAAGACTTTGGGAAATAAATACGAGGTCACTTAGACTTCTCGTTAACTCAACAAATTCATAAAATGAAAATGTGAGACCTACGTTCAACGTTGGAAAAGATGTTAGCATTGGTAGGATTTCCATTCGATCATCGTGGAATATCAAAGATATGATATCACTACGAATGTTCCGGCAATATCACAAAGATATGCAATGTCACAAAGACATATAATGACTCGATGTGTCTTAGGAAAAGAATGTATCAAAGAATGATATATCAATAAGCTCTAGACTCAATAAGTGCATGTACGAAGTCGGGGACTGGAGCAGAGTGTCTCCCTTTTTCAATATCAATGTCCTTCAAATGAAGAGTCGATAGAAATGTGAAAATCTCCGTGAGAATGAAACAAGTATTTGTTAAGAAATACTTGAGTGGTTAGGAAAAGATGTGCATTGCTTCACTGGGTCCATGAAGTCTTCTTCAATATCGAGAAATCAACAAATGAAATCCGATAGGAACGTGTTGACCCGACTTTTTAAGAATTTTGGGGAGGGCTTTTATTTCTTTTAGCCCTTTCTCACATTCACCTTAACCTCTCACTTTTCGACTACTCCCTCATGTCCTATTTGCACAAACAACATCTCACTCAAATACCCTCACAATCTAAAATTGAGAATTTAACTCCGGGGTTAGATCTCATCGGCGATGACAAGATCATGGATTTTTTATGAGTGGCCTAAACTCTCATGTGCAAATCTAACACCAAACTTCAATAAAGATGATTGAAAAATGTTTGAAAATCTTCCAAAGTGTTTTAAGAATGGCAAATGAGTTTAAACACTTGGAAGTTTTGTTTTGGAAAACATACTCCCCCTAAATATATGCATGATTTGAACAAAGTTTTTGCATATAAAGGGTGAGTAAATGGGTTGAAAGTTGCTCATAAATATTACAAATTAGACTACTAAGGCAGTACACAAAGGCGTTCGATGCCTTGCATCTCATCCTAATACTTTGTGAGAAACTAAAAGACAAATTAAATAAAAATGATGAAAAGGGAAAATCTTTTTGGATTTTTCAAAAATAAGAAAATGAAAATCTTTTTTTATTTTTCTAAAAAAAATGAAATTACAAAAACAGTTTTAGAACGGGTTATACACTGATGTGTGCATAAGCCACTTATTCATCAAATCACTTTGAAATTACCTTTGGAACCCATTTGATAATAGGCCCAACGGTTTTTGATTTGTTAAAAGACCAAATGTAAGTCTCATCAATTTGATGAATAGAATTTGCATTCCACGATGAACTAAAACCCGGTGGTTTAGTTGAAAAACGTTTTCGTGGAAGCAAAGGTGAAAAATCATTTGAATTCTTCGAAAAACTTACAACCTTGTGAGATTGATTTGAAAAATGGTTTTTCGAAGTAAAACCATTCACTTTTTGCACAACTGTTTTCACAGGTTTTGGTGCAAGATCAAAAAGTTTCGAAAATGAATATTTGAATGATTTTGACTTAGTTGACTGATCTTTTAAAATCGGTTTCCATTGAAAATTAGTCAACTGAGATTTGGCTTGCGAAATATGTAAAGAATTATCCTCAAAGGATAGAAAAGACACTAAAGTAGTTGTTCCATCAAAATTTGGTTTCTTAGTGTACTTCTTACCCTTTTGTAAGGAGTAATTAGTAAACTGAGAGACCTTTCTTTCAAAAGGTTTTGAAGATTTACCCGTGTAAACCCTCTTTGGAACATCAACTTTAGGTTTGGATGACTCAGATTTTGGAAAACTTTTGGACATCTCAATCTTGTCACATACAAAATCAGGACCAGTCTGAGTTGAGGTCTCAATGGTCTTAACAACATCAAATTTAGTTTGCACAGGGGAATTCACAACTTCACATATAGGACAATCATGTTGAGTGCAAACTTTAACAACTTCATTGGGTGGGTCAGGAGAGAAAAGATGTTGAGTTTGAAAAGATTTGGTTTGTGTTTGCAATTCAATCTCAAGGTCGGAGATTCTCTTTGTAAAAAATGTTTCATTTGACTGAAGTTGCAAACACTTGTCTTCAAGACATTTGATTTGAGCACAAAAATTCGTTCTTTCCTTTTCAACCTTGCTTACAAAAACGGTGGACTTATTTTGCAACTCATGGTTAAGCTCAGAAATCTTTTGTTGCAAAACAAGTTCTTTTGACTGATTGTCTAAAACAATTTTATTGAGCTCTGTGAAAGAATTGTCCAACTCATTTGTTAATTTGGAAATCTTTGATTGCAAATGATCATTTTCTTTTTGAAGACTTTCCATGTTTGACAAAATAAGATCATTAGCAGATTTAAGCTCTTTGTTCTCTGACATGAGTTGGTCAAGTTCAAGTTGAAAACTTTTGGTTTGTTCCATGAGGTTTTGACTCGTCTCATACATGAATCGTTTTTCTTGAAAACGAATGACAGCACATGGAACATGTTTTTTGTTGAAAATCCTAGGATTAAAATTACATGTACAACGAACATCGTCATGATCACGTATGTCATCCCATGTGGGTTCTTGAATGAACATAGTCGTCAACTTATCTGGCACATTGAACTTTATTGACTCAAAGTTTTCCGAAGTCTGATACGAAGAAATAATGGAATTCAAGTCATGAACTTCAGACTCAAAACACGCACGCTTCTTATAAAGAACTTTGAATTTCTTGAAAACATCCTCAAACTCTTGATACACTCGAACAACACAAACATTTCCTCGAGAACATGAACACTCTTGACTGTTATGAAAATTAAATAAACCAAAGTTTGGTTCAAATTTAATCGGTTTGAGCTTAATTGTGGATATTAGGTGTATTTAGATCTAGTGTGTGTATGTGTGTGTGTTGAGGTATTTGAGAGAAAGCTGGTAATTGTAGAGAATTAGATATTATTATATGAAAGCATTAAGTTATAAATGAGGTGGAGGAGGGGTATATATACATTTATCCTATTTTCACTAATACCCCTTCCACACTTAAATAATTACAATTCAACAACATAATTTATAATTCTAACAATAATAATAATAATTTTTGGTCAATCATGTATAATGCACACCTAGTATCCATATTATTAATTTAACGGCTATAACATGTGCTTTTGGTCAACCATGTAAAATTTACAAGTAGTGGGTGATACACATCAATATTCTAGTTTATTGGGCAACCATGTACAAAAGGAAAAGTACATTGGTCTTCCAGTAATTAATCCCATTAAATATTTATTATCCTTGAAGAAAATTTGGGTGAGTGAGTGAAGAGCTGGAGAACTACATAGATGATGATTGTTTAGTATTCGACTCCCCAGTTCTTATCCCATCTTCTACTATTATTTGACGAAACCACTAGGTAATAGTCTAGTGGCCACCAGCTGCCACTTTCCAGGAGAGGTCCTGGGTTCGAGTCTTGCCAAAGGCAAACTTGAGATAATTAGGGGATTATTAAGTGGTTGAGATTCACCTGGACACTAGCCTGACTGGGGGATTAGTGGGTACCAAATAGTACATGGGATCAGGGGGTTCCCATCCAATTACCCTACTATTATTTGATGATATGGAATTTATAAAGGAATTTTCATTACGTCAATCAATATGCAAAGGTTATATTAGTAGCATGTTAAACACTCATTTTATTCCGTTTGTTACCGGCCTTCATCAGTTGTATAAGCAGTGACGGAACTTGAACATACATATTAGGGGGGCTAGGGGGGCGAAAATTAAAAGCATACTATATGATTCCGAAAGACACAAATTGGCATAAAAATAAATCAAAAGCTTCTATGCAACTTAACGACCTCGAAGTTTTTAATACTCGTTGATAGAATCTGAACAAAAATTCTAGACAATTTCTTTGATAACCACAAAGTTATTAGTAAAATTATCGTAAACACACAAATAAACCATTTTTTAAGAAATTATTGATGGTAATAATTTTTGTTTATAAAAAATAGTTTATCTAGATATATTATTTCAAAATCTTTTGGTTTCAAATGATGTATATATATAAGTTATTTACTAATACTTCATTAAAAAAAATATATTTTTATGGATTATGATCAAGGTAAACACTGAAAAGATAATATGAAGTTATAAAATGAAATATAGAAGACATGATATGCTCATAAAATGCATGGAGTTTTTTCTTATTTTGTATAACTTTTAAACTGGATTAGATAGACTCCATAGTAACACTACACAATATTGGAGGGGCTAAAACCCCCCTTTGCCCTTTAATAGTTCCGTCCATGTGTATAAGGACTGTCTACTATAATAACAATCTAATTTCTTTTAGATTCTTCCGTAATTAAAGAAGGCCAAATCGAACTCTTTTCTTATGATAGTAGCTCGAAGACTAAACGGAATGGGAATAACGATTTTATTGATACAAATAAGTTTTGTATCATGGCATCAAGCTGCAATCCTGATCATGATCTTACTAGAACACATACCTTTTTAACTGACGCTACCTTAATCACCTTATTGTAGAGATAAGTTTGGTAGCTGTAAGATGAAAGAGAATATATTCGAGTTTCTGGAATGCCTAAATCGAACATGTTTTTAAAATATCATTATATTTAATGGCAACTAATTACTAGCTAACTAAGGGTGTTCAGATTGTGTTCCCTCATTATTATGAAAAGAGTTTTGTTAAAAGCAACTCAAGGGGTAAGATTTTAATATGCATTAAATAGTTGTACATTACCATACAACTCAAGGGGTAAGATTTTAATATGAAAGGTACAATTTTTTTATGCAAACATTAAATGCAGTCTCAAATGCTACATTTAGCATTTTCCTTATGCAACTAATGACTAGCATTTGTTCCGTGTTTGTTGCCATTTATAATCACCTTATATATTTGATAAGATGATTTAGAAGGTTTTATGAGCTAAAAAAATAACACATTCTGAAACTTTTCCGTGAATGGATTTTTTACGGCTATTCTTGTAGGGCTCATTTCACCCATTAGAGGCTACACAATGCCTTCGTTTCACTCTCGTCCCCCATTTTTTTTATTTTTATGTTCGGACGAGTCAAACATCATTAGGTATGACTCGTCCCACACTCATCTTTGGGTGATTAGTCTGTGTAGGGACGAGTTGCAATTTTAAAGGTGTGTGAGGTGTTTAAGGGATTAGTTTTATAAATGGTGGATCCTAGATAAAAACTAGCATTGAGTATGTTTTAGGGGATTAGTCCTTGATTAGTCTTTGTCTAATGTGACGCTGATGTGGAGCTGACATGGACTCGTCTTTCTAACAGATGAGTCGGGTGCTGGGCAACTCCTCAGGCGAGTCAAGTCATTCACAAGAATCTGAATTGCACTTTGATCATAAAAATATATATGCACTTCCATGTCAAAATCGGTTTGAAATAAAGTCATTTCCTTGACTTTTCCTTTATGAAATTCGCCAGGCAATAATATGATTTTTGCATAAAACATTATTTGTTCATCTATATAAATATAAATAATACCCGTGGCGGATCTAGGATTGAAATTAACATAGTAACATGTGTCCGATTTGGTTGATTTGAAATTAAAACAAGGCCAATGGATTGAATATCGAGCTTGATCGGGTCGGGCCAGTAAATGGTGAACAAAATATTTTTGGACTACATATAATTTATCAATTTACTACTAGAATTTTTTTTAAAATACTACAAAGTATTAAAATAGCTTTAAGCATTAGTGATTGAAGTCTTAAAATGACACTAATATGAACATTACGAAATTTAAAAAAACATATAAAAAACACTACTACAAATATGAGTATTTGTCTAGGCTGATTTTACACGGTTGATAACATAACCTTGTTAAAAGGGAAAAAGCGAAAAATTTGACACGGTTGTTAATAACCAACCGTGTAGGAATGTGAGTTTAGACATCTTGACACGGTTACTTATACTAACCTTGTAAAAAGGCCTGTAAAAGAACCCAAATTTCAATGATAGTGGAGGCCTCCAATTATTTCAACAAAAAAGTTGAAACCCCTCCCATTCATTTTCATCCAAAATATTTCAACGTATCCCTCCTGTTGAAATCCTTCAAAGTACAAATTCCACATCCACAGTCGAGACTTCTAATGAAATAGTGGGTAAAAACTATCATTCAATTTATTTTCCACCCAGAAAGTTAAACTACATATATTATTCTCTCAAAAAAAATAAATTAAATCCTTTTGTTATCCTTCCCATCAGCTTATCTTCATTTACCTCATAAGGTTCATATATTTCTATCTAAAGATTAATTTCTCCCCATATTCCTAACTATTTTTGAATTTATAATCTTTCAGATAAAACATCTTGTATGAGTGAAGCATATATTCAAGTAGTCTATAAGCCGAATGGAAATACCAGTGAATCTTCTTCATGTAAACTTTTTTTTTCTTTCCTTTTTTCACTCCATTCAGAATCTACAAAGTGAACTTTTTTTTCATCATTCAATCCACAACATCTGGAATTTTATTTTTACTTATCTTTTCTTCGATTGTTATTTTGTATATATAGATCTAACTCATGTAATTGTTATACTATTTTTGTTTTTATTTATAGATCTAATGTTATTTTATATATATCTAAGTATATCTTATTAGAGAAAATATATGACAATTTCAGGGACAGTGGAATCTTGATGGATTTGTTGGAGAAGTTACTTTGAGAGAGTGCTTTGAAGAAGCTGGTGTTGTTGGAATAGCGGAGGCTCCTACTATCAAGTTTTTAATATGGAACATTTTTTTTACAATTATAATGTAGGCATCTTGTAACTGAAAAAAGAAAAAAACATGAACTCATTTGATATTTTTGATTACATATTGTAAGACAGCTGTAGCAGTGAGTAGCACCACTTGATTATGATTAAAAAAATAAAGACGAAAAACGGAAGCAGTAAGCTTGTCGGGATGATTTTTTTTTATTTTTGAAAAAGACATGGGTATCAAATATAAACGTGTAAAAATCTAAGCTTTTGACACGGTTAAAAAACCATGTTAAAAAGAGTAGGAATCCGTTACACTACTCTTTTACACGGAAGAAAAACCGTGTAAAACGGTACTTTTTAACCGTGTAAAAATCCTATAAAAAACCATGTTAAATATTTTTAAAGTTCTAATTCTGCCTGAAATAATTAACTATAAAATCTGTGAATGTCTATTAAGCCCCCATGAAAAGCCCAATACCATTTTTCTCAAAATTTGGGCCGGTACAAATTTAAAAAAAAACTGCTCAATGCCGCCTTCTGCGGGTTTTGAGCCCCTCGACAGTGTATGGGGGAGGTTAAGATGTAGACAGACCTTACCTCTACCTAAGTGGAGAGGCTGCTTCCATGGTCTACCTAAATGGTAGAAAAATCCCTCCAACCTTTGCATGGGATGAGGATCGAACCCATGACCTCTGTCTCCAGAGGTCAGGGTGTTTACCAGTGATCCAACCATGCTGCTTCCCGTACAAATTTAACAAGATATTGAAAATCTAAAATTGTAAAATAGAAAATGTAACACCCCAACATGGCGGAATCATGGGGTATCACTTAGAAAAGCACAGCATGACATGGGAATTATGTAGAGTCAAACTATATGCATTCAATAGATTGAAACAATCCACAAGCTCATTACAATAATCAACATTCATCAAAATACACACTCAATCCATACTTAAAAGAAAATGTTCAAACGATAGTAGTTGATCCTAAGCATAACCCATTAAAGGGAAATAAGGATCACGGATCCAGACAGTCCAAAGTAAGTCCAATCCTAGCAATGCAAGCATATAATCATCCATTCTGTCTTTGATTAACTTGATTACCTGAAAAGTGTACTAAAGAGCGTCAACATAAAGTTGGTGAGTTCGTAGGGACATATAACAAGGAATAAACGTATCGGAAATACAACCGTTAACGATATACGGGGATTAGAATACCTAATCACATCAAGAAAACCCAAAAGGGTATACAATACAAGACACAATACATACACGATTCAACAACGTTACGGCATGACTTACATATATTTCAAAGGCATGTATACGGCATGACTTACGTATATTCCAACAGCATGTATAACCATGACTTACGTATATTTCAACAGCATGTATAACGGCATGACTTACGTATATTTCAACAGCATGTATCAACATAACATATACGTTCCATACAATACAACGTTTATCAATAACGAATCCATATAACGATTAACAACGTTCCACAAGCACATTTAACAATAACGATTCCACATAATGATTAACAACATTCAACAAACACGTATATGTACACTTTTCAGCCCGAATCTCAATTAGAGTAGGGAGGGTTTACGAAACTCACCTTGATTGAATATGCAAGCTAAATACAAGATATAGTCGAGTTATAATCGTCCAACAATCGCTTAGCGTGCACCACCTATAAATATATATACATTACAATTCACGTGTCAACCCTCATCTAAGTTTTAGAAGAGTAAATGAACCTTAGAGGACAATTGAGACTCGACTCGGTTACTTCACAACTCTCAAGTGTCTTAATGATTCAACCGGATGTAAACAAAGACACTTTATCACTTCATTTTTGAAAATGGCAATGGATTCAAGGTATAAGGATTATACCATGATAAAGTAGACTCTCTCACGATTCCAACGATAGGTCATACGACTAAAACGGACTTACGGTTCAAAAGTTATGATTTTTCAAAATAAATTAAGTTTTGATGTACTGTGGGATAGGTGCGACGCACCAAAGCTGAGGTGCGACGCACCAAAGGCTCAGAAAACTCAGAAATCAGTTCTAAATTAAGCCAAACACGAACCAAAACCCTTCCCATACCATTTTAACTCCAGGAATCGACCAAGGGCCTTTCCAACATGTTTTTGGACATAAATATTCATATATACACATAATCAAACCCAACCCACTTCATGAATTCAATCCAAAACCTCAAAATCACTTCTAGATCATATCAAACCCAAACCAAAACCAACCAACCCATAACTCAACTTTTGGCTCGATTTGTGACCCGGAAACACTTGATTACAACTAGAAACATGTTAACAAACATAAAATGATGATTATGGAATGAGTTTAACTTACCAAAAGCTCCTCGATGCAAAAATTCGGATTTGAGACTAAATATATGAAGAACACTTGAAATGAACCAAGTCTTGAATTCTTTTAAAGATGATGATGATTGTTGTTATAAACTAGTTAATATTACCTATTAATTTGATGATAAATCCAGAATTTTAGATTAAGAAGAGAAGAAAAGGATCGTGAGTTTTGGTTTTGAGTTCCTGGGAGAATAATTGAGTGAATGATTGGTATAATAGGTTAGATAGATAGATAGGGGTATTTATCCATTTAAGGGGTTAGGTTCATGATCAATAACAAACAACAAAGCTTTCACAATTATTCTAAAGTTATGTCGGCCTTTGTCTCATTAATGAAATTATTATCTAACCACCGACACTGTTCCACCGACACTGTTTCACCGACACTGTTCCACCGATACTGTTTAAACCGTACATTATACTTAAGGTTTTGTATATACGTTTTCCCTGTTACTACAGTTACTCAATTACCGTCTATATTTTCATAACACATATTGGCCAATATCATAACCACATAATATGGGCTTAATTCTAGAAGCCCAATATCATATTATATTTAGTCCAATTTACAGATAAATGTACGCAGTTATGTCAAAGTTTTCATTTATTGAATTAGTTACTCAAATTACATACACTGTCAAACGGTAAAAATCACAAATGTTACATTATTCCCCCGTTAAAGGAATTTCGTCCCGAAATTCGAATCTAACTAGACTCGTTAAACAAATGGGGATATTTGGCTTTCATGGAATCTTCACGTTCCCATGTAAACTCGGGTCCACGTCTAGCTTGCCATCTCACTTTAACGAGTGTATACCGAGTATTCTTTAATTTTCTAGTTTGTCGATCTAGAATTTCTATTGGTTCTTCCACAAACTTCAACGTTTTATCAACACGGATTTCTTCAAGAGGCACGTGAAGCGTTGGGTCGGCCAAACACTTCCTAAGATTACATACATGGAAAACATTATGAACTCCACTCAAGGTTTGAGGAAGTTCCAATCGATAAGCTACCGGACCAATACGTTCCAAGATTTTGAACGGGCCAATGTATCTGGCCCCAACTTGCCACGTTTCACAAAACGAACCACACCTTTCCACGGGGACACTTTCAATAACACATAATCACCAACTTCAAATTCGAAGGGGTCGTCTAACATTAGCATATTTCAATTGTCGTTCTCGGGCCACTCTTAACTTTTCTTTGATTTGTGAGATCACTTTCGTCGTTTCAATAACAATTTCGGGCCCAACGAGTTGGCTTTCACCAACTTCTGCCCAAACTAGCGGTGACCTACAATCTCTCCCATATAATGCTTTAAATGGAGCCATTCCAATGCTAGCATGATAGCTATTATTGTAGGAGAATTCAACCAAAGGAAGATGCACATCCCAATTACCACCAAAATCAATGGCACAAGCTCTTAACATATCTTCTAATGTTTGAATCGTTCTTTCACTTTGACCATCAGTTTGTGGGTGGAACGCCGTACTCATGCCGAGACGAGTACCCATAGATTTCTGGAACGCCTTCCAAAATTTTGAAGTAAATCGGGCATCCCGATCGGATATCACGGAAATCGGCACTCCATGCTTGGATATCACCTCTTTGATGTACAAACGTGCCATGGTGTCAAATTTATCATCTTCCCGGATGGCTAAGAAGTGAGCCGACTTAGTCAACCGGTCAATTATCACCCAAATGGTGTCCGACCACTACTCGTTCTTGGTAACTTCATGATGAAGTCCATAGCAATTTCTTCCCATTTCCACACCGGTGTTGCCGGTTGGACTAGTAAGCCCGGTGGTTTCTTGTGGTCGACTTTCACTTGTAAACAAGTGAGGCATTGACTAACATACCTAGCAATGTCCGTCTTCATTCCCGGCCACCAATACAAGTCTCTCAATCCAAAGTACATCTTGTCGAAACCCGGGTGAACCGAATAAGCTGACTTATGAGCTTCATCCATCAATTTCAATCGCCATCCTCCAAGAATGGGGATCCACAATCGATCAACAAAATACAAACCATTATCGTTCTTCCTATCAAACTGTTCTTCTAGACCGTGTAAAGCTTCATCGGTGAAGTTCTCCGGTCTAGTTGCCAATTCTTGAGCTTCGATAATGGAGTCACGACACTCCTTAATACAGTGAAGCTCATGGCTTTAACTCGTCTTGGCTTTCATACGTTCCTTTCGACTCAAAGCATCGGCTACCACATTTGCTTTACCCGGTGATACCGGATAACGCAATCATAATCACTCAACAGCTCAAGCCACCTTCTTTGCCTCATGTTCAGGTCATTTTGAGCGAAAATATGTTGAAGACTTTTGTGATCGGTATAGATCACGCTCTTGGTGCCATACAAGTAATGCCTCCAACATTTCAAAGCAAATACCACTGCTCCCAATCTAAGTCATGAGTCAGATAATTCTTCTCATGCACCTTCAATTGTCTGGATGCATATGCTATCACCTTATCCCGTTGCATTAAGACACAACCCAATCCTTGCCCGGATGCATCACAATATACAACGAAATCATCGGCTCCATCGGGCAAGCTCAAGATGGGTGCATCACACAATTTGTCTTTCAACAATTGGAATGCTTGTTCTTGCTTTTCTCCCCAATCAAACCTTCTTTCTCGTTGAGTCAACAAGGTCAAAGGTTGGGCGATCTTTGAAAAGCCTTCAATAAACCGTCTATAATAACCCGCCAAACCAAGAAATTGGCGAATTTCGGTCAGTGTTTCAGGTCGTCTCCAATTCTTCACTGCTTCAACTTTACTTGGGTCCACATGAATTCCTTCTTTGCTCACTACGTGACCAAGAAACTGGACCTCTTCAAGCCAAAATTCACATTTGGAGAACTTGGCATAAAGCTTTTCTTTCCGGAGTAACTCTAAGACTTTTTTCAAATGTTCCAAATGATCTTCTTTGGTTTTGGAATAGATGAGAATGTCATCGATGAAAACAATGACAAATTGGTCCAAGTAGGGCTGACACACTCGGTTCATCAAGTCCATGAACACAGCTGGTGCGTTAGTCAACCCAAAAGGCATCACCGTAAATTCAAAGTGTCCATATCTCGTTCGAAAGGCGGTTTTTGGAATGTCGTCTTCATGAACACGTAATTGATGATAACCCGACCTCAAATCAATTTTGGAAAAGAAACGAGCACCTTGGAGTTGGTCGAATAAATCGTCAATCCTAGGAAGAGGATAACGATTCTTTACCGTTAGTTTGTTCAATTCTCTATAATCGATACACATTCGGAATGTGCCATCCTTCTTTTTAACGAACAAAACCGGTGCGCCCCAAAGGATTGACTAGGGCGAATGAAACCCTTGTCTTGAAGCTCTTTGAGTTGGGCGGCCAACTCTTGTAATTCGGTCATGGCTAAGCGATAAGGCGCTTTGGCCACGAGAGAAGCGTTAGGAATAAGTTCAATACGGAAGTCAAGTTCACGAGATGGAGGTAAACCCGGTAGGTCATCCGGAAATACATCCGCAAAGTCTTTAACTACGGGCACGGTTTTCAATTCAATCTTTATGATCTTAACACTATATACATTCCCATCCCATAGTTCGGTCGTTTCGCCTTGAACCACTAATTCTTCCCTATTTTCTAACGGGATCCTCACAGTTCGACTACCACAATCAATTACCGCGTTCATGGCCGATAACCAATCCATACCCACATCACGTCAAAACTACCGATATCAAAAGGCATTAAGTCAATGTAAAATGAGTGATCACATAAATCTAACACACAATCACGAACAACTTGACTAATCCTAGACAATCCACCATTTACCATTTCAAGTTCAAAACAATAGGACAACGGGCTAGGATTAGCATCGATCAACAGAATAAAATCATTGGAAATGAGACTATAATCGGCTCCAGAATCAAATAACACGGTAGCATATTGGTGATTGAGAAAAGGTACCTGCTACGACATTAGGATCACCACGAGCCTCGGCCGCATTCACGGCAAAAGCTCTTCCACGGGGGGCCAAATGTTGGCGAGGAGCTTGAGGAGGTTGTTGTTGTTGTCCTTGGTTTCCTCGGTTTTGATTCGGACCGGCAATTTACAACTGGTTAGGATGCACGGTCACTTGGACTTGTTGGCCAATAAGATGTGGGCACCGGTTGCGGTAGTGGTCTTGGCTACCACATTCATAACAAGAACCCGGAACCATCGGGGGACGTATAGCATTAAGGGGAGCAACATTTAAAGGACCATTCCGGGGGTTAGTTGGACAAAATCTTGAGGTGTGTCCCGGTAGGTTGCAATGAAAACAAGCATCACATCTCATGGTGGGTTGGTGGTGACGATTACACCTAGGACATAAAGGATTAGTCCCGGCATAACCACCTCTTGAAGGGCCCGTCGCCGGTACAACCGCCGCAAAAACTTTCCCACCACGACCATGGCGCTTATTATCACGCCTATCATCTTTCTTGGTGCCGCTTGACTCGGCAACATCCTTCCTTTTATTGTCATTCTTATTATCGTTCTTGTTCAACTTGCCACCCCTAATGAATTCCAAGGTTATGCTAGCGGTACGGGTGGTTGCCTCTTTGTAAGTTAAAGGCATGGTGGGGTGAGAGACAAGCACTCTCACTTCATGTGGCAATCCCGCAACATACTTCTCAATCTTAACCTCTTGGGGTCTCACATAATGAGGATGAGTCTAGAGAGTTGGCCAAAACGGCGTGTGTAACTCTCGTAGTCTCCTCCCTTCATGGCAAGTTTAGAAATTCCACTTGCAATCTCCTCAGTTCATGGGCCGGGCAATACTTAGTAGTTATCATATTCTTGAACTCTCCCCATACAAGATTATTAGCCGCATCAATCCCCAATTCATCAACTTCTTCGTTCCACCACTCAAGAGCCCCACCTTTCAACATACCGGAAGCATAAGTGATTCTTTGGTGGTAGGCACAACCACTTCGAGCAATGATAGATTCAATGCTCTCTAACCATTCCAAGCAACCCGTAGCACCACTTTCTCCATTAAATTCCGGGACTCCACAAAGTTTGAAGTCTTTAAACAAGCATCCCGGTTGACGAACATCATAACCCGGTCTAGGTAAAACTTCTCCTACACCTACTCCGTTTACATTTACGTTTTCTTGTTCATTTTGTATGGGAACCGCTTCATCTTCCGGTTCTTCTTGTTCATTATTATTTCCCATGGCCGCTTGAATTCGGGCCATAAGATCCGGCATGAGGTCATTTAGAGCTTGTGTGACAACCTCGGCGGTTATCGGGGGATTAGGATTACCCCGACCACCTCTGCCACCACGACCTCCACGACCACCTCTGCCACCACGACCACCTCTGTCACCACGTCCACCAACTACTTCTTGTTCAATCGGGTTCTCGGGTTCATTCTGAGGTCCATAGTTAGTGTTAGCTCTCCTTGTTCTAACCATTTTCCTGGACACGTGTGTTATATCAGTAAGTTAGTTTTCACACGAAAAATCAAAATCGTCCGTCAAACATTACATACCTAAATCCTTCTAAATCATTGCATGAATATAATTATCTCTACAAGGAATATTATCATGGCAATAATCTAAGGCTTCAGCAATCATACAATTTACAATCAATAACACAATCACGAAAACATTCAACGCTATATAAAAGGGTCAAGTCATAACAAGGTGGGTAAAGCATAGTCCGAATTTTAACCTCAACATTCAACACATTAAAAGTGTTTGTATACAGGGTGTACCATCGGCTAACCCTCCACACCGTTAATATATTGAATGGATGTCCAAAACTCGGTTCTGATATGTTCTCTAAGTGTTGACCGGGTATGTATACAGGGTGTACCAGCGGCTAACCCTCCACCTAACCAACACTCATTAACATACCGGGTTAGCTACTATACTTTATCCACGAGGCGCAATCCATGAGATCATTAACTTTATATGACATAGGATAACCATAGATTTGTTGATCAGGCGCCTCTAGGGTTATCGAATGTTATACTCCATTAATGTCATCGTTTCATTTTGCTTATGGGGACAAATAATAAATGCTTCTAAAATTCAACACATCAACGTTCATCACAACATTTCCACAATTAACGGTGTATCCCGACACTATCATATACGTTCATCACAACAATTCTCACATAACAATCAAGTCATCATATCATAAGCAACCTACGAACTCCATTTAAAACGTTTTTATGCATCATACAGTTCACGTTGCACACAAAGTTCCCTATCATGCATGCTAATATGAAATGTGGGTGCGATGGCTATAGACTATGTAAATCCTCCTAGTTCTCTACAACCACGGCTCTGATACCATTCTGTAACACCCCAACATGGCGGAATCATGGGGTATCACTTAGAAAAGCACAGCATGACATGGAAATTATGTAGAGTCAAACTATATGCATTCAATAGATTGAAACAATCCACAAGCTCATTCAAATACATTACAATAATCAACATTTATCAAAAATACACACTCAATCCATACTTAAAAGAAACTGTTCAAACGATAGTAGTTGATTCTAAGCATAACCCATTAAAGGGAAATAAGGATCACGGATCCAGACAGTCTAATGCAAGTCCAATCCTAGCAATGCAGGCATATAATCATCCATTATGTCTCTGATTAACTTGATTACCTGAAAAGTGTACTAAAGAGCGTCAACATAAAGTTGGTGGGTTCGTAGGGACATATAACAAGGAATAAACGTATCGGGAAATACAACCGTTAACGATATACGGGGATTAGAATACCTAATCACATCAAGAAAACCCTAAAGGGTATACGTTAGCACAACATCAACACATATCACGATTCAACACGTTCGGCATGACTTACATATATTTCAAATGCATGATCAACGGCATGACTTATGTATATTCCAACAGCATGTATAACCATGACTTACGTATATTTCAACAGCATGTATAACGGCATGACTTACGTATATTTCAACAGCATGTATCAACATAACATATACGTTCCATACAATACAACGTTTATCAATAACGAATCCATATAACGATTAACAACGTTCCACAAGCACATTTAACAATAACGATTCCACATAATGATTAACAACGTTCAACTAACACGTATATGTACACTTTTCAGCCCGAATCTCAATTAGAGTAGGGAGGGTTTACGAAACTCACCTTTATTGATATGCAAGCTAAATACAAGATATAGTCGAGTTATAACGTCCAACAATCGCTTAGCGTGCACCACCTATAAATATATATACATTACAATTCACGTGTCAACCCTCATCTAAGTTTTAGAAGAGTAAATGAACCTTAGAGGACAATTGAGACTCGACTCGGTTACGTCACAACTCTCAAGTGTCTTAATGATTCAACCGGATGTAAACAAAGACACTTTATCACTTCATTTTTGAAAATGACAGAAGATTCAAGGTATAAGGATTTTACCATGATAAAGTAGACTCTCATACGATTCCAACGATAGGTCATACGTCTAAAACGGACTTACGGTTCAAAAGTTATGATTTTTCAAAATAAATTAAGTTTTGCTGTACTGAGGGATAGGTGCGACGCACCAAAGATGAGGTGCGACGCACCAAAGGCTCAGGAAACTCAGAAATCAGTTCTAAATTAAGCCAAACACGAACCAAAACCCTTCCCATACCATTTTAACTCCAGGAATCGACCAAGGGCCTTTCCAACATGTTTTTGGACATAAATATTCATATATACACATAATCAAACCCAACCCACTTCATGAATTCAACCAAAACCTCAAAATCTCTTCCAAATCATATCAAACCAAAACCAACCAACCCATAACTCAACTTTTGGCTCGATTTGTGACCCGGAAACACTTGATTACAACTAGAAACATGTTAACAAACATAAAATGATGATTATGGAATGAATTTAACTTACCAAAACTTCTTGAAGCCAAAAGTTTAGATTTGAAGCTAAATGGATATGAAGAACACTTGAAATGAACCAAGTCTTGAATTCTTTTAAAGATGATGATGATTGTTGTTATAAACTAGTTAATATTACCTATTAATTTGATGATAAATCCAGAATTTTAGATTAAGAAGAGAAGAAAAGGATCGTGAGTTTTGGTTTTGAGTTCCTGGGAGAATAATTGAGTGAATGATTGGTATAATAGGTTAGATAGATAGATAGGGGTATTTATCCAGTTAAGGGGGTTAGGTTCATGATCAATAACAAACAACAAAGCTTTCACAATTATTCTAAAGTTATGTCGGCCTTTGTCTCATTAATGAAATTATTATCTAACCACCGACACTGTTCCACCGACACTGTTCCACCGACACTGTTCCCGACACTGTTTAACCGTATATTATACTTAAGGTTTTGTATATACGTTTTTCCCTGTTACTACAGTTACTCAATTACCGTCTATATTTCCATAACACATATGGGCCAATATCATAATCACATAATATGGGCTTAATTCTAGAAGCCCAATATCATATTATATTTAGTCCAATTTACAGATAAATGTACGCAGTTATGTCAAAGTTTTCATTTATTGAATTAGTTACTCAAATTACATACACGGACAAACAGGTAAAAATCACAAATGTTACACCAACATATATAAATTGCAATCAGTCAAGATTTGAGTCAGGGCTTTACAATTTGCATAGTCACACAGCGCGCAGGAGCATCTAATCATCTTATCTGCCGGTAAGTCAGTCAGTCAAAATTGCTAAACCTTTTTTGTTTTCTTCCACCATTAACATCAAATCTTCGGTTTACATGATCCGCCCTTCCCTTGAATAACACATATGAGTCAAAGTGTAATGTATTTAGATTTCATGAGTCAAAGTAGAATGCGTTGACCTTTTGTGTCAACGAGACATAGATAATTATTTAGCCAAATTTGTTTACTATGGCCCGTTTATATACTACATACTTACATAGTAGTTGACCCGTTGACCGTTGTACATACAAAAGGCACAAAGCATGCAAAGGAAGGTATATAAAACTTCCAAGAGACTCTTGTTATTACTGCATTAAGGTTACTGTATATATATACAGCTACAGATAATTCGAGATAATATCGTTCTTCATTTTTTTCTTCTCACAAGGAACCCTAAAAGCTTAATTACTCCTATTCTTTTCTTTTAAATTTCCTCTTGAGTAATTAAATTACAGTAAGCATTTTATTCCGAGAATTCAGTTTTTTGATCTCCCCTGGCCTTATTATCATTCATTCACTCTAGGTAGTACGTACATAGTGCTTATTTACTATTTATTGTTATTATTGACTAATGAAAGTTTGCATTGAATTTGGTGGTATTTAGACATCTCAGCCTCGATCCGCCACTCGATGTCTCTAAACGACTACTCCTTCCTTACGGATGAGGTGACGTATATTTTGTTGGAATATATAACTAAATATCATTATTCACGAGTACGCAACGGAAGCAAATCAAACCATGTAATCAAATAATTAACCTTGAAATAGGATTAAGGAATACCTCTTAATGTAGATGATAAAGTAAAGAAACTTTAAAAGGATTTGAAGTAAATCCCTCTACGATTGCACACTAGACACCCTTGTATTGTATGCTAGTACCCGAATCACGAACAAACCCTTTTGCTTAAACCCTTGGATCGATGGCTAAAACTCTAGCTACAAAACCGAAACCGAAAACCCTATGAGGAGAGGGTTTCGGCCGAACCAAAGAAGGGAGAGGAGGAGTTTTTCTTGTGTGAATTGATGCAAAAACCCTTAGACTTAAGCATCTATTTATAGGGTGAAATTAGGGTTTAATGACTTTGTAAACAAGTCACCTTAACCCATTTTGAGCCATCAAAACCGGCCCCCAAAACCGGCATCGGTTCATTTTACCTGAACACTAACAACTCCCCACTTGAGCTCGTGATACCATTATAGTGTGGAAGGTAAAACATTTGGTTAAGACGTGACTAGAAGGGCAGTTAGCGAGGAAAAACGAGACCCCAAAGTGCTTCCCCGAAATAAAGGCTAGGATTTCTTAAAGTAGATAATTGTAGGAAAAATGTCGCGACAGCGCATATTTAATGTAGGGATAAACCCATGTATGGGGGGGGGCGAGGCGCCATTGTATGATACCTAGAAGAGTAGTAAACATGGAATATGGGATCAATGTCTTTGTGAGTGATTTGACGGATTCTGTTCTCAGTTCAAGTACTTAAGATACCCCCAAAGACCACATATCGAGACACATCTGGGCATCATTGGGAACTGGCCATAGTAAACCTTTAAATAGTTACCAAGTGAGGGCCCACATGGTAAAATCATTCTGCAACATTAGTTGGCGTTAGGCAAGGAACTAGAGGCGGGAAGGAATGTCCAGCGCCAGCTAAGACAACACTCGGCCGCCGAGCGCGGGGAACGAAATCCCCGCAGAGGGGAGGCTCACGGGAAAGTAGGGATGCCTAAAGAGGCGGATGTTGGCGCCAATGGTATCATTCTGCAACTATTACGTTGGAATGTCTGCAACTATTAGTTGGAGGAACAAATCCTGTATTGACTACACCTGTCAGTCATCATACTTCACTACACTTTCTGAAAATAGCCCTTTATGTACTCCCTTATTCAGGAGAGTTAGAACTATATCAAGTAAGTGCAATCAATACATGCTGACCTGCTTGTATCTCAAGTCAAAGGATCAATAAAGTAACCATTTACGAATTTCACTTAATGACGCCGATCCATAAAGTGATAAATTCGTTAGTGGGGTAGTCCGATATGCATCATATGGATACCATGTGAGTTTGGTGGGACCACCATTATATATTCAAAGAATATAACCAATCGCTCAGATTTGTCTTAGTTTAATTATATTCCCATATAATTAATCGACAATGGACAATTTAGAATATTTAATAAAATATTCAAGGATTAAACATGCAAATATAGGATACAATTAATATTAAATGAAATCAAACATATCAAGTACTTTATTTCATTATGAAAATATAAATTGTTTAACATCCCTTATCCAAATACCGAAACAACAGATTTACATGAAATAACTAGCTAATTTAAGTCCTATGCCCTCGGCATGCCTTTCAAGCTTGGGCCTAGCCAAAGCTTTTGTGAAAGGATCAGCTAAGTTAAAATCTGTGTGAACTTTGATTAATTTGATCTCTCCTAGTTCGATCTGCTCACGAACATAGTGATATCTTCTAGCATAATGTCTGGCACCTTTCTGAGCTCCGGGCTCGTTGGCAATGATTAATGCACCAGTGTTATCACAGTACATATCAGTGGGTAAGTCACTCGAGGGGATCACGTCAAGCCCGCTAATGAACTTCCTTATCCAGACTGCTTCCATTGCGGCTTCTGAGGCGGCAATGTACTCAGACTCTGTTGCAGACATGGCAACTGTAGTTTGCTTCTTGCTTTTCCAATCCACAGCACCTCCGTTAAGAACGAAGACGAATCCTGACTGAGACTTCATGTCATCTCTATCAGTTTGAAATCCAGCATCACAGTATCCGGTCACTTTGAGTTCTAAGTCTGGATTTCCTCCATACACCAAAAACATATCTTTAGTAGCCCGTAGGTACTTCAGAATGTTCTTAACAGCAGTCCAGTGACTTTCACCTGGATTCTGTTGATATCGGCTAACGATGTTTTGCGCGAACGCCACATCGGGTCTAGTGCATCTAACCGCATACATAATTGATCCCACAGCCGAAGCATAAGGGACTCTTCGCATACGCTCCAC
>CM067168.1:132027468-132092185 GCA_034093135.1 Erigeron breviscapus | reverse complement strand
AACCCTCCACACCCCTAGCAAATCAGATGCATGTCGGGATTTGGTTCTGATATGCCCTCAAGGTATTGGTAAGGTATGTATACAGGGTGTACCAGCGGCTAACCCTCCACATGTATGGTGAATTAGATGCATCGATCAAATTTCAACAACTAAAGCGCGGTCCGAATCTAACTCCTACATCCAATATACTAGAGGTATATGTATACAGGGTGTACCAGCGGCTAACCCTCCACACCCCTAGCAAATCAGATGCATGTCGGGATTTGGTTCTGATATGCCCTCAAGGTATTGGTAAGGTATGTATACAGGGTGTACCAGCAGCTAACCCTCCACACCCCTAGCAAATCAGATGCATGTCGGGATTTGGTTCTGATATGCCCTCAAGGTATTGGTAAGGTATGTATACATGGTGTACCAGCGGCTAACCCTCCACCCGACCAACACCCATTAAGCATACCAGTTTACCTACCACACTTTAACCATCAGGGCGCGATCAATGTTGCTAATAATTCCATAGGCACATATACCACACGCGAAAAGGTGATCAGGCTTTTCTATGATGATATATCGCCATACTTCTTCGCTAACACCACTTCATCTCGCTGGGGACAATAGAATAATAAATATATAACCAACCATCTCCAACATCTCCTGCTCAAGTTCAAGTCACGATTTCGACCAGCACAAGCACACCTACTAACTCCCACATATAACATTATATTTCGCAACTCCTAAGTGGCTAAGTAGCATGGTACTAAATGCACAAGATCATACATCTCAATCTATATAAATCAACAAATCATACTTCACATAAGGAAATCACATAAGGTTTACTTGAACAAGATGCACACGTAATTCCTATTATGCATGCTATGTGAGGTTCTTAGGTTATAGTCTAGGCAAAACCACCTAATTCTCTATAACCACGGCTCTGATACCAATCTGTCACACCCCGACTAAGGCGGAAAACTCGGGATGCAACGCATAGCACACGCGTCATGGATGTTACATAGAGTAACTACATGAATACATAAAACAACCCACATTCATATAATTAAATCATAAGCATTTAACATAAAGTCAAAATCCAAAGCAAACATAGATAAACTCCCACGCAGGGGATAAGCAGTTAGGCATAATGCCATAGTCTAAACACAAGGCATCAACAATCAAAACAGAAGATATGCAGCTCCAAATCCTAAGTCTGAGTCTGCTAAAGGCCACCATGCTATCCTCCTTAGCCACTTCTAACATTCTCAACTTGAACACCTGAAAGGATACAAAAAAGCGTCAACACAAAGGTTGGTGAGTTCGTAGGGTTTGTAAACAAGTATCAAGTTATGTGCCAGGTCGAATATCATCATGATCAACACAACAATATGGCTATCAACTTACTTGTGATAGCAAGTTTGTCAAGTATGTCTATGCCACCAGCACTTACGGTATACCAGGCCTAAGGTGCAAGTATCAAGTATCAAGTATCTGGTGCCTCCAACTCCACCATAAGTATCAAGTATCAAGTTGTGGCCTTACGGTTAAACAACCTGCCTTTATTAATGATATGTGGCCTTACGGTTAAACAACCTGCCTTTACATCCACATGTATCAAATATCACAGTGCACATCATACAGTACAGTTAAATAGCCATAAATAATGATAGTCACAAAGGCACAAGTATCCCAAAATAGGTTGTCAAAAATATGTATCCAAATTAAGTTACCAAATATGAATCCAATATAATCATCATAAGTGTATCCCAAATAAGTTACCAAAATCATCATAACATAGTTTCAGAAAAACAGTTTGTATCCTTTCAGCCCCATGAAAACATGTGAAAAGGGGACTACGAAACTCACCTGATGCTCATATGATAGCTAAGCACATAATAACGTCAAGCAGAGTATATCCACAAGTATCAACGAGTCACCGAGTTTACTAGGTTTGACTAACATTCACCATCTTTGCGTGTTTGACCAATTTGAGAGTTTTGACCATTTGAGTGTTCTGCTCGTTTGAGTATTCTAACCATTTGAGTGTTTCTGATCATTTGAGAGTTTCTGACGATTTCAGTGTTTCTGAGGATTTGAGTGTTTCTGAGGATTTGAGTGTTTCTGAGCATTTGAGAGTTTCTGACGATTTGAGTGTTTCTGAGAATTTGAGAGTTTCTGACGATTTGAGTGTTTTCCAGATTTGAGTGTTCTTGACCAGATTTGTGTGTTCTTTCCTAAGTACTCTCAAAACGTTTTTCTTAAAAATCGTTGTTAGTTTCAGAAATCCGGTTGTGCTTTTACGATCCTTATCACTATAGAAAAACAATATTAAACATACGGACTCTAAAACGAACTATAAGTACGTGACCCATTTGGTAAAAAAGTTTGAGAAAAGTTACTAAATCATCAAAAAGATAGACACTTTGTTTACAAAAATACAAGAAACTTTAGATCTAGACATAATAGATGTATTTACAACTCTTGGTAGTACAAAGTTAGAAACTTGACAACTTTGTAGATCTAGTTAAAATCACAAATTTTATAAGAAAAGAAAATACAAAAGTTTTGTACTTTGACTCAAGAATATGGAATGGATGATGAATATAGTGTTGTTTTGTTGCTAGATTTATAGAATACAAGTGAAAAAGATGATTTTTAGGCAAAGATAGATTTGTGTGTTCTTGTGAGATTTGAGAGTTTTTGAGAGGATATTTTGTGATTTGTGTGTTGTGTGTTTTTGGTTTTTTCTCTTGTTTGAGTGTTTCTCAAGGGCTTATATAGAGGGGGGGAAGACATGGGCATTTTGAGGGTTCTAAATGAGTGTTCTCATATTTTAATAATTTCATTATTATTATTATTATTAACAACCAACATTTTATTCGCTAGTCATTTTCAAAAATTATATTTTCAATAAATCGTCCACTTAGCTTCCGACAAATTAATTTTGCTCCACGTTACGCAACACAAATAATTTTCTTAAATAAGCGTTCACAACGATTTCGGTTATTGATTCCCGCTAAGAAAGTTAGTCGCATTTGCATGCAAACCACAAAACGTTAACAAATCTAAACCACGGGTGTTACAATATGAAATGCGCTCTTTTGCTATTTGTGTATTTATTTGTATTATGAGATGACCTGTTATTTAATGTGTGGATATTTGTAATTCCAGAAAAAATATTGAAAAAAAAAAATTTGAACCATGACACGCAAAAGAAGGGTCATAAACGGTGTTAAAAAAGTTTGTCGTAAAAGCGTGTCATAAGAAGTGTCATAAACGCATGACGTGCACAGGGCGCGTCATATTGCTTTATGACGCCTCGATCCATGACACCAAAAAGCGCGTCATCTGACGACGACGGGTATCTTTCAACAGATGATGATGTTATGTATCATGACCAGAGCAAGTGTCACCTCCACTTTCGTTTTCTCGAGGACAACGATGACTTTGATTTTTAGGCACAACCGTTTGGTAAATAATCTTCATTCACCCCTTTGGGGGCACATATTATTATGGCATGGCATGTATCTTTTTTATATATTTTTTTAATCTAACTCATTGTTGAATGCATATTATATCTCCAGTTCATATTCAGAATCAAAATAAATGTGTCTTTTTAAGATTTTGTGTGTTTCGTTGCCACTTGCCACCATGGCAGGGCTACTTTGATCTTTCTCGTTTCTATTCAGAATCAAAATATATATATGTACAAAATTAACCACATGTAACATGCTTAATACTTTTTTGAGTTAATTATAGAAATCGTCCCTGTCGTGGTACCCAGTTTGCAGGTTTCATCCCTAACTTTCATAAATTACACTTTTAGTCCAAAAAACTTTGCTCCGTCAACAGTTTTAGTCATGGCCATAAACATCCGTTTAAAATGAGACCACGTGCCAGACACATGATGGGTATTTTAGTCTTTTTCTTACCAGAGGACCAAAAGTGTAATTAACTCCGATATCTTTTAACATCATTAGTATCATTCCAATCCAGATTTTGAAATCAACAAGGCAAACAATAGATCTAAAAGTTAAAATTACAAACATTGAAATGATATAAGATAGGAATTAAAATCTTCAAAAAGAAAATAGAGATTAACATATACACACAAAGATTCCCTATCTCAAAATCTGCCGACAAACATATACACACGAAATTTTCATATATGTATGTATATACACACTTGTCTTTGAGAGAAAAAGCAATGGCCGAAGAAACCTTCCGACCACCATCGCTGCAAACTCCGACAAAACACTATCAACCACCACCATTGTATCTTTCAACAACCACCAGCAATCTTGCCTTTATAGCTTTCAACAACCACCACCACTCCTGCTGCGACAACATCCACAGGTCACTAGCGCAATCAGATCCACCAGCGTCATCACACCCCTATTTTAAATCACAACCACCATTTACATCTCCAACTTTATTTTTGGAGCCATCATATGAAGATTCAAAACCTATAAATCAGAAATCGAATCTTCCCAAAAAACAACCACAAACGAAGATGATGGTGGTCGGAGATTCGCATTGTGGTGGTGAAGGCGATTTTAAAGTGGTGATAGTGGTGATTGGATAGATCATAAACATCCAATAAAAGAATAAGAAGAAGGAAGATTTATGGATTTTAGTTTTGCTTTTAGATCTATCATTATATATTTGCACACCCATGTTCATCAAACTTATGTCGAAATTCCGGTCATCGGAGAGTAAATGTGGTTAGATTTCTGGCGGATTTTCATTTTCATTGTTATATGTTCATTTCTGTTATAATTTTGAAAATAAATAAAATAGAAGGAAAGTAAGTGCGGGTTGATAAAGTGGATGATATGGGATGGATGTATCATGTATGTATGGGTTACACTTTTGGTGGGATCTGTTAGATGGATCACAAATACTCGTATATGATAGTATCAGATATAGATTAGATATAGTTATACAATAGATTTAGAGTTAATTACATTTTTGGTCCTTAAGGATTTAGAGTTAATTACACTTTTGGTCCATGGAAATTTGAAAAGACCAAAATACCCATCACATGCAAGTCACATGATGGGGTTTTTAACGTCCGTTAGTCATTTGGACCAAAACTGTTACCGGAGCAAAGTTTTTTGGACTAAAAATGTAATATATGAAAGTTAGGGATGAAACCTGCAAGCTGGGTACTACGACAAGGACGATTTCTGTAATTAACTCTACTTTTTTTAATGAGATTTTTTCATATATATATAATCTAATGATATCCTACCTTGTGTTACTTTAACCATAATCAAGGAGCTTAAACCATCTGATTGGAGATCGATTACAGACTGTAAATAATCTTAGTTCTGTATCGTGAAGTCTGAATGTTGTGTCCACTTCATACCTTTGATTGTTTGTTTGATTCAGATCATGGATCTATGCTGTTCTGTTCTTAAAGTCGGGAATTTCGAAGTATAATTCTCTTATGAACTCAACAACACCTTTTCTTCCTGGTTCATAAAAATAAACCGAAACCCCAAAAATGTTTCTAAGAAAATCTTTGATGTATCCATTCCAAGATATAATATGAAAAACTCAATAGAAACGAAAAGGCTTTGATTTGCCTGTTCTTAAAAAGATTTTATTGTCTAGATTTTTTTTTTTTGAAAGGTGAATTTCGCTTAAAACTTCGTGTCGCGATTCGACAGCGAGAGGTCTAGCATACGTTGTCTTAACCGGGTCCGCGCTAGAGAGCTCCCTCAAAGTAGAAATGCCTATTTCAAATACCCAATGGGGGGAAAACCCCTACTAATCCGCCCGAAAGCACGACGATTAATAGGGGTAAACCCTGCCTCCTCAGACTTGAACCTGGGTATGCCCAAGCCAAGCCCTCATAGAAGGACTACCTAGATCTCAAAGTTGGTGGAATGGAGATTCGAACCTAAGACCTATAAGTCACCAAGGGAACTCCAAACCACTACACCAACTTAGATGTCGAAGATTATTCATGTCAAAGTGATAATTAAATTGCATGGAAGTCAACTATTGAATAAAGATAGTCAACAAACTTCAAGACGATAATCGTCAAGTAAATTGAAATATTATATAAAATCGTCGTGGAAGATGTATTTTGATGCTCATTTTTAAATCATTAACTTATGCATACACAGATTCTTTTTTCATTTGCAATTCCTTTCGGATCGGAAACGTGGGCTTACAATGACCATTTGAGTTAACAAGTTAACCCGTCAACTTAAAAATATTACAAACTTATATAACTTTTTTAATAGGTCGTTTTGCCAAACCATTGGGCCCAAAACAAAACTAGGGCAAGTCAAACTAACTTGTTCGTTGTCTTCACTTGGGTTTGGCAAGCATAATGCATGCATGTTTTTGGATGATGAGCTCTGGACGTACAACTGCATTTGAGGTGAAGTGTACGCACCTATTCGTTCCAATAGTTGTATTTACTAATTTAAATATTTTCATCTCATTTAGATGAAATTAATTACACATATACTCGTATATTTAAACCCTTAATATAACTACACTATCTTTTTACATCAATTACTTTTACAGTACTAATAAACAACCGCCACCACCACTGCCACTACCACTACGACCTGTCATTGTCACCGTCGTCGAATTACGTGGGTACCCTTTTGAAAATCTATATAGCTTATTAAATTTAATCCATAAGTTACTTAAAATTGAATTTTCCTTTTTTAAATTCTCTACAATTACAACTTATAAAGTTTAACTTAGTAAACTTTGGGCCCGTCCATACTATTCCATTATTGTTTAACTTAACAATAAGTAAATCCTAATAATAAGAAATTGAATTGGAGGGTCGAATAAAATCGAACATAACAAAAACAAATGGCATATGAAGAAGAAGAAGCATTGACGGGTGATGAAAAAGTTGCGATGGAAATACTGAGGAAAGAGTTTAAGTGGTACTCAGATGTGATAGAATACATGGAAAAAAATTCCGATGGTCGGAGGTTCACATTAAAGAAGACAGGATACACTACCTGGACTTGCTGACGGAGATGGACAGAACATGTGGTCTTTTGTGTGATCTCATGGACTCCTCCGCCGAAATCCAACTCTCAAACCTCAAGTCGTTGATCAACGACGAAAGAGCCAAGTTCTACAATTACTCGTTTGATTTCAGTCATAAGATTTCCGATCTCGCCCTCAAGGATTACTTGGCTTCCTTTCAATCTTCTTCTGCTAAAAATTCTCTTCCTTTCCCCGCCGATTCCGATTCCGATTCCGATTCAAGGTAATTGTTTATTTTTATTAATTCTACCTACTTGGTTGCTTTATTTATTATATAAGCTTTGTGATGATGATGGTATATACTTAACTTTTACAAGAGTTTTTTAATTCTATGTTTATGCATTTATTTTTACTTAATAATTAAGAGGAACAAGTATCATTTAGGTAGAACTGGACAGGCTCCTCTCTACCTACATACGTAAGGGTAAGACTGTCTACATCTTATCCTCCCACATCACCGTGGAACCCAAAACCCGGCATTGGGTGTTACTTACTTACATGTGGGAAAAAGGGATTTCAGCCTTTATTTATAAGAATAGAAAAGCCTTAGCTTTCCTACTGTTTCGAAAGTGTGATGGAAATAAGTTTCCAAAAATTCTTTCCCTTCCCCCTTGCCTTGTTCGTGCGCCTACCTAGGAACCCCCATGGGTCAATCTCGTTTGGCCCATGGTGCTTAAGTGCCAGAACCGGTTTTGACCCGTTTCTCGGTTTTTGCCTGAATTTCATTTCCAAATCTATTTTTGGAAAGTTTTATATTTCTCTATATTTACAAGTTCAACTAGTCTTTCATTGTTCTTCATGTGCGATCCCTCTTGGTTCATATATAAATGGCGGTATAAATTCATTGAGATATTTCCATAAATTCAACAGTAGAGTAAAGATGTTGAACAACATGCCTTTGGAGAACATTATGTTGCAGCTGTCCAAGCCAATAGGCGTATGGACGATTCCCAGGTTTATGTTAGTCAACGGGCCACGTTTGTTGTGTTTATGATGGACTTAACGGGGTTGCAACACAACCCACATTAGTGACACGCTTCTCGGTCATTTGGTTCGTGAATACAAACCAATTTCCAGAACTGAAATGAGATATTGAATGCATGCAATGTCATGATTTTTGCAACCTTGTGCTAGTTAATTTATGATTCAGATAGTAAATAGGTAAATAGTTTTGTTTGGGTAAAACGAACCCAACGTGCAGGTGTAAAGGGATTGGTTTACCAAAAATGGCACCTCATTGTGCCACCTATTAACCTATATGCTAATAAAAACTAAACTCCCTTGTCTAAATTTATTATATATTGTCGTAATTACGTTTAGTGGCTTAACGCGAGGCTATACTTGATGTCTTGAGCAAATACTTCCAACGGGTAACGGTCGAATTAAGTGGTAAGAAATGTATTGCAAGACATTAGAAAGAGGTCTGCCACCACCAAGTTTATCACTTTGATATTGAACGAGAACTGAATATGTATAAGAGGTTGTCATATTTACAAGTTGAATTGTTTAGCCACAGTCCACACTATAGAAAACTATAATTAACTAAAAAGAAACTCTATCACATATAGTGCCTGTAGTTACTAAAACGACAATTATATCCTCACGTGGTTTGCACATGAAGGGTTTTAAATAGTCAAAACTAACGGATATTAGTGTAAGTGTCTGCTGACAAAGGAACTGCTAGCAACGGAAAAAAACAGAGCATGAAATGCTAATATTGACAACCACAGGGACCGTTTGTGACATTTTCTCCCATCCATCCACAGAATATATATATATATATATAACTAGACGGGAATCCGCACAATGCAGCGACGGTGGTGGCAAGTGGCGACGGTGGAAGTGACGGGTGGCGGCGATGACGGTGTGGTTAATAATGTAAAAGTAATTGAAGTAAATGGGGGTAGTGTAGTTATTTTAAGGGTTGCGGGATGTATGTTTTAAATAATTTTATTAAGGGTATTATTGATATATTACGTGGAAATATTTAAATTAGTGAATAAAGAATAAATGGTAGTTTATGTATTATAAAACCTCAAAGCTGAAAAAGGGGCCGGGGTGTCAGGTTTTGTGAAGGCCTTGGGCTTTATTAGCTTAGGGCCTGTTTTAGTTGGCTGTGTAGGAAGACCAATCGGTTTTCTTGTTCACCAAGCAAGAAACCTAGACTGTTCTCTATATATATCCTAGCCGTAATTTTTGTACTGAGATTAATAAAAACCCTAGTTGCAGCAGTGGATTGGTTCACACAATATACCACGTTAATTCTTATTTATTTTCTTGTTTTGCTTCCGGGTAGTTTGTTTTATATAGAAGTAGAGATATATCCGAAAAGAATCGAACATAACAAAAAAAAATGGAAGAAGAAGCATTGACGGGTGATGTAAAAGTTGCGATTGAATTACTGAAGAAAGAATTTAAATGGTACACTGTTGTGAGAGAATACGTGAACAAAACTTTCGGATGGTCGGAGCCTCGCATTAAAGACGACGACAGGACACACTTCCTGGAATTCATGAAGAAGATGGGCATAACACGTGGTATTTTGTGTGATCTCATGGACTCCTCCGCCAAAATCCACCTCTCGGATCTCAAGTCGTTGATCAATGACCAAAGAGCCAATTTCTACAATTACTCGTTTGAAATCAGCCATAAGGTCTCCGATCTCGCCTTCAAGGATTACTTGGCTTCCTTTCAACCTTCTTCTTCTAAGAATTCTCTTCCTTTTTTCCGATTCCGATTTCAAGGTAATTGTTTCAGCAATTGATAATATAGCGGTTACTTTTATTAATTTTACCTACTTGGTTGCTTTATTTATAAGCTTTGTGATGATGGTAAATACTTAACAAGATTTTTGCTATTTTTTTTAATTCTATATATATTATTTTTACTTAAATAGTTTGAGAGGAACAAGTATCCAACCATTACAATTTGCAAAGGCGGATGTCCTTTTCTATCATTTAGGTACCCCGACCCAAAACCCGGCATTGGGTGTTACTTATTTGCATGTTTGAGAGGAAGATGAACTCCTTACCAATCATGTTGGAGATTCGGTTAAAACTTAAACAAGCCCCTGCTCCTATTATACAATATGGGAGTCCACAAACAAACAAACAAACACAAGCTTTTAGTATTCATCGTTGTTTGTATTTTTAGATTAGTCGATTTCATATGTCGTTACATTGTATTTTTATTTTATATGCTGCTTTTGATGGCCATGTTTGTTGTTTATGTTTAAATAGAGTATATGACATGATGTATCAATATATAACTCGCCTCACAAGGGTTTTCTTTTTCTTTTTTCTTTTTTGCTGCAGGAGGATAAAGATGGGAAAACATCGAGTGACAATTCAAGCATCAGCTCCAACACTAGTACACTTTCGTCACTGAGCGAGAATTCAAGCATCAGCTCCAACACTGGTACGTACACTTTGTTTCTCATTCTTTCTTTTTATTGGCGATCGAGTTTTATTAGTCTTGTGTTGTTATCTGGAATCCCACTACATCTTTTCATACCTAATTAAACTACTATGTTTGCAGAGCCACCTGAGATGATTACTATAAAAAGAAAGAGGTATCGTGGGGAGGAGGAGGAATCAAGTGATACATTCTACCTACAACCACCAACTGTTGACGTGGATATTCCTAGACATTATGGGGAGTATCATGGCCACCACCACGACGACCGCTGTGGCATGAACTTTCGTTTTGTTGAGGAAGAGGATGATTACTTTGATTTTTAGGCACAACTACTGTTTGGTAATTTTCATTCACCCCTTTGGTACATCTTATCCTTATGGCATGTATCTTTTTTATAGTATTTCTTTTGATTTGATCCAATTCATTGTTGAATGCATATCAAAGTTTGAGACATAATGTAGTCACATGAGTAAAAGAGTGTCGCCAACATGATATGAATGCAGATCCTATTATGTTGTAGTCGCGTATAATCAGGTTCAAAGGTTAAAGATATTGTCCCCAACGATCCTGGCTCTTCTTGCGTTGAATTCACCAGGCAGGTTTGGATGTAAATGACTAAAATTCTCGAGGAGAATTGAACGTGCAAAAGTGGTATAACGACAGGGACCATTCGTGCAATTAACTTTAGAATCTAACCCAAAACGATTATAATCACCCATTTGCGAAACCAAACTCATTGTCGCACTTGGTGATAGTTGCAGGGAATTCATGTTGGTTTTCATCAAATCAATCAACAGTTCTGGTGTCGAAATATGTCTACAAAAGTCAAAATATCTTATAACCAAATGACACTCACAAAAGATCCACTGAAATTTTGACAAGATACATGTGAAAAAGATTGCAAAATACATCTGGCAGGAGATTGCCTAAATAGAACGCAGGTTTGATTGATTAGCTTACATTTATCTGATAAAATTAGCAATAATGCCATAAATTGATGGCGATAAGGACTTCGATAGATCACTTGATGCTTTTTGCTTTGCGACTATTCTTTTCATCAATGCCTGATTGAGTAAATCTGCATCTAAGAACCTCAAGAACATCTTCAAATTTTAAACCTCTGCGGATTAATAAAACCATTTCATGATATAATACGTCTGCCATTTCTGATAAAGTTCGTGATTCGTCTTCATTCTCTTCCAGTGTTCTGCAGAATTCGTCCGCTTCTTCCCTGCAAAAAAGGCCAATTAATTGTACCACTTGAAGTCTTGAACTAAAACTTAGATGTCACCCGGGCTTTGCCCCGGGAGATATTACGGTGACATGTATAATTTGACATTGACCTTTTTAACTTCCCATATTAAGATTCTTCAGTCAACTTAATATTGAACGCCTCAAAAAAATCCAACAAACTACAAACAAAAGCAAACAACCCAAGATGTGGCACAAAAATAAAAAAGTAACCTGTGCTTCGTTGTGATTTTGTCATGTAACTATTTGGTCACAACAAAGTATAATATGATATGTTATGAACATAACATATAGCAATAAAAAATATATATATCAATATAGGTTATTAAAATACAAATAACATGATTTCGATGAAAACATAGATTAAATAAAGTAAAAAGTTTGTGATGGATTTGTCTTAAACAGTTAAAGATGTTTGAAACAGATTAGAATAAACGGATCTGTCAATTTAGACCATGGTTGCTAAAAGTGCAAAAATTTAAGGACCATCGGTGCTAGTGAACTTTAAAAAAGACTGAACTTGTGAAAGTATACAACAACAGGGACCATTATTGCAAGAGTCTAAAAGTATAGGGATCATTGTTGTAAAAAATAATTGCCGGACGAAAACCCATACACAGGTTTTATATATACAAAGAGAATAGTCCAACTTGAGTGAGTGCTCTACTGGTTCCATCAAGTGAAACTAGACAAAAAAAGAGGGTTGGCAGTCAACCCAACTCTTTTTGGCCCATTACCAAGCCCTGCTAATTTCCACCTCTACTTTTTCGGGCCAAAATCCAATCAAGTTTTACCTTTTGACCTGGTAGTAATCGTCAGAAAATATGGGTTTAAACTCAGCCATAGCCACAGAGAAGATTTTCTGTCTTCTATCATTTACTTGGTGGTAGGACAGATGGATACCTCAACATAGGTCATACTAATCTTTTGAACGAGGTCATACTATTTGAAATATGAGGAGAAACAGAGATGAGCACACAAGAAAAATAAGAAAATCTCATTTGATATTGGGCTCATGCTCGTTTTTGCTACCCATTTCATGCTTTCTACCAGCTGATTGCCCTTAAGTGATATTGTGTTTGGTGGTGGTTAGATATTGGGATTTCGTCTTTGATTGTTCTATCTCATGTTCCCGATAACTCTATAACTTATACTGGCGTAATTGTTTTAGTGTCTGGTTGGGTTGGTATTGGGTGTTTAGAGTTGATTTGGATCATTTTAGTGTCGTAATTCCCAGCATTGCTCGTGTTTATTTATCTATATAATATATATTTGTTTTTCGAAAATAAAAAAACCAATCTGGGTTGACCCAAAAAACTTTATGTCCAGCTTCCTTTTAACATTTATAAACAAGTTATACATTAATTATGACTTCAAAAATTATACTATCAGAATAAATATCTAACTTTTTTACATGTATTGACAACAATACACTTCAAGAGACTTTCGAGTTTCAACCCATTTGAATCGATTCCTATTTGGCTATCTTTTTAACTTACACATATGACCCATTAGAGACGAACGGAAAAGTAGTCAGATCGACTAATTCATATGTATATGAATTGAATTTGCCACCACTAACATAAATAAATAGAAGATAATATTGTAAAAATTTGGCATACCTGATCTTTGAGCACAATAACTTGTCATCAAGCAATAAACGCTTTGTCCATGATGGTTTGCCTTGTTCAGGTGCTGACAGTTCTTCCTTTCTTCGGGCAAGTGTGGATTCCAGTGAGTACAATGTCGTCAATGCCAGATTATTTTCTTCAATCTTAACCAAGAAAAAAAGCAAAAAAAAATGTTGAAAAAAAGAAAAGGAATAAAATGAATAGCAGTCGAGGGTGAGGAATGAGCACCTGTGGTTTATTCAAAGAATCTAAAATGGATGTATAATAGCAAGTTTCAGATCCAGTGTGACAAGTAGGACCATCAGGCTTTCCAAGGTATATAATCTGGCAAAGTGTTAAATACTTCAGGTCATCTTTCTCAGAAAATGAACAAATGATGGCTGCCAAAAAGAACATCACTTGCATGTCTGGTAAAATTGTGATATTTTACTAGGTTTTACTTGTCAGATAACTAAAATAACCTTCAATAAAAACAAACAAAATGAATCTTGTAGAAAATCAATCTTCACCCATTTACTTATTGATGGGCAATGCTGGTTATGTTTTTAACCTTTTATTCTAAATGAGTCAAAACAACTTATTTACCTGAAAGTGAAACTGTCCGTCGAGTCAAAAGGGGAGGACCGATTGACCGAAAGTCACCCAAAGTGTCTTTAATTTGCATACCACCATCTAACGGTATAGTCCTTGTTATCATATTTAACGAGTAGTTTTTAAAATAATAGAAAAAACTTGTAACATAGAAAAAAGTGTTTCCGAGTTAACCCTACCCAGCTTGTTTCGACCTGCACTAAATGTACCCATTTTTCACCTGTTTTAACCCACTACCAAGCTAATCCAGACCATTAGGACAGAGGGAGTAAAGTAAACATGAAATGCACTTACAGAATCACGATCACAGTCAAGGAAGATATCATGAACGTTGATGAAATTAAGTGAGGTCTCTCCTTTAGTCCACAATGTTGATCTTGATCTGCTATAGAACGTTGCTTTCTTGGAAGCAATTGTAGTGGCAAGTGCCTCCCTATTGGCAAATCCTTGCATTAAAATTGCTCCCGAGTCAACATTTTGAGCTATGGCCACAGCCAAACCCTTTTCATCCCATTTCACACTGTCCAATACTGAATTTAGCTGAAAGTTGTTTTCCGAATTAATTTTATATTAGCAAAATCTACATTCCTAACATAAACTAAGAAGCAAATGCAGCTGCCCAAAATTTAATGCCAACATATGTCACCCATCGTAAAAGAAAGGAAACATAAGTTAAAGACATTGACAATTTCCCAAATCAAACCCCAAAAGACAAAATATAACTTGAGTGGCAAAATAGGTGTCAGCGGAGGGAGCAGTAATGGGTCAATACACATAAGCATTTTTAATAAATAATTTTGTGACAAATGTGATTACAAAACTTAAAATCTGAACTATAATAATAAAATGATTTAGAAATTTGTAATACCCGTTTCCTCTTGATGACTATCAACATATTTGACCCATTCAACTTGGTTCCTTTTTAGCTAAATGTCTAACTTTTCCTGTTTAGCGATTAGAAGTAAAACATAATCCGGATTACCCAATCACAAGCAAATGGAATGAAATTCTAATGTTTACCTCAAATAAATTCACAACAGATTTATTTTCTGTAACTACGGAAAAGATTAATATATCTCGTGGCTTAAAAAGAAACTACCTTAGATTCAAGATGAATATCTTGATCAGCTTTCTTAATACAAGCCTTGATAGCAAAACATCTACCGTTGGATGTCTCACATTGTCTGTGTCTGCTAGTTGGGTTAAAGATGCTTTCGCGTGAAGAAACTTGCAGAGATCGAAGTCCGTTAAATTGTACAAACGCCATACTGACTTAAGCAAATCAAGCTACACCTAAATGAAAAGGTAAACTATAGATTACATAACAAAAAAATATACTGCAAAATAAGTTGAAAGAGTAACGATAAAGAGAATCGACAACTTTCCAATTTCCATTGATACTAAAAAAACTACTATTCGAATTAATATAAATCTATGGCAACAAATTGGTTATTTTGTAATTCCTATCCTAATGAAATTTAGCTTATGCAAAATACTTATTTTATTTTATTTTTTTGAACAACGAGTTAGTAGTTAGCATTCCAGACACGACAATGACACGAAGAATATTTAGTATAAACACAGAATCTTAATTTTGAAAATCAAAAGTGGCCTAATTTTTGACATCAGAGAAATAACATGCTGATGTGGCAAAATGGGTGGGTTGGGTCAGATTAAATTAAGAACGAATTGCATTTTTGGTCCCTGAGGTATCACCAACTTTGCAAGTTTGGTACAAAAGTGTGAAAAGTAGTGAAACCTATCCCTGTGGTATCACAACCGTTGCATTCTTGGTCCAACGTTAACATTCCGTCCATTTTCAGCCGTTAATGCACCATGTGCTTGGCACGTGCGGGGTAGTTCAGTAATTAACCCCTCCCACCCATATATATACCTAATTCCACCCCCAAAACTCATTCAATCGTATTTTCCAGATTAATCTAAAACCCCCAAATCTAAAACCCCCAAAACTCAAATACCCAGAAATCTAAATCTAAATCAATACCCAGAAATCTAAATCAAATCTTGATCAAGACCCAGAAATGAAAATCAAATTTTGATCAAGACCCAGAAATCAAAATCAAATTTTGATTCAAGACCCAGAAATGAAAATCAAATTTTGATCAAGACCCAGAAATCAAAATCAAATTTTGATTCAAGACCCAGAAATGCCAAAATCAAATTTTGATCAAGACCCAGAAATCAAAATCAAATTTTGATCAAGACCCAGAAATCAAAATCAAATTTTGATCAAGACCCAGAAATCAAAATCAAATTTGATTAAGACCCAATCAAAATCAAAACGTAATCAGATCAATACAGAGATGAAAGAAAAAGAAAAAGTGATTAAAAACTGAAAAATTCACCTGTTTAAATCAAGATTTCTGTGTATCTTGCAAATGCGAAAAATCCGATCAATAACATAATCTAATCTTTATTAGCTGAATCACAATCAATTGTATAATAAGGAGATGAGAGTGACACGTTGTTGTTTTCCAGATTGAATGAGTTTTGGGGGTGGAATTAGGTATATATATGGGTGGGAGGGGTTAATTACTGAACTACCCCGCACGTGCCAAGCACATGGTGCATTAACGGCTGAAAATGGACGGAATGTTAACGTTGGACCAAGAATGCAACGGTTGTGATACCACAGGGATAGGTTTCACTACTTTTCACACTTTTGTACCAAACTTGCAAAGTTGGTGATACCTCAGGGACCAAAAATGCAATTCGTTCTTAAATTAAACAATGATTTAAATGCATAAAATATGACAACGCCAACAATTCATGAAAGCCACAATCTGCAACCTTTCACCAAAAATTAATATGAGAGATAATGATGATGATGATGATGATGATGATGATGATGATGATGATGATGATGATGATGATGATGATGATGATGATGATGATGATGATGATGATGATGATGATGATGATGATGATGATGATGATGATGATGATGATGATGATGATGATGATGATGATGATGATGATGATGATGATGATGATGATGATGATGATGATGATGATGATGATGATGATGATGATGATGATGATGATGATGATGATGATGATGATGATGATGATGATGATGATGATGATGATGATGATGATGATGATGATGATGATGATGATGATGATGATGATGATGATGATGATGATGATGATGATGATGATGATGATGATGATGATGATGATGATGATGATGATGATGATGATGATGATGATGATGATGATGATGATGATGATGATGATGATGATGATGATGATGATGATGATGATGATGATGATGATGATGATGATGATGATGATGATGATGATGATGATGATGATGATGATGATGATGATGATGATGATGATGATGATGATGATGATGATGATGATGATGATGATGATGATGATGATGATGATGATGATGATGATGATGATGATGATGATGATGATGATGATGATGATGATGATGATGATGATGATGATGATGATGATGATGATGATGATGATGATGATGATGATGATGATGATGATGATGATGATGATGATGATGATGATGATGATGATGATGATGATGATGATGATGATGATGATGATGATGATGATGATGATGATGATGATGATGATGATGATGATGATGATGATGATGATGATGATGATGATGATGATGATGATGATGATGATGATGATGATGATGATGATGATGATGATGATGATGATGATGATGATGATGATGATGATGATGATGATGATGATGATGATGATGATGATGATGATGATGATGATGATGATGATGATGATGATGATGATGATGATGATGATGATGATGATGATGATGATGATGATGATGATGATGATGATGATGATGATGATGATGATGATGATGATGATGATGATGATGATGATGATGATGATGATGATGATGATGATGATGATGATGATGATGATGATGATGATGATGATGATGATGATGATGATGATGATGATGATGATGATGATGATGATGATGATGATGATGATGATGATGATGATGATGATGATGATGATGATGATGATGATGATGAAGATGATGATGATGATTGACCACCGGTCGCCGCCGCCGAGTTATTTTCACTGACCGCCAAAAGATTCTTCTGTTAATATGGAATGGGCTTGTTTGAGACATTGTAAGTAGTAACGCGTCCAGATTAAAGCCCAGAAATTATATTATATTATCATTTCTCTACTTGTTATAATCGAGCTGATTATATATATAATTAAAAACTAACTTTGGTATGTGAGGGGGTGTTACTGTAGCTAAAAGTACACCCCCTCATGCATGAAGTACAAGTATCTATTGCACAACAAAAATAACTAACGCCTTTAACGACCGTTAAGTGTTGCGTCGCTAACTAACGGTAGTTACAAAAGGGTATTTAACGGAGTTTGTTTTCAAGTTTAAATTTTTTAACTTTTGCCACCAAAGTTTTGCTTTAGTTACTTTTTGCCACATAACTTTTCGTTTCTAAGCTTTTCCCATCAAAAGTTATTTCTTTCTTATTTTTACTACAAAATATATATTAAAAACAAAGTTGGATTGTGAGGGGGTTGTACTGTAGCTAAAAGTACAACCCCTAGATGCATAAGGTACAAGTAGCTTTTGCATATCCAAATAATTAACGGTTGTTAAGTGTTGTTTGGCAAACTAACGGTAGTTACAAAACGATATTTAACGGAGTTTGTTTTCAAGTTACGTTTTTTAACTTTTGCCACCAAAGTTTTACTTTAGTTTCTTTTTGCCACATAACTTTTTGTTTTTAAGCTTTTCACATCAAAAGTTTATTTCTTTCTTATTTTTATCACATAATTTTTACTTTTTAAAATTTCGTCACGAAAACTTTTTATATTTACATTTTCGCTTTTACTTTTTGTCACATAACTTTTGTTTTTTAAACTTTCGCCAGATAAACTTTGTTTTCAAGTATACTTTCCTTTGTGAGAGGAAAGTTACTGTAGCTAAAAGTACAAGCGACTCAACACAAGGTACAACCACCCCAAAGCATACATAAAACAAAAATAATTAATAGCTTTAACAGCCGTTAAGTATACTCACAAAAAGTACTACAAATCCGGTCCTTTTTTTAACGTCCGTCAACTTTCATATTTAAATTACAACTCCTTAAACATTAGGTACAACCCATCTAAAGCATATATATGCAAAAAAATGTTTTCCTTTGTTATTTTTACCACGGAACTTTTACTTTTTAAACTTTCGTCACGGAAACATTGTTTCTTACTTTTCCCTTTTTACTTTTTGCCACATAACTTTTGAGTTTTTAAATTTTGTCACGAAAGCTTTGTTTTAAAGTTTTCGTTCTTTTGTTTTGTTTTTTACCGCATAACTTTTGGTTTTCAAACTTTTGCCGCCAAAGTTTCATCTTCGCTACTTCTTTTCGCATAACTTCGAGTTTTTTACCTTTATCAACCAAAGTTTCAGTTTCTTTGGTTTTTAACCTATAACAGGTTTTCTTAACTTTTGCTACAAAACTTTAAATTTTTTTCTATTTTTTGCACCATAACTTTGATTATACTAAAAAGTAACTTTCCTTTGTGAGAGGAAAGTTACTGTAGCTAAAAGTACAAGCGGCTCAACACAAGGTACAACCACCCCAAAGCATACATAAAACAAAAACAATTAATAGCTTTAACGGCCGTTAAGTATATAGGATTAACTAATGTTACACTTTTGTTACTTAACTACTTAAAATATTTCGTCCCGCTGCGAAGCGCGGGTAAAATTACTAGTTATGAATTAAAAAGGTTAAAAAAAACACTAAATAACTATAATAAGATCAATTTGCCATTTTTTTAAAAGAAAAAAAAATTCTATATTTTAGAAAAAATCAATTAGTTAAGTAAATACTAAATATATTAAAAGAAAAAAAAGAAAAAAACAGACTGTAAATAAAATCTAGGAACTGAAAGTTATAAAAATACAATGTATGTGACGTGCGCCTGCTAAATGTAACCTATTAATGATAAACATTGTAATTATTCATTTATGTTCTAAATCACGCTTTAATATATTAAATAAACAATGTGAATTTTTGAATACTCTTTAAAATATATACACATACACACACAAAACACTAAATCAATACACCTTAGATTTATGTTTGATTGGTATGAACGGTATTTCAAGTAACCAATTTAATCTTTTTAGTTAGTCATGTTCATAACTGAATATTTTATTAAATCCTGAGCAGTATTGTTTCATAAGAGTCTCACATATTTAAGAATGTGTACATGTGTTATCACATATATGTACGAGATTTATATATGACAATAGTTTTGAAATAATTGGAGAATTTGCTGGAAAATGATTGGTGACAAATTTACCTATTGTTATATTTTTATAGCAATTTACACTTATAACTTTGTTTAGTGGCAAATAAGAGTCTTTCAAAAAAAATCAATGGTAAATTTGGTCATTCATATATTTCGAGTGCCAAATTTGTTCTTTTAGGGTTATGTAGCGGCAAATTTGAGCTTTTAAAAAGATTAGTGGTGAATTTGCTATTTTCATATATTTTAAATGGCAAATTTGGTCTTTTAACCTAATTAAAACTAGGATTTTGCTAATTACAGCTCTTAACATTGTCGTTAACGTGCATATAGTTTTACATTTATTATAAAATTAAGGGTGTGCCTTATATAGAAAGATATAAATTTTTTATACACATTAGCCGCCTTTAGGGCTATAGCATTTTTCTTAAAGTTAACTAAGAAGGAAGCTTTTAAATTGTTCAACAATGATATACGGTTAAAATATTACAGGTGGCGACGCCTGTAATAGCCGTGTAATAAAAAGAGTTATATAAGTATTATGCCACAACTTTGTTTTCTATTTAAATGTTTTACATTTATTATTATGCCGTTGAGAGTTCTCTGGCTTCTCTCTAGATCTGAGATCGAGATCTCTTCTTCTCTTTCGGCTTTGCTCCGGCTAGCCGTCGAGACTATTTTTTTCAAGGGTGATACCCTAGGCCGGAGGTCCTTAGGAAGCAGCCTCTCTACCATTGAGTAGGGGTAAGGCTGTCTACGTCATACCTCCCTCATACCCCGACACTCGCCGGGATTGAGTACCGTTGTTGTTGTTGTATTATGTTAATCTGTTTTAGTTAATTTTATTTTGTTTTGACAAATTGATTTTGGATTAAATTTGATTAAAGTATTAAGTAGAGTATTTAAAAATTTAAAATACTTTATAACTTATTAATGCTTTATAATGTATTGTAGACTATAGATATAATAAAAAGAAAATTCATGAATTTTCCATATTTTACAAACTTTTCTTTCACCCAAAATATTAGTACTAATTAAGGTGACTTTATAATGTTGAGTTTTGGTATAAGTTTGCTTATGAATCATAATTTAGCTTATTAAACAAGTTCATCGACCTCGGCCACGTAATGTTAGTGGCTACTGTGCATTGTGCACTCACCATTCACCAACTCATATTTGAGCTTAACTTGAAATCTCATGTTTTTAAGTTAAAACAAAATTCCAAATTTCCAACAAGCTACATATGTGCCCGAACAAATATGTATCTCGGGCATGGATAGAAAGATTATAATTATGGTTATAAACAAGTCGGGTCGGGCTCAAGTTCAATTCCAAATTTGTTAATAACTTTGAACTCAACTTGATGAGTCGAAACTCTTTATATGCATGCTTGCTAGGCTTAGCAAAGTTTCGAGATCAACATAGCTTGAAAGTGTTCATTAGAAACATAATCTATATAATCTAGCCTGTTTAAGAAACTTGAATAGCCAGAGAACTTCTATTGAAGTCGTTTTTAAAAAATTAAGCTTAATTCGAGCCAGTTCACAATATCTATAAAACTGGTAATTTAATGTATAAGCAGAATTGAACACAGAAGAAACGAAAAATTAAGTTATTCCTATATAACAATCAGATATTTTGAATAGCTTTTTATTGGTCATTTTACATTATAATAGAAGCCGAGAGTGTAAACTCGTATATGTGCCATAGTCAAGATACTATGATAAAAAAAAAAGAAAAAAAAAAGACACATATGGGCTTCTTACTCATAATATACATAAACATACTCTTAAGGGGTGCAAAAAGGATTTAAAAAAATCTGAAACATTTATAAACTCTTTGTGTAATGAAACTCGATTTGTAGCCGATGATGAACAAGAGGGCTTGATGCTGCCATCAATCCTTTCTTAACATCCGTCTGCAAGTCTCTTAACGGGATTGCAGCTAAAAAGCTCTTAATATACTCTTTACACGATTCTTTACCTTTTGACACCATGAACTTTTCTTTCTTGTTTTCACTAAATGAACTCTTGTCCACTTTGTCATTTGGCTTTCGTCGAATGGTAGTATCTTGGTCAAACTTCAAGATGTATGCTTGATTACACCCCTCATATAGCCTCTCTCCAAGAGTGTCGATTATATAGTATGCATCTTTTTCAACTTTTAAAATGAAGAAATGGTCATTCCAGCTCACAATATAGACTAATGGGTCAATGTTGTTACTGTGGTTTGATCCAATTTCACTGATCTCATCCCATATTGCGTCAAACGACATAGCACCATCAAGAAAATCAAAAATGCCCTCTTGAAGCCCGTTAGGTTGAAAGAATCCGATAAAGGACCTTTCTGATACTACAGCAAGATTACGGGTCTTGGCTTGAAGGACAGTTTCAAGGTCAAAATGTTTATCTGGGAAGCGTTTTCTATATACTTCGTTTTCACAAAGGTTTCTCCACTCAAATGAACCTTCACGAATAAGGGTATCAAGCTCGGATTTGATGGGCATTTGATGGCGGTTATTTTGGAACCAATCGGCTATGATGGTGACTAATGATGTGCATGCACTTTCACCAGATGCTCTTTCACTTCTTTGATCAATGGAAGCAAAGAAAACTTGGGTTTGGAGTTTCATGTGCCCATCCCTACTTATCACTTCTTTCGTATCCCATTTACCGACAACAAAGTTATCATCTCCGAATTCAGAGAATGAAGATCTACTTGTGGTTGAGCCATCCTCACTTCTATGCCGCTGCCATGTTAATGGACACTTGACAGTCAGATATATAAAAGATGAAAATTTTCACAAAAGGACTAGGCTTAATGGTTGCTCAAAGGCAACTCTGAAGAAAATGAGAAAACTTACCCCATGTGATGAGTCATCTGACGAGGTCAACATTCGACGATCAAAGTCAATATCGTCACCCCCTTCTTCTCCAAGATCCCTCTTTAGAAGTGGCTCTCCTTTGGGTTTTGGAGATCTAAAATTCAACTTCCTTTTTCTCCATGGAAAGATGCTGCGTTTCAAAACTTGCTTTTCTGACTGGTCGATTGTAGTTACATTCAAATCATCTGCATCTTTTGTGATGTTGTAACTTTTGTAGTAAATCCGATCCTCATCTTCACTGCCCCTCGAGTTAAAGTAGGAAGCAAGACTTCCATAACTCAAAGACTTTTTAATATTAGAATCAGCATAATCCACGTCTTCTGAATCATTTCCGTCTGTTCCTTCAAGTGAATCTGTGTCAAATGGATAGTCTACATCCTCGGTTCTGACTGAACTGTTCCCATAACTACCCTCTTCTTCCCGAAATCCTTTCTTGGCCCGGTTAGCTGATATTATTTTAAATATTTTTATCTTTCTAAAACCAGTTAGTTCTGTCATTTCATTTGCAGTCTTCAGTTCTTGAAGGCTGAGTGATAACTGCATATTTAGTAAACATGGCATTTACATCAATATTTGTCTAACATGTGACTAAGTGAGCATTGTAGCAATTTCGACCCGTTTACTTATGATTGGGTGAATTCAGGTTATGTTCTATCTCTAATAGGTCGAAGTGTCAAACAGGTAAATTGAATAAGCCGTTTAAAGGAAATGGGCTGAATAACATGAAGAGCTTAAACTGTATTTTCAGTGCATGAAACTTGCTACATAAGTTTTATTCACGAATAAAAAAAAAGACAAGAAAAAAAAACAATTAACAATTTTGGACAGAAAGTGTTCCAGGATAAACGAACCTGTTTGACCCATTACCCGACCCATCCACTTTCCAACCTCTACATACAAGGTATAATATTGGAAAAGAGTTGTATATCTGACAAGTACTTACAGAGAGTATAGGACCACATGTGCTATTAGGCACCGAAAGATGAATATTTGGGCCTTTTCTTGCTCAAGAGAAGCGAATTCAGCAAGGTTCAATGATCCGGTTGCAACAGCATGATCCCATCTTTTTGGTCCTTGTTTTAAGCCCTGGAAAAAAAAAACAGCACCATCCAAAAATCTTTTAGCAACTATACAATGAACATGGTCAAACATACAAAATTAGTTCATCCATCCAAAGAAAATCAACAATTTTATTCTTGGTTGTGCTTCACCATTTTGCTCATGGATAACTAATACTTAAAACTGTTTACTTCAACATAATTCCACAAGTTATCTTGCACACATTTGATCACTAGTCAAACCTTTTCATTAAACTATGTACCAAACGATACACTATATTTTGTCCTTTCCGGTTTTCATAAATATCTATGAGATTGATTAAGATCACTATATTTTAGGTATTTGATCATCAATCAAACACTAAATTAAGAATCAATAAAGCAAACAACACAAAGGCTAAGGCATCTGTCATATCAGTAAATCAGTATCTTATAAGTTGTGTGTATCTACTATATTTTTCCCCAACAACCGAAAGCAAACCACTAAAAAGAAAGAATATGCCATGAGTATTCACACTGAAAATGGACATCATTGTCTAATATGTCACCAAAATATACACTACTTTTACCTAATAAACAATCTTAGCACATTACAGGTGTGCGATAGAAGTAACGTTTCATGATCTTTTAAAGCATAAACCTCGGATAATTAAATATAATTAAGAGGGTACATTGCTTACTATTCATAATATTAACTTAGTTACTGATCACTGCTAATAAATTCTATTGGTGTCAAACTTCACCTTTATTTGATCATAAAAGTTGAATACAACCTCGTAATCTTGCTTGATTAGATCATAATTAAGAAGCTCAAACCAATTTTTAAAATTTATAACACCATGACATAGATTTTAAAATATTTGGGAATTAAACACAATACTATCAAAGTGTCATCTGACACAGAGTAGATGCTAACATATTTAGGATTTCCAGCCTGGCTATGGTTAAGCTTATCATAATTTTGAACAAGGTTATTTAACGAATACTCGCTTTCTATATTTATAGAGAGATTTAGCCTAAGTATTCTATAATTAGTAATAATGATCCATAATTACATATGTCAAGACTTCCTAAACTAACATTCAAGATAGTGTAGATTGAATCACTGTTCTCTAAAAAATATGGAAAACTTATGCTAGCTATGGTTAGGCAAAACTCATAAGCTTGATACAACAAACTATTAAATTAAAAAAAATATAATACAAAAAACCGATTTTGCATATATATTTGATCATGACCCAATTCGATCATATTGTAAATACAGTTTGATCATGACCCAATTCGATCATATTGTAAATACAGATATAATCAAATCAAATAAAATGCGCATATCAATCACGAATCAATCAATAATATTCATGATAAAACCAAGAAAAGATTATATAAAAAACTTACATTAAACACGATGAATCCAACTTCCCAAAGATCTCTAAACTCAACAAACTCACAAACACCAACAAACTCTTCATTCCATTCCACAACTACTGATCCATCACCACCTTTCAACATTATTCCTTCATTAGTCACATCTCTCTTGATCACACTCTCCTTCTTCTTAAACGACTTAATCCGTTTACTATTCGATTTACGACAACCTCTCCACTCAACTTCAACACACAATCCTTCATTAACATTCTGCATGCCATGAAGACATTCAACAACAATCTTGGCTTGATATTTTTTTGATGGAAGTGGTGGCCATGCCATCCATTTCATCATCTTAACCATTGTCATTCGCCTTAATTTTCGAAGATTTTTGGTGTTTTGAATATATGGGATCAAGGCTAGGATCCCTGTCTTTGATAAAAAGTGGTTTGGATTTTGGAATGAAGGTTAGATTGTTATGAGGGTGTGATGTGGTTTATATATATATAGGAAAAGATAGATATATATATTTATATATATTCTTGGCAATATATATATATATATATATATATATATATATATATATATATATATATATATATATATATATATATATATATATATATATATATATATATATATATATATATATATATATATATATATATATATATATATATATATATATATATATATATATATATATATATATATATATATATATATATATATATATATATATATATATATATATATATATATATATATATATATATATATATATATATATATATATATATATATATATATATATATATATATATATATATATATATATATATATATATATATATATATATATATATATATATATATATATATATATATATATATATATATATATATATATATATATATATATATATATATATATATATATATATATATATATATATATATATATATATATATATATATATATATATATATATATATATATATATATATATATATATATATATATATATATATATATATATATATATATATATATATATATATATATATATATATATATATATATATATATATATATATATATATATATATATATATATATATATATATATATATATATATATATATATATATATATATATATATATATATATATATATATATATATATATATATATATATATATATATATATATATATATATATATATATATATATATATATATATATATATATATATATATATATATATATATATATATATATATATATATATATATATATATATATATATATATATATATATATATATATATATATATATATATATATATATATATATATATATATATATATATATATATATATATATATATATATATATATATATATATATATATATATATATATATATATATATATATATATATATATATATATATATATATATATATATATATATATATATATATATATATATATATATATAAACGTGCCTATCATCATAAAGCTTTACTTTTCATCTTTCTTTTCTTATCTTTCTTTTCTTTCTTTATTTCTTTTCTTTTCTTTTCTTTTGGGTTCCTTTAAACAGTCATGAAATCATGATAACTAGAAATTGAGTTAGGATGTTGCATTTTAATTTTATCTTCTTCTTTTCTTTTCTTTTCTTTTCTTTTCTTTTCTTTTCTTTTTTTTTCTTTTGACATTTTTCACTTGTAACATAAAGACCAAGGCCTAAAAGTAGTAATGTCATCATTACATTAAGATCGTGCTATTTATCCATTTTACATATGGTATGCGCATAGCCGCATATTCATTGTTTTCTACATTTATTTTAATAAATTCAATAAAATTTAATCTTTTAAAATTGTATATTTTATTTATTTTAATGTGCTAACTTAGTGTTAGAATATGTGGGATCAGAATCAATAATTTCATCACCTCCCGAGTATACAAGATCAAAGGCCTCAGATGTATATCGGTCCAAGAAGGGTCTAAGATGGGCCCAAGCCCAAGAATTTAGAGTTGGTCATATTTGACCTAATTAGGGTTTAATTTCTATATAAATATGAGACGTTTGTAATACTCATGATTATCAATCAATAAAAACAGATTTTATTTTCATTATTTAACACTTAGCACATCAATTAAGCTTTGTGCTCCTAAATAATAAATATATCTTTCACAAGTTTGTCGTATCAACTTCCCAAAGATCTCTAAACTCAACAAACTCACAAACACCAACAAACTCTTCATTCCATTCCACAACTACTGATCCATCACCACCTTTCAACATTATTCCTTCATTAGTCACATCTCTCTTGATCACACTCTCCTTCTTCTTAAACGACTTAATCCGTTTACTATTCGATTTACGACAACCTCTCCACTCAACTTCAACACACAATCCTTCATTAACATTCTGCATGCCATGAAGACATTCAACAACAATCTTGGCTTGATATTTTTTTGATGGAAGTGGTGGCCATGCCATCCATTTCATCATCTTAACCATTGTCATTCGCCTTAATTTTCGAAGATTTTTGGTGTTTTGAATATATGGGATCAAGGCTAGGATCCCTGTCTTTGATAAAAAGTGGTTTGGATTTTGGAATGAAGGTTAGATTGTTATGAGGGTGTGATGTGGTTTATATATATATATAATATATATATATATATTTATATATATTCTTGGCAATATATATATAACACACTACACACATATATATATATATATATATATATATATATATATATATATATATATATATATATATATATATATATATATATATATATATATATATATATATATATATATATATATATATATATATATATATATATATATATATATATATATATATATATATATATATATATATATATATATATATATATATATATATATATATATAAAAGTGGTTTGGATTTTGGAATGAAGGTTAGATTGTTATGAGGGTGTGATGTGGTTTATATATATATAGGAAAAGATAGATATATATGATCATGTTTTCTTGGCAATACGTAAGACAGTGAGACAAAGGCCGGCATTACCTAAAAACATCGTCAACTTAACAAACATCTAAAGTAACGTCACTTTTTCTTTTCTTTTCTTTTTTTTTCTTTTGACATTTTTCACTTGTAACATAAAGACCAAGGCCTAAAAGTAGTAATGTCATCATTACATTAAGATCGTGCTATTTATCCATTTTACATATGGTATGCGCATAGCCGCATATTCATTGTTTTCTACATTTATTTTAATAAATTCAATAAAATTTAATCTTTTAAAATTGTATATTTTTTTTTTTGGATGATCGGAGTGTTAGAATATGTGGGATCAGAATCAATAATTTCATCACCTCCCGAGTATACAAGATCAAAGGCCTCAGATGTATATCGGTCCAAGAAGGGTCTAAGATGGGCCCAAGCCCAAGAATTTAGAGTTGGTCATATTTGACCTAATTAGGGTTTAATTTCTATATAAATATGAGACGTTTGTAATACTCATGATTATCAATCAATAAAAACAGATTTTATTTTCATTATTTAACACTTAGCACATCAATTAAGCTTTGTGCTCCTAAATAATAAATATATCTTTCACAAGTTTGTCGTATCCACTTCCACTTATATTAATCTCTTGTATACTAATGTACTAACGTTAATTGTGCTAGCAAATGCATAAAAATATCCGAGCAATCAAGGTTTTCCCCCAATTTAGCATCGTGTTTTTTGTAGCGGCTAATTTGGTGTGATTTTCCCTCCCCTGTGGTTCCCTGACTTCGTGGATCGGTCGCTAGTGACTGTCTGCCCAATTGGATGTAACGGCTAGCCGTCCCGTAACACGAACGTTCAAAAAAAAAAAAAAGTTTGATAAGTGCTGCACAAAATAAAAAGCTCTTTTGAGTTGGCATTTCAGGATCGAAATTGGTCTAATTTATGTAGAAAATGACTACTTACACAAATATCAAGTCAATATCATGAAACTTAATTTGTATTATTATTATTTTTTCACAAATTATCAAAAGGGCTAAATATTGAATGGCCCATATTTTGTCCGACCAGAAAAGGCCACTTCACTAGCGTGCGCCACGCATAAACGGTGTGGCTATGGTCAATGGACTGACTATAATTATGCAAAAGCCTCCTTTTCAATTTTGTGGTCAATATCATTTGCTTTATTTTTCCTTTTCGATAGCTATGAGCCTATGACCTCATTATTCATTCAAGAATGGTGCATGATCCGTGTACAATTTTTAATTATACACTATTAAATATATTTTAGAATGTTATAGTATATAATATTGTGAAGCACATGTAATGATGTACAATTAGAAAGAAAAAAAAGAATATACAAATGACTTTCGTGTATTCAAGACATGACATCAAACTAGTTTTTAATTTATATATAGATTTACTAATTTGTGTCTTGCTGATATAAGTTAATTTATATTCAACGAACTCAATATTATAATATAATGAAGAAATATATTTAGTACAAATATTCATTTTAAGCTATTTCTTCATCATTTAAAAAATTGCCGGAGTTTTTACTATCAAGATTGAAATACAGAACAAATAAAATAAAATAAAGCAATACAAGTTTGCAGGTAACGTCCAATAATTAAGAATGAATGGGTTGTGTGATACCATAATTATAAAATAGGAAACCAATGTTTTATGAAAAACCGTCATTTTAAAATATTGACAGATATAAAACCATGACAAATCGACCTAATAATAAATCATAAGATGATATACATACATTGGATCAATCGGACTAAAGTTATTCAACTTTTATTTTAAAGTTTTTTATATGTTAAGTTGGAGAATACGAATTGAAACTCACACACATAGTTATACCTAAAATGCATTATTATGCATAAGTTTTAAGAGAAGTCAAAAGCATGATGGATTTTTAGTTTAAAATACATGAACGTCATTGTCTTTTATGTATGTTCTCATATTTATACATTTGAATACAATTATACAAACTTACGATATACTTTTGCTTTGATAGATCACCTTTTTATATCCTAATTGAGGTAGCGAACAGAATTCGTCAAAACCAACTCAAAAAATCATTAAAATGTTAACCTAATTATGAATATACATACAACTTTCAATAACTAATATCCGCGCGCTATTTGTATGATTTTTGGGTCAAATTCATGTATTTTGGACCTTTTGGTCATTTATTACTTGCATAAAATTTATCCCATACTTCGGTGTTTAGCCAAGGTTTGTCCATTTCAATTCACTTTGCATTGTATATCATTAATCTTTCACATCTCTTCATTATCCCATTAGTGGTTTAGGACACGCTCTTAATGACTCATCAATACTCGTCTTTGAAAATATTTATTTATAATAGATATAGTTAATTTAATATAAGTTACACGCGAATAACCTAATTAATACTATTTTAAAAGTACCAATGATCCAATATTTAAGAAAACCTCAATGGCCAACTTAAAACCATATTTGTGTGATCATAAAGTATCACATCACTTGAGATTGTGACCAAACTAAAAATATCTATGGCTGTAGGATAAAGGCATTATCTTGTGTTAGATGTGAGAACTTGAGTTATGTGGTCCATAATCAACAGTTTTATTTTGCCAAGTCCATTAAGTTTTTGAATGCTTTTTAACTTAACATATATCTATATCTATATTTATCTATCTAGATGTTTTTAATTTATAATTTAGAGTTGAACACACGTCATCTTCTTACACACAAAGATGTCAATAACCAAATCTTTCGCTTCATCTCATCTTTTCATTTTATTTTGTTATATCACTATGTGTGTTACAATTAATCACATTAGTATGAGAATTTGTAATGGTGTAATTTAGAAGTATGAGTAGGATAGAATGTCATTCTAAAAAAAAGTATATACAACAACAACGGTTTTCAATCCCGTCATAAGCAGGATATCGGAAAGTTATGATGTATACAGTCTTATCCCTACCCACAAATAAAGAGTCTGCTTCAAGAATGACGTTTAATTCGGGCTAGGACTTTACCCTTAGAAAAAATTATCGACAACAAAAAGAGGCCAAGTCAAAGAGGAAACTCTCGATCTAGAGGAAAAATAAAAACTTGATCTTGAGAGAGAGAGTCGTTGAGAGGGAAGTCTAGATTTTGTAGCTGTAAAAAGCAAAAATGAATAAATCATGAATGATTTTATAATGAATGACATGTATTTACTAGGTTCTTTATATCAAAGTAAAATCTAAGATCAATGAATAATTACATTTTTTTGTTATATATCCCTAGGATTTTTTTTTACTGATCAAATTTGGTCTAGATACCACACACACCCCCTACTCTAGGTTGGACCATTTTTTTGTTAGAAAAATAAAAAGTCAATATGATGATATTCCCACACCAAAAACCACTTTCAGTTGTCTCCGTTAATGCATTCCACATTTGATATGCAACGTAACGCAACGCAACGCAATATAGATAATTGATGTTGCTTTACATGTTTTACTTTTCTAGGACCAAAATTCCACCCCCCTATAATTTAGTGTTACCTAATGTTACTATTTGTGTCTGTATCCCCACGTGTTAAAGTTCTTATATATATCTTACTAATCCTAATACCCGTACAATGTACGGTAGCTATATAAATTGTATCATATATAAATTCGAATATGCCTCGATCCGTGGGTATGAAATAAATTGTGGTTAAAGTAAACCGATGATTGAAGCTAAGTTATTATAAACAGTAATGATAAATATAATACTCCATCCGTCGCATTTTAGTTGTCCACTGTTGACTTTCAAAGTCTTTTTGTTTCAACTTTGACCGCAAATATTTTTTTTATATTCTATAACACTTGATATAAAATATATAAATAAATTTGATTTTAAACGAACTTTTCAATGATATAACTTTCATCAAGTATTATATAATACAAACAAAAATATTTACGGTCAAAGTTGAAGCAAAAAGACTTTGAAAGTCAACAGTGGACAACTAAAATGGGACGGAGGAGTATATGTTTAGTTAAAGTTTTGGATTTACCTTAGATTTTTACAATCACATCAAAATCGAAACTTGTAAGCATAGTGGATGACGACAAATAGCCTTGTGATTTCCGATCGTAAACTCAAATTTTTGAAGTCATGTTAATAACTTATTATAAGTAAGATAATTAATAGGAATTGAAGAATTGAGAAAGAAAAATAGACAATTTTATTAATGAGAAAACGATCAATCAAATAAGGTTATAATGAGTTTTGTATCTATAAGCCAAGAAGTTAGAGTTTAATTCTAAGTCTAATAAGGAAATTGAATCCATATACAATTAAAAAAGCTAATTTAATAAAATAAATAAATTAAAAGGACACATGTTGATCAAGGATTACGCCACATGTCGTTTCAAGAACATCTAAATCCTGTTTCAGTTTATTGGTAGATGTTAAAATAGAATAAAATAAATATCACGGTACAATGAAAAACTAATTAATGGATCACTTATCGATAGTAGATTAGTAGATATTTTTTGGAATGGGGACTTAAATACCCATTATTCAAAAAGATGATACGAGACAAATTACTTGTCTTAATCGAGTTCGCTCCCTCTACATCCAATGAGAAGTCTCACTAAACACCCCCTTGAAACTGAAATTAATAATGACTAAATTTACACAATTACACCCGTCAAGATTCAAATCCCCGTTTTAACAATTAAAACTCAAATGACTTAACCAAGTTTGTATCATTGTCTTATCGATAATAGAGATTAGATAACATCGTTATCTTTTATCCAATAAGGAGTGCATTTATTTTATAGATTAAACGTAAGTTAATATAAATATAAAAGAAATTTTCTTTTTTTATTTATTACAGTAGTGACATTAGTCACAATGAGATGAATGAAATGATCCATTTGAGATTAACCTGCAGATGACCATAAATATATACTCGTAGCTACTGTCTTAAAAACTAGAAAACACACACTCACAGACATGAAAGACTAGAGTTATCAGAGCAACAATGGAATTCTCACCGAGTATTGATAACCCAATATTGGTTACGACGATGCAATTTAAGAGGGTGGTCGATTAGTGAGCTGCAGTATAGCTTATGGAGATCTTAAGAATAGCTAGACTAAAGGTAACCCAACTGATGAAACCAACAATACCATTTTTGAACAAATAACCAAAAACATGAATGAGAACAAAAAACAGCATTAAAATTAACTCAGCATTATATAGTTTCTTTTTGTATCTATGCAAGAATATCATTTTTTTTCTTCTTTACGAAACAAAGGGTTACAAGAAGCCCATATACCACATTACCCTCATAAACATTAAGTTAAAGCATGATAGAGCTTAATACAATTTGCAATATAAGTTCAAACTCAAAACTGAAAAGCAAATTCGATGAAAGTACAATTCTACGGTTCCATCAAAAGAACCAAGAACCGAAAAAGGAAAGAAAGAAAGAAAGAAAACATAGTATATTCATAGTTTAAATGCTTCTCTGAACTTAATACTGAAACTATTGTCTAGGCTTTTCTTTGGTGCCGCACCTGTATGTCCTTGCATCATCGCCACAAACTCATTGTAGTCTATGCGTCCATCCTGCATTAAAAACGAATCAAGCATATGAACATTTTACAGTTAGAGGTGACACTTCAATGAAAGTACAGTTGTGGTTCCATCTAAGAGGTCAAAAGTTTCCCAAGGTGTATGTAAGCGATAATTATACAAAAAAGCAAAGAACTTTCACACTTCAACCAATAATAAATTAATAACAGCAGCAGCATAAAATCCCCACAGATAGACAACATACTTTCCTTGTTACCAATAGTAGAGACGTAATTTACCAGAAAGTTGCTATTATGATCGATCAAATATTAAATTATCTTGCTATTTCTAATTATTTGTTATGTTGCTACGATAAGTAAAAGCGTGAAAGTATGTCACTATGTTGGGCAATTATCGTTGCTTTTAATGCATAAACCTCCTAAATCATCATCAAAACTAAATGAACTGAAATACTGTAAGTTTGGCAATCAACTGAAAAAACACTATTTAGTAAATAAAGGAATTGACAAAAGTGTTTCAGATCAACTTATTTCGACCCGTAAAACGAATTTGCATAACAACGATACCCAATCCCGTAGGAGGCAATTATGGGGGAGGTAGATGTACACAACCATACCTCTAACCGAGAGCAAAAAGGCTATATCAAAAAAGACCACCGGAAAAGGTGTGTGGAAGTATATATGTGACACTGTATGTGTGTTTGTGTGTGTATTGGTGGGCGTGTGCGTATATGGGCATAGATTACATGAAAATAAAGTTGCATGTGTTGTCACATTACCTCAACCTACCCATTTTACCACCTCTAGTTACTATCAAAATCAAACATAACCCAGATCAACCCACTCATTAGTTATTGTGTCGAACTTACCACCTTCATGTTCCTCTATGCAAAAACCATGACAAAAAGAATGTAAAAGAACTTACATTGTCTTGGTCAACATCTTGAAGCATTTCTTCAAGGCGAGCATCTATACCAAACTCGTCACATGCATGTTGAAGCTCATCAGCAGTAATATAACCACTTCCATCTTTATCAAAGTACGAAAAAGCCGCAAATAGATGATCTTCTCTCTCGATTTTATTCAGATGCAACGTTGCAGCAACAAATTCCCCATAATCAATTGTTCCACTATTATCTACATCTGCCTGTGTTTATAGAAAAAGAGCCCGTATTTAGTTTTCAAGTCAAACATACTACTTTTCAACTATAACATTTCTATCATATACTTACGTGTGTATAACTGTGTATATATATATATATATATAGAGAGAGAGAGAGAGAGATAGCCACGTTAACCAATATAGAAGTTTCACAGCTTTAAGATCAATAAATTTGTTTATTGGACAGAGTTGTAACAATACACAGCCTAAAGCAACGCATTTATACGTAAACGGGTTGAGATTAAGTGTTTGATTTAGGGCTTACTGCTTGCATGAGATCATAGATTTCCGACTCCTTAAGGTTGGCACCAACTCTTTTTAGTCCAGCTTTAAGTTCGTCAAAAGTAATTTGACCACTGTTGTCAGTATCAATCATCTGAAACATTTGTTTTAGCCCCGCTATTTCTTCTTCGGACATGCTCTCTGCTATAACCTGCAAAGCAGGACAAAAGAAGTCAAGAAAGTTTCCATGTTATAACTCATAATCAATTTGCTTTAGTTAACTATCAAGATTTCCAAATCTATAATTGAGATGTCTTATTGTTACAAACTAAACAGAAACACTTTCATAGATGACTATAATTTTGTTACAAGCTCGATGTAATCAAGTTTTTCTAACACGTGTTGTAACTCAACCAGTTTGACCTCCAAAGACAAACTTACCCTAAGAGCCATTTTCTTTAGCTTGTTCATGGCGGAAAATTGTTTCATTCGACTTAGAACTGCCGAGTCGAGAGGCTTGTCAGGAGCCACACCATCAACTTGAACCCAAGGATGGCCTGTAAGAAAACGTCAGAAAGCATGTCACATTTACTGACGGTAAGACGTATCAGTGGTGAAAGAAAAAAAAAAGGAATACTAAATGCGAAAGACTAATATGGTTAAGCTATATTTAGTAAATTTATAGCCCACCCTGTCTCGTAGAAGCCGGTATCTATTTTTGAGTGTCAAACTGTAAGTTTGACCCCATAGAATTTTTCTCTGGTTGAAGCAAATAGATCAACAATTTCCTCATTTAAACTTGCTAAAAGACTAAAATGGATTATATAATAAAAACTTAAGCTAAAAGGAAAACAGTTCAGATTGGTAGAACTGGTTAAAACTTGGCAGTCACCAAAAGTGTATTTTAATGCATACAATTAATCTCCTAGATCATTTTCATTTAGGAAGCTCAATTATTATTTTAACATCCTTTTAATAATACTCCAATTAATGAATAAGCTGTCTATAGATGGGAAAAAGAACTGTCTACAAGTAACCCCAAACAACTATCAACCATACTAAAACAACCTTTATTCGGCCCATTTTACACGAGGGACTCTTAAATTATGATCTTAGTGTCGCATGACATACTACCCATTATCCAATGATGCATATCGAATGATAATTAAGTTATTTATGAAAACCATAGGAGACATGCAAGAGCCAATTTCATAGATTTATTTTACAACAGCGTATAAAAAATACGTAATCACTGTTTTAAGATAAAACTAGAAGACTCACATAAAACTTCATGTGCAGTTAATCGTCTTTTTGGGTCCCGAACAAGCATTTTCCTCACAAGATCTTTTGCTCCTTCAGAAATACTTGGCCAAGGATCAGATGAGAAATCAAGATCACCTTGCAGTACTTGTTCAAATATCCCTTGCTCCGTTTCTATTTATCCATAACCAAATAACAAACCACCAGAGGCACAGAAAATTCAGAATATGTAGAACAAATAGCAATAGCTTCAATATCACAAAATAGTTATAACATTCCCAACAATTTCCATATCCTAGAATCCTATTAAAAATCACTTTTGACAACATTATAAAGTTGAAGTTAACTGTTTTCCCTATATCATTATTATAGACTATTGATGGTGTGCTCCTTCATGGTCATTCTAGAAGGAACTCTAGACATTTAGTCAACATACAAAGACTATTAGTTCAATTCTAACTAGAGTCGGAAGTAGCAACTTTTCATGTGAATATCATCCCAAATGATATGCAATGTTTTACTGGACATAGTCTAACCATGTGTTCCAATACTAGTCAAATCTCAAACCGGGAAATTGTGCTACATAATTTATTAACCTTTCAGATTTAGTATAATGACTAATAGGTAATAACGCAATCTTGGATTGTAGCTTTACCCAGAAAAAAATTTGCTAAATTTGTTTCAGGACTAAATGAATAAAAGGGTATATATGTATTTCACAGAATAGAATACTGACCAGCCCAGAATGGAGGTACTCCGCTTAAAAGGATGTAAACAATTACACCGGCACTCCATACATCTGCCTCAGGACCATAACGTTTTTTCAAGACTTCTGGTGCAACATAATATGGGCTGCCAACCACGTCATGAAATGTTTCACCTAAAAAAATGAAACTGTTAAGCAAAATTTAAAAATTGATGTAGAAATAACTGAATTCGAGAAAATCCAACCCGTTTAAGTGAAAATACGGACAAAATGTGAATGATTAGCTGAAAATGGAGCACACTAAATAGTATAGAAGTCACCCAAAGTGTACTTAAGTGTTTATAACCTACTAAATTACTTTACTCAAAGAAATTGAAGCATCAAATATTTAATGGTTTTTGTAATCATATTTAGCATCTTCAATACTTGCAAACTAAAAATCTGGTTAGCTGAAATATATCCTGACTTTGCAGACTCTATACTTTAGCTATGAAACTTATTGAGAACTTATAAAAAAGGTCAAAACCATACAATAACCAGATTTCTAATATTGTCCCGCTTTCGGCATGTACCTTTGGAATCTTATCTTGTAAGAAAGATATGATATGGTGAACCGCATACACATAATGGAGTCCTTGCAGACTATTGTATATATCGTTTAATTCTAGTTCTCATTTGGTCAAACCATATTTGTCTGATTAATTCTTTTGTTTAGGTTTCACCCATATAATACGAGAACTTGTAAGACAAGAACGATTCAAGTTAATCAATTATTTATCAATTGCAAACCATCTTTAAGGATATGCTAAGAGAGGGTATAGCAAGCCAAGAGTGCAGTAAGCCAATACAATATTGAGTTGAAAATTATCAATATAAAATGATAGAATGTGCATTAAAACTGATTATCACGATTTCTAGTTGCAGTATCAGTTGTAACTTGTAAGTGTTTGACTAAACTAATCATGATGATCATGAGATTCAATTATTTATGGTCCAAAATAATTACCTCACTACTGACATAAATGCAAAGTAAACCGTCCTAGCTCTTAGCAACTTAAGTATCTAAATATCCGACTCTCGCAATAATCACTTAGAAAACACACACCCAAACAGCACATGCATAGACTCCAACAAGAAAAACAACTCAATATATACCTGGCTTGAAGAAAACTGATAATCCAAAATCAATAGTTTTAAGAAGTGCGTCCTCTTTCTTATCTACAAGCAAGAAATTTTCGGGCTTTAAATCTCTATGCATAACGCCCAAAGAGTGACAAGTCTCCACAACCCCAACAATCGTTCTTGTAAGCTCAGAGGCCTTTCTTTCAGTATAATGTCCACGTTGAATAATCCTATCAAAAAGCTCACCACCCGCGCATAATTCCATAACAACATGGACAGCTATTGCATCTTCATAAGCCCCTTTAATTGCTATAACATTAGGATGACCTGCCAAATGATGCATTATTTGAATCTCCCTTCTCACATCCTCCACATCCTCTTCAGTCAACAACTTCCTTTTTGCAATAGATTTGCAAGCATATTGTTCACCCGTAGCTTTTTCTATACATAGAAAAGTTGTACCAAACTGCCCTTGTCCTAATTTCTTTCCCAAAGTGAAAAATTCCTTCAAACTTCCAGTTTTTCTTTGTAAAACAGAATCCGTACGAAGCCCGGCACTCGATACCCTCTTCATTTGGGGACCTTTTTTGGGTTTCACGGGCTGTTCTTCTTGCTTCTTTTCAGGTTTTGGAATAGTCATTTGTTCAGGTGGTTTGTTTTGAACAGGTAACGGGGATTCTGGTTGTTTGCTATGAGTCGAAGATTCTCCATTAGGAGTCCGAGGAGTTTCTTCAGGTGGGGTTCTCCACATTGCAGCCGAAACAGATTGAATAAATCCATTCTTGGATATATTCGGTCCAACACAAGTATTCCCCATTATGCCTCACTCACTACTCAAGATTCAAGATACCCTTTTTCCACTTTGTAACATAAAGGTCCAATCTTTTCCACCAAATTTGCTCAACGAAACAAAAATCTAAAAAAACTAAAGAAATTAAAGTCAACCCCACGTCAAATTGTCAAAACAAGATCATAATTTTTCCACTTTTACTATAAAAAGATCCAAACTTTCACCGAGTTTATAATGAAACAAAGATCCAAACTTTATCAAAAACTAAGTCAACCCCACTTCAAATACACCCTAGGATTATCAAAATAAGACCATAAAATCAACTAACCAAAATCCAAGATTTTCAAGATACAATACACTTTAATTCAACTTCAATAAAATAAACTAATCATCAATTACCAATTCAGTAAATCAAGAATTAACATATACAAGCATTTCATATACACACAAATAATGTAACTTCCAACAAGCAAAATAAAGTTATAAAATACATATATATATATATTACATATATATACATGAAGGGGCAAGAAGATCTTGATAAGAACAAGACAAAGGAATACTAACCAGATATAGTTAAACTATGAATTATGAAGATGATGAGAAAGAGAAGTGGGGCAGTGGTGGTGAGGCTGAATTAGTCTTGACCATTTTTTTTATATAAAATTGATTGTTTTTTTTTCTTCTTTTTTAGTTTTTGATTAGTTCAAGGGAATGAATGAGGAAACATACACAAATACATATGTAGATACATATAATGTAATAATTAATAGCACAAATTGGATTATTTAATTAAGATATTTTATTACAGTAGTAGGTAAGAAAATTATAAGATGAATGTGTAACATAGACATAGATTGACACAAATGCGTGTGTGTGTTTTTTATTTCATCGTTAAACCTTAAATGGACAGGGTAAACGCGGTTGCTTTTTCCTCAATTCCCCCGAAACTGGCGTCCGATTTTCTTTTTCTTACCAAGATGTTTTTCCACTTTTGTTTGTGTTTTCCTTTTCGTATTTTAATTTTATTATTATTTTAACGGCATATATATTATATTATTTCTACTCTAAATTAAATGAAAAACAAGACACTAATAAGGTGGATTCAAGGTCAAAAACTTTATCCATATTTGATGATTATCTTGAATACTTTGTAGTTTTTTATTTTATTTTTGTATCTGAAGTTGAAAATATGTATAAATACGAGTTTTAGATTGCATTTTCCTTAGAGACAAGTTATAAATCATTTTTGATGTAACATCCCAAACTTTTCTTTACTAGTTGACTAATGTCGCTAAGTCAATATTGTGTGTGTCGTTAAGTCTATTTTAGATTTAATGCTTATATGTAGTTAATGTGTGTTATGTGTGAGGCTTGTAAGCCTAAATGTTAATGTAGTATAAATGGGTGTAATATGAAGATTAATGTCTATGTAGTGACATTTAATGAAGGATTAATGATGTATATGGTCAATAAAGTAGTTTGCGACCAATAATGAAGGATTAGGAAGCTTAGGGGCTAGTTTTGACATGTGTGCAAAGTCAAAAACGGGTTTAGAGGCTTAGGGTTGTCATTAGAGAGCCATTATGCAGATTTTCTTCCTCTTAAACAAGCCCTAGCTGATCCCTCCCTTCCCTCTCAAGTTTCTCGCTAGATCTATTCGTTTTGGAGCCAAATCGATCGTGTATTGCTTAGATCTTGGATCTTTGTCACCTAATACAGGTAATATAGGTATTCTTCTTCTGAGATCTGATTGTGTGAATCTTATATTAGTCTTAATCCAGGATATAAGGGTTTGGGTTGGGTTATTTGATTAAACGTTCACCGATTTCATGTTATTCGGGTGATTAAATGATTGATTCATGATGTAAAGGATTAAAGGATTAATAGGATGGTTAAAGTTGATGAAAGTGCAATTAAAAGGATTAATTTTAAGTCCCCAGGTTGGATTTGGGGTATGGGTTCGTATGGAATTCGTTTGATCATAGAACAAAAATTAGTTTGCTGGTCGGCACCCCAGGTGCGGCGCACCAAAAGAGTGGTGCGGCGCACCACTGCCCAGTTGGGTTTTTGGGTTTCTTATGATGGACCCCGATATGCGACGCACCAAGGGCTGGTGCGGCGCACCTGGTCTTGATCTGAATTCCCTGGAGGATTGGTGCGACGCACCACATGGAAGGTGCGGCGCACCACATGCCCAGATTTCACAAAAGGTGTCGTTTAGCTTATATTTCGATCTTATACTTGTTCTAGGTTATTGGAGACACCTAGTCATCGTTTTTTGTGCTTGTAGCTTGTTGTTAAGCTGTATCAAGGTAAGATACACTACTTTTGTCACGCTGAGGGTTCAACAAGCAAAGGTTTCATACTTATAACTTCCTTAACGGTAACATATGATATATGTGGGTATCTCGGGTTACACGGGAGGTACTATGGGATGTAGTTGACCATGAGACCTGAAATGCAGACCTAATGTAGTGAAATGAAGTATTGTTTAATGTAGTGTATTGTTATGCAGTTTATGTAGCATTACGAAGTATCTTATTATGTGTGAAATGTAGAAATGATGTTGACGTGTGATATATGTATGCTTACATGGCTTGTACACCTAGCTCACTAGACTTGGTAGGTTGCCATGTCACTTGCACGTTTAAGGATCCAAACGTAATGAAGATAAAGTGTGTGAATATCTAGGAATGTGTATTACCTAGACTATATGTGTGTGACGGTTTAGGAATGTGTGTTACCTAAACCATATGTGTGAAACCGAGCTCGTAAATATAATGCAGGGAAAGTGTTAAGCTTAACCCGTACTAGCCTTAGCCGGGCGAGTGCGTTGACGTAGTTGTTGCTTGGGTGACTCCTTGCAACATGGTCTTTATAATGCAGGGCGAGTAATACGAGGGGTTTGACCAACCTCCACATACGAATTACTCTTGGATTGGCTTGCCATTCCTTAACGACGTACGATGATTAGCCTTTGGTTGATCATCTAGTCGGGTGTGATGCAGGGCACACTTATATGCAGTAACGAAGATATGTGTGACAATGTGTGAACTAATGCAGGATAGGCACATTTAGGATGATTATCCTAATTGATACGGAGTTGATATGCAGTTATGTGTGTTGTGTGTTGTGCCTAACGAGTTTGTCTATTAACGAAGAAATGTTTTAATTGGACAAATGCTTTTAAATTAAGTGTGATCTTTTTAGGGAGAGTGTGTTGTGTGATGTGCCTAATGAGTTTGTCTAATAATGAAGAAAGGTTTTAATTGGACAAATTGCTTTTAAATTAAGTGTGATCTTACTTAGCTATTCTTATAGCTAACACTTGTTTCTTTAATGTGGTTGTTCCCTCAGGTTTAGCTTGAAGGACTTGTAGGTGCAGGACGTGAGAGCGTGGGTAGAAAGCATGCAGATTCCTTAGCTACCCCTAGTTGCTTATTATGGAGACTTTTGATACATTTCATTTTGATGTCGAATATATGTAATAATGTGTGAACGGTTGTTTAATGTTGGGCAACCGTTGGGTTTTCATTTGAACTATTGTTTGATATGGCGTGTAACACCAACTAAATGCAGAAACCGAAATGTTTTTATCGGTTTTGACTTTTACAGTCTTTACTTCCGCAATTTTAACACCGTTAGGTGAAAGATTTTTGAAAACCCATATTTTTAAACGTCGGGTGTTACATTTGACTCATGTTTTTTTAACTTTAAAGGTGAATTTCATTGATATGCACAAATATACAAACTGTACAAAACAAATACAAAGAATACATGGACACAGCCATGACTAACAAATTCCAAACTAAAACCAACAGCCAGCTACAACTCAAACACAACAGAATACAATTCTGCAAGCAATTCAAACCAAAATACAAGAGATAAGCACAAATACAGCAAGCTCTATTTAAGTGCTAGAATGAGACCAAGTAGCGTCATCTTTCACCGCTCACTATTCTCATTCGCACACACTTAAACAAAGCAATCAAATCTGCAATCAATTCATACTCACACAGTAGCAGCACCACTTAAGACCTCATTCATTCTCCAAACAATACAATTCTGCAATCAATTCTCTCCTTCTGGTTCATCATTCCTGAACAGAAGCAGCAGCCAGAGCATTATGTTTCCAAGCCAAATTCCATCTATTAGCCACTATCTCCACAGTCTTTGTGTTCTTTACTTTTAAAGACATCAGCTTATATTTGATAGTTTCCTGTGCTAGAATTTTTGACTCATGTTATAACATGGCATTTTAAAAAATTACCTAGAAAAAAAAAAGTTGAATAGTATTTTGCATTGCAACAATGACTTAAGAAATGACTTTTCTCTATACAGACTTTGACATGAGCATAATCTTTGATCCATAAATAATACAGTACACAAATTTAAAATGTATGTTTGTTAATTGTTAGAAAAACCCATGAAAAATATATTTGAGTGAAGCAGATTTGTGTGATAGGTTTTTGATAGTTAAAAATTAATAAAAACTAACGTACCAAATCAAAAAGTCTTAATAATAAACTGGTTTTGAGGGTGTTCATAGTTAGAAATAATTAACAAAATAATGATGTTTTGTTAAAATCCATAGAAAATAAACAAAAGTCCTCAATTTACAAGTCATGTATTTGGAAATAATCTTATACAATATTTCTTCTAATGACAAATGTTAATTGTTACTCCCAATTTAAATGTCATAGTTTGACATTTTGGGTCTTTCTTGTTCAACTTTGACCGTCTAGATTTTTATTTGTGTTATGTAATACTTGATGTAAAATATATGAATCGATTGAGTTTTACATGTATTTTACATTGATATAACTTTCACCAAGTATTATAAAACACAAATAATAATATTAATGGTCAAAGTTGCGAAAGAAAGACTCGGACAGTCAAACTTGGACATTTAAATTAGGACGGAATTGGACATTTAGATAATTTCCCAAGTTAAAATGTAAACGTGTATGTCCCAAGTTAAAATGTAAACGTGTATATCCCAAGTTAAATTGGTAAATTGGACATTTAGATAATTTCCCAAGTTAAAATGTAAACGTGTATGTCCGGTTTTAAACCAGGACCTCTAGAAAGGCATAAAAAGTTACCAACTTTATAAGATAAATAAACGGGATAGAAATGCAACGCAGGACCGCAGGTGAATCGGATTGGATATCAAACCATTATGAGAGTAAAGTTCGGTTCATTGAAGGCCTTATGCGTTTATTTAGAAAGTAAAAAGAGAGAATTTATTGTTTCATTTTATTATGGGCTTTGGTCAATCTTTTTCTAGTTTTAACAAATCACTCATTGTGATACACATTAATCGGGTAAACACATTGCTAGATTTTGAAGAAGGCTACAACCCATGTGTGGAAAAAGAGTTGGTAAGAATGCACCAAACATTTATTGGTTAGTTGTTTTTCCTATTTTCTATTGCCCATTGATTCAACATACTTTAGTTATTCATTGTCATACATGGAAGTTGTTTTGATATATTAGTCAAGAAAGGTATCCGTACTCAGCAAATGCCATTGCTTTTACCTTTGTTGATGCTTTGATAAATTAGCTCTTAATGCCCGAAATCTTGATTCAACATGACATGTGAAAGATGAGATTCTTACTATAAGAGAACTTTGTTCGGTTTTTGATTAGCCTCACTTAGGATGGAGACTCCGCTTGGGGCTCCGTTTAGGGGTATATCATCAGTTTTCAAACCCAACAGTCGTCACAACCGGTTGCCATCATCCAACCACCGACTATCCTCACCAATATTATAAAATGATATACCGTTGGGTATTGTATGAACACGATTCTAGTCTTTACTATTATATAAAGTATTTGGTTATCGTAACTTTGAAATTTAAAGAACACCAAATTATCAAGTTATTATCACCTAACAATCATTTATATGCTAAGCTCATTAACATTAACAAAGTGAACATTAACTTGTTAACAACAATAGACATTATTTTTTTAGATAGTTAGATTTAAACTCAAAGACTTTTTTTATACCCACCATCTCTCATAACCATGTTTTTTTTTTTTTAAATGTTATCTTTTCATAGAAATTTAAAAAAAAAAAATATATCCACCTAACTCAACAGCCTAAAAATCGTCTTAATATTTGATGACATTTGGAAAAGGATAAGATTAGAAAAGATATTAAATGGAATCCACATGTCATATTTATAGAGTTTTAAGAAGATTTTTAGGCTTATATTTTAAAATATTAATTGTTTTCCGTTAAAATTTATCCATCTACACATATTATGTGAGTATGATTCTAAATTCCTTTAGGCCCTTATAAAAACAAATCATTCAACTTTTTAACCATTAATATACCGAAATTACACTTCAACTTTTAAATCGTTCTCAACCCACACAGTTCCACACTTGATCTACCTAATATACCCTCAAAATATTTTTCAACCCATATCCACATCAAACTACCCTTCTTCTTAATTTATTCACTAATTTAATATCTTCATCTAATATAGCTATAGTACCTTTAATGAAATTAATTAGGTCTTTCCCAACCCCCGTCGACACCCCCGTCCAAGACCTCATCAATGAGGAAAAGGTTGGCAGCGAGCTCATCGTCGATTCCCATTCGTTGGGACGAAGAGCAAGGACGAAGAGAGAGCGGGGTGGGGTCGGCGTTATACATATGTGTGAATATAAAAATTGAAGAAGAGGTGAGGAAGAGGTGTGACTGGTAATGAATGAGGAAGACGTGATTAGGAAAGAGAAAATTTGATGTGGCAGTGAGGAAGAGGTCCACGGTTGGGAAAGGCCTTACAACATGCATCGATCCCTCAACCTTTAAAAAATCACACTAACCCTTTTACATCAATTATTTTTACATTAATAACCACACTATCGCCACCACCACCGTTGCTGCTACCGCCGCTGCATTGCACGAGTACCTTTCTGATGTAAGAAAATAAGGTTTAATGGCCAACTTTCAAACACGAAACCATAAATCGAAACATGTAGGATCTGAAATCAATTCTTTTATTGCAATGGCGAAGTATTTTCATATTGAAACTATCTATGTCATTTTGTACCATTTACAAATGCACGTACTATCAACAATAGTAAAGTTCCAGAGTCTCAGAGCTCATGTCGAGTATGTCTATTAGGGTGCACAGAATCAGTCACTAGGTTAAACATCATTCTGCCTTATATACCAGTTGGGTGGCGAGAAAAGTAAAGAGGGTGCTCTCCGGCTTGCTCACCGCCTCTCTCTTCCTTTCTTTTTTGTCTTTTTTTTTTGTCATTATTTGAGTGGGGAAGAATGGAGAGAGGTGGTGAGGTATCCGTGAAGGTATGGAAAAGGTGGAGAGGAGTACGTAAAAAAGTTGGGGAGAAGTGAGGATGAGTGGTAAGGTACTTCCCTCGCCCTTGGAGAGAAAAACTCAGATACAACGCTTATCAAGCTCCTTACGTATGTATCGAAATTTGTAGTACCTATCTTAAAGATTAATCAAAATTAGCATAAACATTTGAGCACATGGGGGGCTTAGGCATAGGACAAAGTGGGCAACTGCACATGGCCCGTTTTTAAAATCATTATATATATAGATAGAAGAAAAATGTACCATCTCCCACAATGCAACTCAATTCAACATATGTAGAACTAACTTGAAATGCAAACCCAATTCCAACAACACAAAATCCTAAAAATTCAGGAAGAACTCTTATTCAAGGTTGCAATTTCTCTTATTAGTGTCCAAACTTGGTTTCTTTTGATTTTTCTAGTATTCCATTAACCCCTAAACATCTACCCAAGTTTTTTATTATCCCAATATCATCAATTCCATCGTTACTTGACCCAAGTTCGGTCAAATATGTGATTTCTTAATTATGAATACAAGATTCTATATTAAACATCTATGTTTTGACACTCGTATATGTATGAGTCTTAGCAACTGAGCTGGGTACACATAACAGTACATGTATGTACTAGGTCTTTGTACTTGTTAGATTAATGATAAAATGCTGTTGGTATTTCATTTATTACGACGTGAATGGTGTTAGTATATGATCACGTAGAAATGAACGTATGTCCAGAAATGATTTAAGCCTACGGGGTCACACGTCTCGACACAAATGTATTTAATATTAATTAATATATTTAATGTATTTAATTAATATGATCACGATTTCAATTAACGAGTGGTCGTTAAAAACTAACGGTTACTAGCTAACGGCGTTAGTTAAGGAAGGCTTAATTTGTAATTAGGAGATTCTAGAAGTTTCCTAATTATAAACTAAAGGGGGCCGGTTTTAACTAATGAGTTTTTAACTCATTGAGTTTGACTTGGTTTCTTATAGACTAATCCTAGTATATGTCTAATACGAATCCTAATCTATGTCAAATACGAAAAGGGTTTTGGATATAAAAAGGAAAAAGGAAAAGCCCTCTTTACTTCTCCTCCTCCCTCCTCTATAGCTACGGCCGAACTCTCCCAAACAAAAGGGATTTGGTTTTTGTTGTTTGACAAATCGAGAAGAGAAAGCAAACGTTGCGGTTCGTGATCAAGTACTAGCATACGTGCATTCACGTGTCGTGTGTGCAATCGTAGAGAAGTTTATTTTAAACTTTTATAAAGTTTCTTGACTTATTCTCATCAATTTAAGGTACACGTTTTCTATCTTGGTTGATTAATTAACTACATAGGTTTTATCTTCCGCTGCGTGCTTTGTGATTTGATTTGATAAATTGTTATATAACCCAACAGTGGTATCACGAGCCTACTATGTATGTTTTTTAATTACCAATTAAATCAAAACTTGAAGGGGGGTTAGGGTTTTGATCTTCAAATTTTCGGATATATATATATATATATTTAAATTGTTTTTGTAATTTAATTACAATTATTTAAATAAGAAACAAATAATATCTATATTATTAATTATATATATGGTTCGAAAATTTCCAGAAAATAAAATAAAAAAAAAAAATTGTTTTTTTTTTAGGGTTCCTAATCCAAGTTTTGATTAATTACATGTTTATGTGATAAATTGCATGTATATATGGTGTACTTTTAATTATTTAATTGTTAAATAGAAGTAAAAATCATGAATTTTTCATGCAAATTATTCATGATTATTACTTAGATATATTGATATGAAATCTTGATCATTAGGGTTAATTATGCTAGATAATTGAATAATTAATTGTGTGACAATGTGATTATGTTTTGTGAAAGTTTCTGTTTGACACCAGTTCACTTAAAAAATCATAACTAATTAACCGTAAGGAGTTGGAAGCTGAAATCTTTACAGTAGATGCTTGACTCATAGGGCTACAACTTTTATGTTTTGTGCTAAGCCCATTTCGGCCTTCATCAGGGCCAGATTTGGTCGTGAAGCTGCTGGATTTTCCAGATCAGCATCCTGTTTTATGGTAGATAAACTTGTTATAGATATTTTGGCTTACGCAATCAAGGCAACTTGATGTATGTGGTCTCTTTCCATGTGAAAGAGGAGCCAATCTTATACCATAGTGACCAAATTAGGTTGATTACCTTAATTGTTAAGTTGTAAATTTAGTAAGTTTGATTTTGCTTTTTTATGAAAATTGTGTGCAAAATTGTTTTTGGAAAAATAAACTTGACTAAATATATTGAAATAAGATTTTGTTTATAAAATTGGTGCCCTAAAATCAAAAGATACACCGGCTCACCCATTTGAACAAACTCTAAGAGAGGTATAAGTCGGAGTGCGCTAGCCTCCTAAAAGGGCGGGTTTTTAAATCGCGTTTATCGCATACCTTTGCCCTTGCGCTTCTTTGTGCGTTCGAATGGAGCTACCGAGCTCTTTTGTATTTAAAGGCAATAAAAATGAGTTTTATAAACATATTATGTTTAGAAGATATGCATGAATCTTCAAACATAACTTTTTGATCACACATCAAATTGATTGACCCAATAAACTTAAGTCATTGCCACCCAACTCGTAAAGGACACTTGTGGCTGTTGTTTACTCACTGGTACACAGTGGTGAAATGGCAGTTGCATGGCAAATCCCACTCACTGGTACACAGTGGTGGACAAATTTGCGCGTTCTTGGTTGGACGACTTAAAGCGAGTTAAGCGGTGAGACCTTGACCCGTGGCAAAAGATGGGACAAAACATGACTACAAATCACTTGATGAATCAAGTGTGATTTGTAGGTCCCATTCTTACTAGGAATTGCACATGAAATGCAATTACTGCTCGTCACTTACCTTTTGAGTGCAATCATTTCTAGCAGATCAACTGATGAAATGATTGTATGTCAATTGGATCCTAGCCTTAATGAAATTAATTGTTTATTTGATAAACATTGGGTAATTGATTTCTTAAGGATATATTATCGAAAATACTGATTTTTGAACTTAATCTGTTTTGTAGATGGCAATGAATCCTTCCACAAACACCAATGCTTTTCGGCAAATGTTTGAAAGAGAAAAGCTTAATGGATCAAATTTCAATGACTGGTATCGTCAACTGAGAATTGTTCTAAGAGTTGAGGAACGCATGGATGTCATTGAAAGGCAATGGCCAACCGAACCAAGTGCTGAATCCACAGCAGCTGAAAAAGCTGAATATAGGATTCAGTACACTAGATTCAATGAAGTTTGTTGTTTGATGCTTGCGAGCATGTCTCCCGAGCTTCAAAAACAATTCGAACTCTACACTCCATATGATATGATCACAGAACTTAAATCCTTGTATGAAAAACAAGCTGGAGTGGAACTGTTCGACTTAGTCGTGGAACTTCATGACATGAAACTTGAATCTGGCAAATCGGTTAGCAGTCATGTGCTCAAGATGAAGAGCATTTTTGACAAATTGGATTCGATGGAGTACGCTTATCATAAAGAGGTAAAAGTTGGCATGATTCTCAAATCCCTTACGAAGGAATATGAGGGTTTTGTGCAAAACTATACCATGCACTCTATGAAAAAAAAGCGTCAATGAACTTCATGCTATGCTCATTGAATATGAGAAGACGATTCCAAAGAAGGCCAATGACCAAATGTCCTTATGATTAAGGGGGGTCGGATCCAGAAAGCTAAGAAATCGCAACAAGCTAAAGGCAAGTTTGATGGTAAAGGCAAGGGTAAGCAAGCTGCTTATTCCCCAAAACCAAAGAAAACCCCTCCGGCTAAGAAAGAGCATCCGGCTAAAGACCAGACCTGTCATCATTGTAATGAAGTCGGGCACTGGAAGAGGAACTGTCCCAAGTATCTTGCCGAGTTGAATGTGAAGAAGAAGCAAGCAAGCGTTGCTAGTACTTCAGGTATCTTCACTATTGAATTATTTTCATATCTGTAATGAATTACAGGCACTTAGGAAAAGGAGGAAGCTGAAGCCCGGAGCTTTGCAGCTGTTCGTGGGCAATGGTCTACCAGCACCTGTTGAAGCTATTGGAGAATATCATTTAGTTCTTCCTTCCGGTTTAATTATTGTTTTAGACAATTGTCATTATGCACCTTCTATCACTAGAGGTGTAGTTTCAGTTTCTTTGTTGAAAGACAACGGTTTCATTAATGTTTTTAATGATTATGGCATTTCAGTTTCTAAAAATAATGTTCATTATTTTGATGCTATTGCTTGTGATGGTATTTATGAAATTGATATGCGTGGTTGTGTTTCAAATAATTCAATGTATAATGTTAGCAAAAGAGCCAAGACTAACTTGGACTCTACTTATCTGTGGCACTGTCGTCTTGGACACATTGGCAAAAGTCGCATTGAAAGACTTCAACGTGAAGGGATTTTACAATTAAATGATGAATCATTTGATAAATGCGAGTCATGTGTTTCCGGCAAAATGACGAGAAAACCTTTTCGCATAAAACGGAGAGGGCTAAAGATCTTCTTGGACTCATTCATACCGATGTTTGTGGCCCATTTAGACATGTGTCAAGAAAAGGAGCTAGCTACTTCATAACTTTTACGGATGATTTCAGTCGTTATGGTTATGTTTACTTGCTTAAACATAAACATGAAGTGTTTGAAACATTCAAAGAGTTTAAAATTGAAGTAGAAAATCAACTCGGAAAGACCATCAAGATTCTTCGTTCGGATCGAGGTGGTGAATACTTAAGCCAAGAGTTTAAGGATTATCTGAAAGCGTGTGGAATTGTCCAACAGCTTACTCCTCCATACACTCCTCAACATAATGGAGTGTCTGAAAGGAGAAATCGAACCTTGCTAGACATGGTGAGATCTATGATGAGCCTTACGACTCTCCCATTTTCGTTTTGGGATTATGCTCTTGAGACTGCTGTACGCATTCTCAATATGGTTCCAACCAAGAAGGTTGACAAGGACACCATATGAATTATGGCATGGAAATGTTCCTAATCTGTCTTACTTAAGAGTCTGGGGATGTGAGGCACTTGTGAAGCGCGATACGCCTGACAAACTTGAACCCAGAACTACTAAGTGCATCTTTGTCGGATACCCTAAGGAAACGATGGGTTACAACTTCTATGATCCCGTCAAAAACACTGTTCGCGTTGCTCGATATGCTGAATTCTTTGAAAAGAAATTAGTTCCAGAGAACAGTGGGAGATTTGTAGAACTTGATGAGATTCAAGAGGAAGATGTGTCACCTTCTGAAGCTCCTAGCAATCATCAACTTGGGGGGGAAAATGTTCAAAGTGATGAACCTCAAGTCGATGATGATGAAGCGATTCTACTTCGTAGGTCCGAAAGGACAAGACGTCCTACTGACAGATTATGTCTGATGGTAGAAGAAAACGTTTTAGGAGATCTCGATGAGCCTCCGAATTTCAAAGCTGCATTATCAGATCCGGAATCTGAAAAATGGCTTGAAGCTACGAAGGTGGAAATGAAATCCATGAAAGACAATCAAGTCTGGAGCTTGGTTGATCTTCCACAAAATGCTCAAACTGTTGGGTGTAAGTGGATCTTCAAGAAGAAGACGGACATGGATGGAAATGTACACACCTATAAAGCTCGTCTCGTGGCGAAAGGTTATATTCAACGTTTCGGTATTGACTATGATGAGACCTTTTCTCCAGTTGCGGACATTAGAGCTATTAGGATTCTCTTAGCCATAGCTGCGTACTATGACTTTGAGATATGGCAAATGGATGTTAAGACTGCCTTCTTAAATGGTTACTTGGATGAAGAAGTCTATATGGATCAACCTGAAGGTTTTATTGATCCAAAACATCCCAACAAAGTATGCAAGCTTCAAAGGTCCATTTATGGACTAAAGCAAGCATCAAGAAGTTGGAACAAGAGGTTTGATGAAGAAATCAAAAAGTTTGGTTTCATTCAAAACCCCGATGAGCCATGTGTATATCGCAAAGCTAGTGGGAGTAATGTTACTTTCCTTGTCTTGTATGTTGATGACATATTGATCATAGGAAAACACATTCCAATGTTGCAAGATGTTAAATCCCATCTTGGAAAGTGTTTTGCCATGAAAGATTTAGGAGAAGCGGCATTTATTCTTGGAATCAAGATCTACCGAGATAGATCAAAGCGATTAATTGGACTAAGTCAAAGTGCTTATATTGATAAGGTCTTGAAGCGATTCAAGATGGAGAATTCTAAGCGTGGGTTTACACCTATGCAAGAAGGACTTAGTTTATCTGTCAAACAGGGTGCTACTACACCTAATGAGGTGGAGCGTATGCGAAGAGTCCCTTATGCTTCGGCTGTAGGATCTATTATGTATGCGGTTAGATGCACTAGACCCGATGTGGCGTTCGCGCAAAACATCGTTAGCCGATATCAACAGAATCCAGGTGAAAGTCACTGGACTGCTGTTAAGAGCATTCTGAAGTACCTACGGGCTACTAAAGATATGTTTTTGGTGTATGGAGGAAATCCAGACTTAGAGCTCAAAGTGACCGGATACTGTGATGCTGGATTTCAAACTGATAAAGATGACACGAAGTCTCAGTCAGGATTCGTCTTCGTTCTTAACGGAGGTGCTGTGGATTGGAAAAGCAGCAAGCAAAAAACAGTTGCTATGTCTGCAACAGAGTCTGAGTACATTGCCGCCTCAGAAGCCGCAATGGAAGCAGTCTGGATAAGGAAGTTCATTAGCGGGCTTGACGTGATCCCCTCAAGTGACTTACCACTGATATGTACTGTGATAATACTGGTGCATTAATCATTGCCAACGAACCCGGAGTTCAGAAAGGTGCCAGACATTATGCTAGACGATATCACTATGTTCGTGAGCGGATCGAACTAGGTGAAATCAAATTACTCAAAGTTCACACAGATTTTAACTTAGCTGATCCTTTCACAAAAGCTTTGTCTAGGCCCAAGCTTGAAAGGCATGCCGAGGGCATAGGACTTAAATTAGCTAGTTATTTCATGTAAATCTGTTGTTTCGGTATTTGGATAAGGGATATTAAACAATTTATATTTTTCATAATGAAATAAAGTACTTGATATGTTTGATTTCATTTAATATTAATTGTATCCTATATTTGCATGTTTAATCCTTGAATATTTTAATAAATATTCTAAATTGTCCATTGTCGATTAATTATATGGGAATATAATTAAATTAAGACAAATCTGAGCGATTGGTTATATTCTTGGAATATATAATGGATGGTCCCACCAAACTCGCATGATATCCATAGTTGATGCATATCGGACTACCCCACTAACGAATTCATCACTTTATGGATCAACGTCATTAAGTGAAATTCGTAAATGGTTACTTTATTGATCCTTTGACTTGAGATACAAGCAGGTCAGCATGTATGGATTGCACTTACTTGATATAGTTCTAACTCTCCTGAATAAGGGAGTACATAAAGGGCTATTTTCAGAAAGTGTATTGAAGTATGATGACTGACACGTGTAGTCAATACAGGATTTGTTCCTTCAACTTGAAAGTTGAAGTATGATACCATTGGCGCCCTCATTAGGACTAATTAAGATGTTTGCATGGCCGTGCCCAAATAAATCCAGATGGTTCTCGATTATATTTGGTAATCTCTAATTAGTTATGGAATGAGAAACAGAATCGTTAAATCATGAAATGACATTGATCCATATTCATGTTTAACACGGTATTTGAACAAAGGGATAATAAATGCCTCAACCATTTAAATATACTTTAAGAAACTATAATTAAATATTTCTGGGAGCATTGGCGTGTTGCTAGACGCTAACCAATGTTATTACCTTCATTTGTTACGAGCTCAAGTGGGAGCTGTTAGTATATGATCACGTAGAAATGAACGTATGTCCAGAAATGATTTAAGCCTACGGGGTCACACGTCTCGACACAAATGTATTTAATATTAATTAATATATTTAATGTATTTAATTAATATGATCACGATTTCAATTAACGAGTGGTCGTTAAAAACTAACGGTTACTAGCTAACGGCGTTAGTTAAGGAAGGCTTAATTTGTAATTAGGAGATTCTAGAAGTTTCCTAATTATAAACTAAAGGGGGCCGGTTTTAACTAATGAGTTTTTAACTCATTGAGTTTGACTTGGTTTCTTATAGACTAATCCTAGTATATGTCTAATACGAATCCTAATCTATGTCAAATACGAAAAGGGTTTTGGATATAAAAAGGAAAAAGGAAAAGCCCTCTTTACTTCTCCTCCTCCCTCCTCTATAGCTACGGCCGAACTCTCCCAAACAAAAGGGATTTGGTTTTTGTTGTTTGACAAATCGAGAAGAGAAAGCAAACGTTGCGGTTCGTGATCAAGTACTAGCATACGTGCATTCACGTGTCGTGTGTGCAATCGTAGAGAAGTTTATTTTAAACTTTTATAAAGTTTCTTGACTTTCTCATCAATTTAAGGTACACGTTTTCTATCTTGGTTGATTAATTAACTACATAGGTTTTATCTTCCGCTGCGTGCTTTGTGATTTGATTTGATAAATTGTTATATAACCACCAGCATGGTACCCGCGGTGACGGGGAAGGCGGTCTAGTGGTGTCGGTGACGGTATTATTGGTGGTGGTGGCGATGTCATGTGGTGTAGGTTGATGTAAAGGTGATAGTGGTGGTGGTGGTGGTGGTGGTGGTGGTGGTGGTGGTGGTGGTGGTGGTGGTGGTGGTGGTGGTGGTGGTGGTGGTGGTGGTGGTGGTGGTGGTGGTGGTGGTGGTGGTGGTGGTGGTGGTGGTGGTGGTGGTGGTGGTGGTGGTGGTGGTGGTGGTGGTGGTGGTGGTGGTGGTGGTGGTGGTGGTGGTGGTGGTGGTGGTGGTGGTGGTGGTGGTGGTGGTGGTGGTGGTGGTGGTGGTGGTGGTGGTGGTGGTGGTGGTGGTGGTGGTGGTGGTGGTGGTGGTGGTGGTGGTGGTGGTGGTGGTGGTGGTGGTGGTGGTGGTGGTGGTGGTGGTGGTGGTGGTGGTGGTGGTGGTGGTGGTGGTGGTGGTGGTGGTGGTGGTGGTGGTGGTGGTGGTGGTGGTGGTGGTGGTGGTGGTGGTGGTGGTGGTGGTGGTGGTGGTGGTGGTGGTGGTGGTGGTGGTGGTGTGGTGGTGGTGGCGGCGGTGGTGGTGGTGGTGGCGGTGGTGGTGGTGGTGGTGGTGGTGGCGGCGGCAATGGTGTGGTGGTGGCGAGTAGTGTAGGTTATTGATGTAATGGTTTAGATGTATTGTACATCATGCATTAGCATGTGTACATTGTTGAAAGTTGAATGTTGAAAACATTATTTGCTTTATAATATACTAGAACGATACCCGTGCGATGCGGCAGTGTAAATGGCGGCGGCGGTGATGGGTGGTGGTGATGTAATGGTGGCGTGGCGGCGGTGTGTGGCAGTGGCGGCGATTGTGGTGGTGGTGGCGCGGTGGTAGCGGCGGCGATTGGTGGTGGTGCGGCGACTAAGTAGTGTAGGTTATTGGTGTAATGTGATTTTAATGAATTGTCAAAACTTAAAATTTAATGTTGAAAGTGAAATTTACTTTATAATATACAACATAGATATAGATAATAAGAGTGTTAAGGTTGCTTAAATATACACAGATAAATAATGTGATGTTCGCATTTTGGGTTATGTTATACAAAGAACTCAAAAATCTCTTTTAACAAGCCCATGCTTCAATTCTCAAGACTCGAGAGCAGGGTTTGGGGTGGGGTCCGTACGTGGTGGGTGCATGATATGGAGCTCGGTGTCATCTTCGTCAAAACATCTTGGTGTTCGACGTTGGGGTGAGCAGGGTGGAGCGTAGGGTCGTCGCCGAAAATGACAACAAAAATTTGGGCCTAAGGTAAAAAGAAAACATAGGCCCCCAAAGTTAGAGAAATTTAACTTGAATTTTATTGATTTATCTATTACATCTTTTTTTTAATCAAACTTTCATTTTTTGTGTTATTAAATTTTTAATTTAAACTTAAAACAATAAAAGATGATGTAACATAAACCTATAAAACCTGATTTTTTTAATTCCTTACAAAAGTTGAGCCCTAAGCTTGTGCCCTTCTTGCCCCACCTCAAAGTGGAAAGGTGGGTATATTTTATATTTTCTCAACACAATTATAATGATAAAAGTGGTGTGTTTATGATGATGTGGCGAAAAAAATATACTCCGTGTAACAATAATATGACATTTGTGGTCGTCCTGTCCTCTCCATTCTTCATGCTTATTGTACGACAAGTTACAAACTAAAATTCATGACAATCACACAATTTGAAAAACTTAGAACATTTATCAATAGAGATATATAAAGATACTTAGAATTTTGTCATGATTCACCAATATTATGATTTATAGCAAGATGAAGAATAAGTGCGATATCCAAAACTAGATAACATATATAAGGGTGTTGGCATCGTGTGGGTGAGTGGTTGGCGTGGCGTCACACCGCTACACCGCCATCATTCCCTTTTCACTCGTCGTGTGGTGAGATTGAGTGGTTCTACCACTCACTTTATCCACGAGTGGTAGTTCTTTTCTTCCCTTCTTTTTTGTCTTTTTCTATTTTGTCTTTTCTTGTAATAGTATTTTTAAGGTATGGTATGATGTGACTGGTGGGTTGCCAATGAAAAAGTGGATTGTGATATGAGTGATGAGTAAATGAGATGACATAAGTGGATTAGTTGAAAGTGAATGGTGAGTGAGGGGTTGAGTAGTGGAATGCCAACACCCTAAACACACCCTGAAGACAAAATAAATATCGTATTCTCGTACTAAAAACCAATTTAAAGAGCATTTTGTTTATTCAAGTATAGAGCTAGAGAAGATCGAGGGCAATGTTGCAGACACATCCACTTACCAATTAAGACTTAAGACTTTAGAGACGAATGATTGATTTCTAATGATCCAATTACTCGAAAATGACTACTGATTTCTAATGATCCAATTACTCGAAAATGACTACTGATTTAAATTGGGACCATCTTACACGATGTTATCTTTCCACATCAATTATGATTAAACAACTTAAAAAATTGCACTTGCAACAAACAATAGAATAGACATCAAGACAACTCAGCTTCACCACCATTCAAGCCATTATTTATTTGACTATACACAAAAATAATAATACAAAAAATTATTCTTGTTGCATACTTCAAATCAGACCCCCCCCTTTTGATTGCCATCTCCAACTACCCAAATGGAAAATGACTATCTTTAATCTTTTTTCCTTTTTCTCCTTTTTTTTTTTTCTTTTTTTCCCCATGTTTTAAGAACTTACATATTAAGCAAACACAAAAAATACACTAAGTACACCCACTAATATCTCCCCAAAAAGAAAGCATGGATTATGATGCATACCATTGTACTTTTGGAGAAGTGTCTCTTCACACGATGTCCTTTCAAATCTTTATACATTCCCTGTAATTAATAAATTAGAATAAAATAAACAATATATGTATAACTTTGCATAGAATATATACAAGATGTGATTGTAGGCTAACATATGAAAAGGGTATGTTCTTGTTGGGCCTATAGATGTGTTAATATGCAAAATATAACAAGAGTTTTATTGGTAAGGAAAGCTACACATGTTTGTAGTGTAGTTGTTTGACATGTCCTACACTCCTACCATCCAATTTTTGTTTATTTCTATACACCAAACTATAAAGAGTAAACTTTCGTTTTTGGCTTCTTTTTCTTTTTAGGTAGCAATGGATTACTTAAATTAAAGGACAAGTAACAAAACAAAATAGATTCATGAACCTTATAGCTAAGCATTTTTCGTTTTTATTGCTTTTCTCCTAATTGCATTGTTTGACGAGTCACCTGTAGTTTTCTACCATAATCAATATTTTTACCATGGTTAATTTTCTTTTTCGAGGTAAACTTACTTTCACGACAATAAAAGAAAATATTAATCGATTTTAACTTTTAAGTCAATTATATACAAGACCATTTTCCTTATATGACGTTTAAAGTATTACTAACTTATAGTTAAGTCAAATATCATGGAGAAAAAATAAAATAATGTAACTTGTTAAGGAGATTTTAACCTTGTAATTGGCAGATGAAGAGTAAATAGTGGAAAGAAGGGAGAATTCTAGTGGCATGTGGTGAACCGGGAATCTTGCCCAAATGTTTCAAGCACTTGGCATGCTACCTCAAGCAATTTTCCTGCAAATAGTAATCAACATTATAAATAATCTATACTCTTATTTTTAATAATCTTTGCTAATTAATACAAGGGTTTTGTTAAACGCAGCCGTTAGGGCTGCAGTTAAGGTGCATTAAATAGTTGTACACTTATCATAAAATTCTGGGGGGGACTTTTAATATGGAAGGTACAAATTTTTATGCACGTTAAGTGCAACCCTAAGGGATGCATTTAACATTTTCCAAACTAGTAATTGAAAATGAGACCACACTTTATTATATGGTTCAAGGTACTTCCAAAAAATAAAAGTGTCCCCAAAAGAAGCTTCATAATTTCATATTGTTCCATAACGACCACTGACAGCAAAGTAATTGGGACTTAACATGGTTGTAGCGGGCCATATCCAATTATCCATCGTCATTTTCTTTAACACAACATATAAGGTGTTCGGGCAACCGGCCGGTATGGGAAATGGGGCATATATATGCTATGTAAGTAGCAAACAAACAAACAAACTTTGGGGTGTCCATTTGGTGATCATGACACAACCAATTTACCTATGTATGTGTTGGTTTAGTTGATATCTTTAACGGGTTAGACACATTAGATAAAAATGAAAACGATACTTAGACGATTTGTGCGGATTGTTGAAAGTCGCCTAGAGCCCTAGACCGATTTTTTTACAAATAAGGTTAAAGCCATCAAAAGACACGTACTTTTAATTTGCTTTTGTAACAATAGGACATACTTTATAAAAAAAAATAATGAGCAATATATCCCGACCAATATGGGATTAACCCACTTGGTAGAGGCATAATATTTATGCCTCTTAAAGTGGGGGCTTTAGGTACAATCCTAAGCTTTAGGACTTAGGAGTAATTAATATATATTACAATTGAGGTCGGCTTATGAATAGTAACTTGATGATGTCATGCTGACGTCAGTTTTTTTTTTTTAAAGAAAATTTTTCTTTTTTTCTTAGTTCTTTTTTTGGTCTAATTTTTCCCCCTTTTCTACAAAAACTCTTTTAAAAAAGAAAAAAAATTATACTTTTCCCTCGGTAATTAGACAGCTAACTAAAAGTCTAAAACATTACACTTTTTTCTTTTTTCATTGCTTTTTTTAGGTCTAATTTTCCTCTTTTTTGCAAAAACTGTTTTAAAAGAGAAAAATAATTATACTTTTGGTCCCGGTAATTAAACAGGTAACTAAAAGTCTAAAACAATTACACGATGAACATACATGTATAACAATATATTGTACTACTTTTGTATCACCGACCTTATACACAACGTACATCTTACGTACCGTTATGTCTCCCGGAGCAAAGCCCGGGTTACAATGCTCGTTTAGAATATTTGGCGTCTAATAGATTAGGACTTTGCTGTTCAAAAAAATGCAATTTCCCCAAAAAAATGGTGATGCAACATACTTTCAAACTTTGTTCCAATATTAACAAAATTTTACACACATACCCCACTTTCACATATTTTGTTACTCTCCATGGCTGTCTATGCAAAAATTGTTAACGTTTTCGAATAATCAAAAACACACATAACACTATTTCCTACATATATAAGTATTGCCAATTCTAGTTCTGACACAATGAAGGATTGTTAATATTTTCATAACAAAAATGGATCTACATTAGTGAGATTGAATGCATTCTCCTGACAGCAAGGATTCTAAAGATGTCAACAAGTATATTGGAGATCAGATCATATGACTTACTACATGTACATGTAATTAAATATTAAATATTAAATATATAATGTAATATAATATAATTGTCAAGTTTTTTATTGCACATGAAAATACCATCATAAGTTAAAATACTCATGTATTTTAACCCATAAAAAATGATGGATGCTTAGAATGTGGAACATACAACATGCTTACAATAAGTTCAACAAAAGGTGGAACATAAATAGAGCAAACTATTGCAAGTGAATTAGCGTATAGTACAAGTGCGTCTAAGATATGGTAGGGTCAAACAAGACATATTGACCAGAAAAATACTAAGGAAAGTTGGATTTATGTGGTTTTGATTTGAAGATCACTTGTGTTTTTTAGTGAAATGGAGTTTGTTTTAGGGAATTCCAAAATACTATAACCATTACTTTTGCAATATGGAACAAAGACACTACAGCTCATGTATCATTCGTATGTGTGTATATGTATATGTATATGTATATGTATATGTATATGTATATGTATGTATATCTGACTCCAGCTCACGTGCCTACTTGATATCATCATTCAATTATGGACCTCACAATAAGTAATGTATATGGAATGATTTGCACAACACCAACATGTCAAAGTCTTTGAGTTGTGCTTAAATTATAACTAATGGTAGCTGAAATTAATAAAGATCATTTAATGATATGGAAACTTCCTTCTTGTTAGACTAAAGGATGTTTTGTCTGTGGCATTGAAATGGTGTATTTTTAGGCACAATCAAGTTGTTGTCAATGTTAATTTTCGATCAAACTATTGCTTAATGAAATATTTTCAAAATCAATGTCTCTTAGGTATCTATTTATAAAAACACACATTTCAATAGTAGAGTTGTGGATACCATGTCAGACTTACAATACCCTACCGACCAACCAGTCTATTGGGTACTGTCTGACATGGTACCCATATAATAAAGGCGTATTCGACGAATAACTAAATACTATCTAAAATGAAGAGAAAAAGAAGCAAAACTATGTTCTTGAGTTTATATTTAAAGAAAAGAAGGTAAAAGAAAAGAAAAGAAAAGAAAAGAAGAGATAAAAATAATAATCATTTCATTTTTTTTCTAATCATCTCATTTTTTAGAGGAAAGAAACATGACAAAAAACAACTAAAAATTCTCTTGCTTTCATTTCATTTTTTTTCCCTTTCTTTTTTTAAAGAAAACTTGAGAACACAATTCATTTAAAAAATTTATCACTTCCTTTCTTTCCACTCTAATAAAAACTCAAGAACTTAATGTAAGGTCACCATTTTCTTATAATTATTACTACGGATAACGTAGGTATTTTTTAATATATTAATATTGAGATTTAAACCTTGATTTTTAAGATATCAAAGCCTCTATCATCCCATCTAGTAGTGATGGCCTAACTTATTTTCCCTTATTAATAATAGGCACATAGGTAAATTTTGTAACTTTAATGTTAACTGTTCTACCTTTTAGGGAAGAATGGGAGTAAAAAATATGCAGACAAAAAGTTGTTGAAGTTGGTGTAGATAGAAAGTCTCATTATATGGGTCCTTTAAGGGAATTAAAGGGAACAAAGTTATGGTTTTCCTTGAAAGTGTGCCACTCCATTCTTTCCAAACATATACAGTACAAGTTACAAGGGCATGTTTGGTACGGTGAATTGAAGCCAGAGAAAAGGAAATGAAACCATTTCCGTCGTTTGGTTGGTCAGAGAGTTGCTCTGCACGGAGAAATACAAGTCCCGGGAAAACCATCTCTATGTAATTTCATTTCCATCCATTTTAGAAAGAAATGATATTTGTTCACAAGATTTCTCCGTGTTTTTTTTACGGAGAAATTTAGATTGCTTTAATAGTGTTAAATACTATGATTAATTTGATAAGATTAAAAATATGTTTAAATCTAATGTTGATACATGTATTCTCCTCATTTTTTAAAACTTAACATTAGATTTGTCATGTGTTTTATTCGTGTTTACAAGTTTACCATCTTAATCACATTAATTAATTTTCATAAAGTTGAGATGCTACTACCAAATTTTCTTTTCATTATATATCAACAGAAAATATATTTCAAAACTATATAATTATGCCCCTAATGTTATAATATCTACATTATTTAGGTCTAACTAATAACTATAATTAAATTAATTATTGTATATAGATAATTCGGCACAAGGAGAGTGAGGTCCACTTGTACAAAAGAATTCTGACAATCTAAACTAAATGTCGATTTATTTTTTTTATTTCCTTTCTTTGGTCAGAGTCTGTTCACCTCATATGTGGTCTCTACACCCACCGAGCAGGATGTCATCACGGTAGTTCACAGGGAAAAACCCCCAGATAGATCGCCAAACGGCACGACATCTACGGCATTGAATGCCATTTGGGGTAAAACTTGCGCCCCCTTGGATTCGAACCCTGGTTGCCCAAGGAACAAGCCTTCATTGGAGGTCTGGGATGCCACTGGGCTATCAACCCATTGGCAAACTAAATGTCGATTTAGTTAATTATCATGAAACTTATATGATTACGTATATCATTTGTTGAAATGTCCGATTAAATTAAAAAATAAAATGAAATATGTCAATGCTCAATCAATTTGCATGTTATATATTTTTGAGCTTTGGTTTATATGATATGTATGATGACATATTAATATATAGGTTTGGGTTTATTTAATTGTATTCTTTTATAAAAGGAAATATAAAAATTGCATGGTATATAACTCTTTACTACTCTCAACATCATATATGTTATATCACTATATATGTACACAGAATTGAAGTTATAATTGTTACTTATAATTATGTGGTTTTAGTACGTGGGATTAGATATTCTTGTCCTATAATTTGATGCAATTATTGATCTTAGATATTCTTGTCCTATAATTTGATGCAATTATTGATCTTGCCCCAAAACATGAATCTATATCTATATTTATATTACATTATAAAGTTTTTTTTTTAACTAAGTAGTTGATAACCTCAAAAACCCTTCTTTATTGCTCATTAATTTAAGCATATTCACCTAATATATCTATAATACCCTTAATAAAATTATTTACAATATAAATCTTTGGACCATTAAAATAATCACATTACCTCTTTTACTGCCACCATCGCCGGCACCACTCCGCCGACCTCACCACTATCGCGGAACTGCCGCTGCCGCCGTATCGCGCGAGGATTTATCTAGTGTGTATATATATATATCAATTTTAAACTAAAGTCAAAAGTTTGACTCTATATTATTAATACTTTTATACTCTTATTCTAGGTCTCAAGCAACCCAAATAGGCAATATTGTTGATTAATTTAGTGTTATGGATAGTTCAAGTTTCATGATCTACTTATCAGATTGAGTAACCAAAAGTCCAAAAGAATGGAAAGAAAACTCATAGTAATAAGTATTAACTCTTTTTAGTCAACCATTCTTTCTAATTTTAGAAAAAATAATTGATATAGGAGTTTCATTTATTAATATGCATAAAACAAAATTACTATAAAAGTATTTGATTTTGATACAATATGATAGGAAATCCTAACCATGCAATATTGCAATGGCATTTCAGCCCTATGTCCAAATCAAAACAACCTCATTTATGATATCTTTTAAGATGTACTAATAATTAAAAGGGGTCATTCATCACGGGCCACTAGTACAGTTCACCAAAATATCACCTTTGCCCTCTTTTTTGACTCACCGACAGCCCAAATTCACCAGTATGACCCTTTTTACCTCCACATATTATTAAACCCCCTAAATTTTAAAGAATTAGACTATGTTATTAAGCAAAGCAATACATGTTAGCCTAAGCTCTAAAGTGTTTTATTCGTACCGGCCTAAACATGTAAAAAGAAGGTTATAAGTTATAACGAAAACGGGTCAGCTTAGGCCAGACAACGGAAACGGGCCAAAACACTCCTAAAATGTACTGATTCGGGTCATTCTAAGAAGTTTTATCTAACAAGCAAGAGTTATTGTAATAGCATAGTTGTATTAGTAATAAGTACTTTAGTTATTTATAGAGGTTAACCCGGTGGCCCGATAAGTTATGACTTGTG
>CM067168.1:131864968-132022468 GCA_034093135.1 Erigeron breviscapus | reverse complement strand
CTCACGTGCCTTGCACGTGAGGGGTTAACGGATCCAGGGACGAAAAGTAAACCACAGGGATGATTTTAGCCAAAAGTTAACGGCGAGGACGAAAAATGAACAAACGATAAACCACAGGGACGAAAAAAGTACTTAACTCTAACTATTAATAAGTAGTCATTTAATATATTCAATAACAAAAAAAACTTATAATTCCTACATGGTATAGATCCAATTTGAAAACAATCAATGCACAAGCAATCCTTGAAAACGGCCCAACTTTTCAACATGACAGAATGCTCAATCACAATAGTAGTTTCAAACCACCAAGACATATGCATAACCAAAGTAAATAAGTACCGAGTACATGGAACGAAGGAAACGAAACATAAACATAAAAATGACCATGTTGACATTAAACCGAACTCAATGTATCAAAACATGTGTGAGCAGCAACCTTGACATGAGAGACCATGAGTATGAAGCATGACCAAAACATCCAACATGACAGCATCAGGCCCTTCAAATCAATAAGAACAAAAGTAACGTTGGACTAAAAAACAAACATCAGAAGGCAGTAAAATATTGAAATGGCAGAGGCAGAAAACTAACCATATTGATGTTCTGTATTTAAATCTTTTGCAGCACTTCTCTATAAACAACATTTGTTGTTGTGTTTGATGTATTTCCATCTTTGGTACAAATGAGGACCTTCAGACCTGCTTTACTTGTAACTCTTGAAACCGCCACATAGAGTTGTCCATGAGTAAAAACAGGTCGCTGCAGAAACAAACCCACCTGAGACAACGATTGCCCTTGACTTTTATTTATCGTCATTGCAAAAGAAACTACCAACGGAAACTGACGCCTTTGAAAACTAAAAGGAATGCGACGGTCAGATGGAGTGATACGCATGCGGGGTATGTACGTTATATTACCAAAATGAGACCCCGAAATGATTTTTGCTTCTATAACATGAGGAGCCATCCGAATGATCTGTAATCGTGTCCCGTTGCATAAACCATTTGCCTGATCAATATTACGAAGTAACATTACAGGAACACCTTTTTTCAATGATAGCTTGTGGTTGGGAACACCTGATATTTTAAACCCATTTAGGACATCTGGGGAGTAGATCGACTCTGTAAATGTATCCATCGTATCGGTTTCACATGGGTTGTCCGCACTATAATAAGTCATTTCCTCATCTTTAATAAGGTTCAACACATAGTCATTGATCTTATCTACCTCCTCATTGGTTGGAACCAGAATAGCTTTGTCTCTGAAGTAATCAGGTTCATCTAGATGATCATTTATATCTCCATAAATAGATTCGACCATTGACTTAATGTGTTCACCATCAGAATTGATGAGGACTTCGTCAGGAAATTGAACGTCCCCCTCACCATCATCGTTAAGTTCTCCAATTTTTCCTTCACCAATCTTAAGAATCCAGTCAGCAAATTGTTTCACTTCGTCTAAAGAATGTTGGGGACATCCAAACTGCAAACGCATATTAACAGTTAATCGAAGCACGGTGCAATGACGCCATATATATGACGAGTTGAGTGAAGCATTAACAATCTCTGAACGTGTTCCTTTCTGAATTACTGGAAGCACCTGACGAAAATCACCACCGAAAAGTATGACCTTGCCACCGAATGGTTTGTTAGCCAAGTGGGAGGAGGTCAATGAATTTATATCACGCAATGTTCTATCTAATGCTTCAAAGCAATGCCTATGCATCATGGGAGCTTCATCCCAAATTAACAAACGTGCTTTTCTTAACAATGCAGCTAGATCACTGTATGGAGTTATAGAACAAAAAGAATCCTCGTTTAGATTGATAGGGATTTATAGAAGTTAGAAGGGTCAATGTGTCATTGTAAATAGTATAAGGACTAGTAGTGTAAATATTAGTGTTAGTTAAATAGTTTGTTACAAGATATTTAAATTAGTTTTAGACGGTTAATCATAGAGATATAGATTAGATATAGATTTCAATATATATATACTGAAAATGTATTCATTTCTCAATTAATCAATAAGAAATACATTTTCCCCCAATTCTCTCTCAATTTCTATATGGTATCAGAGCCTTGAATCGAGTTCTTCCATGGCGATTTCCATCATCGTTGATACGATAAGCTATTTGATTCCTTCTTCCTTCAATCGGAATCCATAGCTTGTTCGATTTCGCTTCTTTTGCTCGATCTTGCGTATTTTTGCCCTAATTTCTCATTCTGATAAGGTTAGGGTTTCGATTAAACTTTTTTGCTCTTTTCTTTTGACCTAATTTTGAAATTAATCAAATTAGGGTTTATTTGAGCAATTATTCATATTTCCTGGGATATTTGATAATGGCAAATCCTAACAACAACAATAATAATACTGAAACCGCCATTAATGATCCGTTGTATACTGCAAGTTGACTAATACGCCTTTTAATGAAAGTAATTTTCTTGGATGAGCCGTACTGTGAAAATGGCACTAGGTGCAAAACTCAAGTTAGGGTTTATTGATGGCACAATGAAGATGCCAGATGCTACTGATGTGAATTTCAGTCGGTGGACTAGGTGTAACTATATGGTTACTTGTTGGATCCTTAACTCCATGACTGCAGAGTTGTCAGAAGCTTTCTTGTATGCTCAAACTGCTCATGAGCCCTGGAAGGAATTGGAAGAAAGGTATGGCCAGAGTAATGGCCCTCTCATTTTTCATCTTGAAAGGGAATTGAGCAAAGTTGTTTAAGGTAATCTATCTGTTGCAACCTATTATAATAAGATGAAAAAGGTTTGGGATGAATTACATAGTCTTAATGGAATTCCTGCTTGCACTTGTGGTAAAATGAGTGAGTGTAGTTGTGGTATAGTTGATAAATATGCCAAGATTGAAAGTAGATCAAGACTAATGCAGTTTTTGATGAAACTTAATGATGATTTTGAGTATGTGAGGAATCAAATCTTGTCCATGGATCCACTTCCAACCATTAATAAAGCATACTACATTGTTCAACAAGTGGAGAAACAAAAACAGGTTACTCATAGCACCCCTGTTCCCACTGCTTTCTTTGCAAACAATTATAATAGAAATAATCAGAATTTTAGGAAGCATATGATAGGAGAAAATAAGGGAGAAAAACCAGGTTGTACTTTCTGTAAGCAAACTGGTCATGTGTATGAGCAATGCTTTGAAAGGTTGGGGTATCCTGATTGGTACAAGGGAAAGAAAACAAAGAAAGGAGGCAGAATGGCTGCATAAGTTAGCACTAACATGGGTGGTTACATGCAAAGGGATTCACCTTTTGATTTGGACTATGAGAATGAAATTCACAATGAGCAAAAATCTGAATTAGATGAGAAATTGGTTGCTGCTGTATGCACTGAGATGATGAAGATGTTGAAAGGAAATCATGTAGTTATGGGACAGAATTCTGATCTTGGTAAACTTGCAGAATCACATGCAGGTATGTCCTTCCATGCAAGGTTGCAGCCTTGCAGGCCTTATCTTTCCTTGTTGATATAGATTTTAAGAAAGATTGGATAAATGATATTGGTGCCACTGATCACATGTCTCCTCATATTGACTTATTTCATGACATTATCAGTCTTAAAAAACCTATAAGAGTCAAACTTCCTGATGATACATATAAACTTGTCACAAAAATTGGAAAGGTTAGGATAAATTCATACTACATTGTTCAACAAGTGGAGAAACAAAAACAGGTTACTCATAGCACCCCTGTTCCCACTGCTTTCTTTGCAAACAATTATAATAGAAATAATCAGAATTTTAGGAAGCATATGATAGGAGAAAATAAGGGAGAAAAACCAGGTTGTACTTTCTGTAAGCAAACTGGTCATGTGTATGAGCAATGCTTTGAAAGGTTGGGGTATCCTGATTGGTACAAGGGAAAGAAAACAAAGAAAGGAGGCAGAATGGCTGCATAAGTTAGCACTAACATGGGTGGTTACATGCAAAGGGATTCACCTTTTGATTTGGACTATGAGAATGAAATTCACAATGAGCAAAAATCTGAATTAGATGAGAAATTGGTTGCTGCTGTATGCACTGAGATGATGAAGATGTTGAAAGGAAATCATGTAGTTATGGGACAGAATTCTGATCTTGGTAAACTTGCAGAATCACATGCAGGTATGTCCTTCCATGCAAGGTTGCAGCCTTGCAGGCCTTATCTTTCCTTGTTGATATAGATTTTAAGAAAGATTGGATAAATGATACTGGTGCCACTGATCATATGTCTCCTCATATTGACTTATTTCATGACATTATCAGTCTTAAAAAACCTATAAGAGTCAAACTTCCTGATGGTACATATAAACTTGTCACAAAAATTGGAAAGGTTAGGATAAATTCATATTTACTCCTAACAAATGTGTTGTATGTACCTGAATTCCAAATTAATTTGTTGTCTGTTGGCAGACTTCTGAATTCTAAACCTCTTATTGCTATCTTTGGTGGTTCTTGGTTTGCATTTTAGAACCTTACAACTAAGCAAATCATTGTTGTTGGAAAGCGAACCAAGAATCTCTATGTTTGCAAAGGATCTGCAAGCAATGTCTCCTCTGTTTCTGCTAATTTTTCCTCAGTTGTTGCTTCTTTTGTAAATAGAGTGGTCAATAATAAGGATAAAAACACTGATGCTGTTTTGTTACATCATAGATTGGGTCATACTTCTGTATCCAAAATGATTCATATCACTGATTGTAAGCATGTGAATGTAACCCATTTCTTTTGTGATACTTGTGTTTTGGCTAAGCAACACAGAAATTCTTTTCCCATCAGTCATTCTAGAGCTTTAATCCCTTTTGAGCTTATTCATGTTGATCTTTGGGGTCCCTATAAGGATCCTGCCCTTAATGGTGCACACTACTTTCTTACTATAGTAGATGACTGCACCATAACCACTTGGACTTATTTGCTGCATACTAAGGATCAAGTGGCTTCTATTCTTCCTAATTTCATTTCTTATGTCAAAATCATTTCAAAACTAAACCCAAATACTTAAGATCTGATAATGGAACTGAGTTTGTCAATAATGAGTGTATGACATATCTAAGATCTCAAGGAATTATACATCAAAAGACCATGGTTTATACTCCACAGCAAAATGGGGTAGTAGAGTGAAAGCATAGGCATCTATTAGATACTGCTAGGGCCTTGAAACTTACTGCAAGATTACCCATTCAATTTTGGGGGCATTGTGTGTTAACTGCAACATACTTGATAAATAAAATGCCTATGAAAAGCTTGAATTGGAAGACCCCTTATGAGCTGCTACATGGTAAGCCACCCTCTTATGATCACTTGAAGGTTTTTGGATGTTTGTGTTATGCTGCTGTTACTAAACCTCACAAGGATAAATTTGAACCAAGAGGCATCAAGTGTGTGTTTTTGGGTTATCCTCCTGGTCAAAAGGGTTACACATTGTACAATTTGCTTACTAAGGAAGTATTTTTTTAGTAGGGATGTCATTTTTAGAAAAAATGATTTCCCTTTTAGAAACAATGTTGAGGCATCTTCTCCTTCACCACCTATTATTCTGCCTTTCCCTGAAGAAGAGGAAGAACAAATCTTATCTAATCCTTATCCACCTGCTTCAATTCCTTCAGTTTATACTGAATTACCAGAATCCAGTCAGAACATCACAACTGTTCCATCTTCTTCAAATCCTGTCAGAAGATCTGCCAGAAATGTGAATCCCCAAATTGGTTAAAGGATTTTGTTGTGCCTAAACCAAAAACTGCTGTTGTATCTATGGTTTTTGGTCCATCCCAATCAAAGAGTCCTGATTATCCCATTTTTAAGAATGAGGATTTTGCAGAATATCCTTCAAGTTATGTTGCTTCTTTGGCTAATGTTTTGAGTCATTTTGAGCCATCTACTTATGCTCAAGCTGCTCAACATGCTGAGTGGGTAGAAGCAATGAATAAGGAGTTGTTGGCTCTGGAACAAAATGAGACTTGGAGTCTCACTTTCTTACCCCAAAATCATAAAGCCATCACCTCCAAATGGGTTTATAAAACTAAATATTTACCTGATGGTTCCATAGACAAACTCAAGGCTAGATTGGTTATTAGGGGGTTTGATCAAAGAGAAGGAATAGATTATAAGCACACATTTTCTCCAGTAGCAAAGGCTGCTACTGTTCGAGTATTGATAGCTATTGCCACTGCTAAGGATTGGCCTTTACATCAAATGGATGTAAATAATGCTTTCCTTCATGGATTTGTAGAAGAGGAAATCTATATGTTACCTCCTGAAGGATACACAAAAGCATTACCTAATCAAGTTTGCAAGCTGAATAAATCATTATATGGTTTGAAGCAGGCTTCAAGGCAATGGAACATTGAATTGTCTAAATTCCTAATTTCTTTGGGCTTTGAGCAGTCTAAACATGACTATTCTTTGTTTGTCAAAGCCAAAGGGGAGTCATTTACTGCCATTTTGGTGTATGTAGATGATATAATTGTCACAGGGAATGATCACAAAGAAATTCAAAGTGTAAAAGCCTCTTTAGATAAGAAATTCACCATAAATGATCTTGGATTGGCCAGATATTTTCTAGGCATTGAATTATGCAGGACTAATTCTGGCACATATCTTAATCAGAGAAAATACACATTGGATTTACTTAAGGATGCAGGACTCACTGCAGCAAAACCAGTTAATTTCCCTCTTCCTACTTACATAAAATTGTCCTTAGATAAAGGGCAGTTGCTTACTTCACCAGATACTTATAGGAGATTGGTTGGAAGGTTGCTGTATTTGTCTATGACAAGACCTGACATCTCTTATGTTGTTCAGCATTTGAGTCAGTTTGTATCTACTCCTAGAGAACCTCATATGAATGCTGCAATACATCTTCTGAGATATTTAAAAGGAACAATTTCTAAGGGTTTATTTTACCCTGTTCAACCTCAACTTAAGGTCACTGGGTTCAGTGATGCAGACTGGGCATCTTGTTTAATGACAAGAAGATCTCTTACTCGTTATTGTATCTTCCTTGGACATGCTTTGGTTTCATGGAAAACAAAGAAACAAGCAACAGTTTCAAGGTCATCCACTGAAGCTGAATATAGAAGTATGGCAGCCACTACTTGTGAACTTGTTTGGCTCACTTATCTTTTAAAGGATCTGCATATACCAGTGCAAGTTCCTTTAACTTTGTTTTGTGATAATAAGGCAGCTCAGCAGATTGCTGCAAACCCATGTTATCATGACATGACTAAACATTTGGATATAGATTGTCATTTTACAAGGGATAAGGTGCAAGAAGGATTTTTGCAAACTGCATACATTCCTACTCATTTACAACTTGCAGACATTATGACAAAGGCATTGGGATCTTCTCAGCATTCCTTTTTGAGTCACAAGTTGGGACTTCAAGAGGTTCCAACTTGAGGGGGGTATATAGAAGTTAGAAGGGTCAATGTGTCATTGTAAATAGTATAAGGACTAGTAGTGTAAATATTAGTGTTAGTTAAATAGTTTGTTACAAGATATTTAAATTAGTTTTAGACGGTTAATCATAGAGATATAGATTAGATATAGATTTCAATATATATATACTGAAAATGTATTCATTTCTCAATTAATCAATAAGAAATACATTTTCCCCCCAATTCTCCCTCAATTTCTATAGGATTGCAAACCTAGAATGGGCTGTTCGACCTCCATCAAGCAGAAGGGCAGCAATCCCGCTTGAAGCAACATTCACTACAATCTCCCCCTTTGATCTAATAGCAGAAGACAATGTCTTCCACACAAAAGTTTTACCAGTTCCCCCGTAGCCATATAGAAAAAAAACACCACCTTCATTTTTGTCAATAGCTGTCATAACACGATTGTAAACATGTTTTTGTTCATCCGTCATCGTTGCGTACAATGACTGATGAACCTGCCTCATTGCATCCTTGTCGTAAGCAAGCTCTTGCTGAATCAACATATTGCATGAATCCTCGATGATTCCATAATCTGGATACGGCATGCTAGTAATGTTTCGAAGACTTGTACCATGAGAAAGCAACAATTCTTCAATCTTTGCAAGTGCGTGGTTTCTAAGTGCCTCTGGGCTGAGATTGAGATCTGTTTCATGTAATCAAAAATAATTATTTGTATATTACACTATTTACCATTAGTATAATACTTGAAACATGTGATAACAATTAGTTATAACATTTAACAAAATTAAATTAACTTTAATTCATACATTTTAAGGCCATGACCCCATTTTACTTAATGTCCATTATATGATCTCCTTTGGATAGATCGGTTGAGTTGGCTGTAAAATGAAACTTTATTTGACAACTAATCCCTTTTTGTGATTTGTTAGGAGAAATCAACAACACTTATTTAAACTTTAAAATGAAACTTTATTAATTTGAATGAAATATATTGTGGACATATTGTCAAATCTACTGATTTTAAGGTGATTATTGCAGTTAGAATTGAATGTGTGATTACATACCTGGAACACGAGTTTCACGGCGACGAATATGGTTAATATCGTCAGACAATTCTTTCCATGTCTCTTCCCAAACATATTCAGGACGGGATAAACTATCCGATGTAATCAACATAACAAATAGTCGTCTACAATATTCACTTGCCTCCTTATACATGCAACGTATTCCCGATCGTCATGAAGAAGTCCAAGTGCATAGCAGGCTTCTTTGCAGGTTGCATATTGGTGGCCATTGACAGTTTTTATGTCGTTATAACATGTGGCACCTTTAACATGGTTGAGCAGAATACGTAAATAATATGCATCACCAGACTTCGGAGAAACGTTATGTAATCTTCCAATGGCAAAACCCCTTTCCCTTGGTGTCCATTTTCTTTTATCAAGATACCATACAAACTTTGTAGGAAGCTGAGCATATGTGAGGGAGCGAGCTTCTGGATACCGTTTATTGCATTCAAATCCTAAAAACTGTGACCTTCCAACTGATGGTTTTGTGAGGACTTCATCAATGTATTCATTACAATCATACACTATAGGTTGACCGCTGTTTTGGACAAAAATTACCTAAGATAATTTTGTAGAAGGATTCAAGATAATTTTCTGACCAAAGATTTGTAAGTGAGGTCAGATGTTTAGGATCTTAAAATAAAGTAAGATTTTTGCTAATAAAAGTAATACGAAATAAGAGTTTTTGATAAAGAAACTTTGTGAAAATCTTTGAGACAGAATTATAGTAATTAAAGATAAAAAAATCGTTGAAGATAAAGATAACAAGACTAAAGATCAGTGATGTGATCCCAAATTGAAGATAAATGCGAAAAGAGTAACGACACCAGAATTTTGTTGACGGGGAAAATTCCTTGATTTAATTAAGAAATCTTAGGTAAAAAACCCCGGGAGGAATCAATCGTTCCTACATGTGTTCTTTTATTATTATTTGTTTAAGATTACAATACAATGAATGAAAGAAAAAGTGAATGATTAACAAGTTATGAATGTGTGCAAAAAGATGAGTGAAGTGTGAAGTTGTTGTGTGTTGATCGTTGTCCCCCTTTCTGCTGAAGAAGCCTTTGTATTTATAGAGCTGGACGTTGAACTGAATATCCGAAATATCTGGGATCTTCCTGGACTTGCTCATTACGCTGAAGAATTGGTGAAGATGACCGTTGAGAGCTTTTCCACACATGGTAAAACTGTTATCAATCCCGATTCTTGTGGTTGAAATGGTAAACTATCCGTTAAGACTTGTTTCTTCACGTTGTAAATGCCCTTTAATCGTCATAATTAGCCCTGCATACAATATCTTCCGGTACTAGATATACGTTCGTTAGTTATTATGTTGATCTTGATGATCTCAAGATCCTGTTATACCAAAATAATAAGATAGTACATTCAAGATCCTTAAATTGAAACAATGATAAGGATCTTATAAATAACAGCGAGTAGAATAAATAAAACTATACGAGTCTAATGTCATAATAATATTAGGATCCTAGTTGTGAAAGTTCCAAGGTTGGGGAACTCGTGACTCGGACCCGACTCGGCGAGGTGGGGAGTCATGAGTTTATTTTGGGTACTCGGCCGACTCGGGGGAGTTTTACAACCTTGGAAAATTCTACCACAAACAATTGTCCCCAAAACTTATATTTCATTGAAAATAAATATAAGTTTTATTATCTTCGGTCGAGAAATATCTAAACAAGCCTTTTATTATTTCGGTTGTAAATAGCAGTTGAAGTAAAGTCAAAGGGTAAAAACCGTATTGACTTGACATTTGCAACTACCCACTTTCACATTTATACCACATCTCTCCGGATATATCGACATTGTGCTCCTATTTTATTTTTTACTGTCTCGAGAGAATCTCTCTTCAAACCCTAAAGGTTAGTTTCTTCGTTTTTTCATTAATCTTTCAGATTTTCTCTTGTTCTGTTTTTGTTATTAAGTTATGCCTCGGTTATCTTCTTCCCGTTCCTTAATCAAATTGGATGAGGACTTTACTCCTACTTATATTGCTAAAAACCCTAGTAAATGTTCCTTTAATGATAGCGATATCAATAGGATCAAAGAATATTTTCCTAAAGGTACCGAATTTAGGGCTTTTGATCCTAATCTTACTTCTGATATGAAATCTGATGTTTGGATCTGTTTTCCTGAATTTCCTTTTGAAACCCTAAAATTGTCATTCCCCTTTCCTAAGTTTTATGAACAGTTTTTCAAACTTTCAAATCTAGCATATCCTCAAGCTATGCCTATGTTATGGAGGACTCTATTTGTTTTAGACAACCTAGTTAAGGAGAAAAAGATTAAGTTTAAGTTATCAGATCTTCCCCTAGCATACAATTTGCAAACCTTTGGTCCGGGTTACTATATGCTTAAGGCTCCTAAGAAGAATGAGAAGTTGGCTTTGGGTGTTACTCAAAATGATCCATCATGGAAAAGTATATTTTTCTATGTCTCAAAAAAGTCTCTTCCTAAGGGATTCTATCTTCCTACTGCTTGGACAGAGAAGGGTAGGAATCCATTTTCTTTATGTCGTATCCATTGACTTTATCACTCTTTGTTCCTAATAAATCGATGTTTATGCAGCCAACCTTGAAGGGTTTCCTCAAAGTGACGACTCAGGTAAAAACAGAATCAAAAACATTTTGGCACTACCCGTAGAAATCAGGACTTTTCAAGCTCTTCCCGAATCTCCCAGCCTTTCTAGTTCAAACCAAATTGTTGTCATGGCAAGTAATTTTTTAGTCCTTTTGTTTTATCTGAATTTTTTTTAATTAAAACCTATTTATTTAGTAATTCCAAATTTTATAGAATCAGGTCGCTTTAGCAGCAATGATCTTGAAAAATACATTGATGGTCTTAAATCAGAGTCAAGTGGTAAGGACAAGGTCATTCTTGGATGCACTAACACTCGCTCTACCAAACGTCCTAAAACTACTCATGTAGACTTAGCCCATGAATTTGATGCTTCAGTGGAGGCTATGAATCTCACTCCTATCAGTCAAGTTCCTCCCAACTTATCTCTGAATGCTAGTCTGGATCAAGCTATGATGGTAAATAGCTTTTATATTTTTCTATGTCTCAAAAAAGTCTCTTCCTAAGGGATTCTATCTTCCTACTGCTTGGACAGAGAAGGGTAGGAATCCATTTTCTTTATGTCGTATCCATTGACTTTATCACTCTTTGTTCCTAATAAATCGATGTTTATGCAGCCAACCTTGAAGGGTTTCCTCAAAGTGACGACTCAGGTAAAAACAGAATCAAAAACATTTTGGCACTACCCGTAGAAATCAGGACTTTTCAAGCTCTTCCCGAATCTCCCAGCCTTTCTAGTTCAAACCAAATTGTTGTCATGGCAAGTAATTTTTTAGTCCTTTTGTTTTATCTGAATTTTTTTTAATTAAAACCTATTTATTTAGTAATTCCAAATTTTATAGAATCAGGTCGCTTTAGCAGCAATGATCTTGAAAAATACATTGATGGTCTTAAATCAGAGTCAAGTGGTAAGGACAAGGTCATTCTTGGATGCACTAACACTCGCTCTACCAAACGTCCTAAAACTACTCATGTAGACTTAGCCCATGAATTTGATGCTTCAGTGGAGGCTATGAATCTCACTCCTATCAGTCAAGTTCCTCCCAACTTATCTCTGAATGCTAGTCTGGATCAAGCTATGATGGTAAATAGCTTTTATATTTTTTATCTTTCTGTTATTTCTAAGGTTTCCAACTAATCACTATCTTTTTTGCTAGTTACTGAAAGTGGTGTAAGAAAAGATGGTCGAAGAGAATCACAAAATGAAGTCCTTGTCAGAAGAGAGAAAGTTGAAAGAGTCTGAAATTATCACTTTGAAGACTAAATTGGAGACCCTGAAGGAGGTAAATACTGGTCTGGTTAAGAAAAACAAGTACTATAGGAAGCGAGCAGAGAGGATGCTGAAAAGGCTAGTCAAGTGAAACTAAAAGAGAAACTAGATGATCAGTTAAGGAAATGCCTGTTGAGTGCAAGTCGTAGCACTCTGGAAGTTAAGATCAAGATGGCCACAGAAGCAAAGAAAGAAGGTTTTGAATCGGCTGAATGGGATCTGAAAGATTGGGAAAGTAAACTAGCAATGCTTCCTCAGGATGATGATGCGACACCCGAATCAAAAGATGAGGAGTCTGAAAAAGATGAAGCCCCAAGTGGAGGTGATGACAATTCCAAACCGGTGGAATTTTCTGAAGATGAGGAGGAAGAGAAGGAAAAGGAGAAGGAGAAGGATGCGGAGGAAATGGAGGAGGTTTAGTTGGTCATCTCAATTACTACTTATGAACAATTAAGTTTTTAGGGTATGCGGTTTGTTTTAAACAATTTCTAATCGGGGGTTGATTAACCTGGAATGGTTAATCTTGGTGGAGTGTATCAAATGGTTTATGTTGGCCATTTGCTAAATAATATGTGAACTTATGTTATCGTGACTGTGTTTTTGAATTTCCTAGATTCTAATTGTCCCAGTATTGAGATTTGTTAGGAAAATTCAAAAAAATTTGTTACGTTTGTTCAGGGATACCCTATCACTAATTTGTAGGATTTAAGCCTATAAATATTTATACTCCCTCATCTCTAATTATCACCTTTGGGTTTCTTTCTTAAAAATGAGCGATTCCAAAGCTGTTGATACTCCTAATACTGATCCTTTGGATAAGCGAATCAAACATCAAGGGTTCGAAGAGGATGTGTTTCGTCAAAAGCTTAATGAAGCTAAAGATGATCTAAACCTTGTAAGCATAATTTTTTCCTTTTATTGTTGTTTCTTCTTTCTGTTGTTAATCAGCTTACTTCTAATTCTCATCTTAGAAACTAAAACAAATGATTGAACGTTTCGAGTATCAACTACAAGAGAAAGATTTACTCATTGCTCACTTAAGAAAACTTTCCATCTTACGAAGAAAGGCATTAGATGATGCAGTTATGGAGACATCTAAGGCTAGATCTAAACTTCATGAAAACATTGCTTGGAACTATTCCGAACATGAGGCATTGCTAAAAGCTTTTCATATGTATGTGGCTATACAAGTCCTAGAGAGTAAACTTCAAATGGCAGCAGAAGCCAAGGCTATGGGTTTTGAGTCTCCTAATTGGAATGTAACCAAATGGGCTAGTTTATTATCTACCTTAGAGGAATCATTTGCTAAATAGGCATTTGCTAGTAAATTAGTCCAACACAAGAAATCTCTACACTTATTTTAAATGATGTACCTTTATTCCTGCATGAATAATATTTGATCTTCGAATAACCAAGATATTTAATTTCCATATCCTTACTCGAGATCCTGCATTAAAGATACCACTTCGAAAATATCTAATTTCTAATGTTAGTATTTCAATAATCAATAGTCACGTTTGTTATTATCAAAATTAATTACTATTCTTCCACGCGCCTTGATTTGACGTTAAACTTCCCACTTGTCGATTTATCTACCCTCTATTCACTTATTTATATCTAAGATCACTTTTCCTAAACACATATTCTCATGCCCAGAGAGTCTATTAAAATCATTTTCTCTTTTTCCATCAATATCTACAACAATATGATGGCTGACGAATCAATATCCCGAAGCAGAGGTCCCAAAAGACTTAGGGATCGATCTATTTCAGTAAGTTCTTTTTGAAAAAGTTTTTTGTTTTACTCATTTTCTAAAACTCTTTGCTTTTTCTTTGTAGATTATCGAAAAAATGTCTAATGCTTACGAGACAGAGATCATGTATAAAAATGAGACCATTAAAAGTGCTAATCGTCTCTTGAACTCGGTGATGGGCACTAGGAATCAAACCCTAAGAGATATGGTCAAATTGAAGGAAGAATTAAGCGAATCAAAAAGGGAGGTCGATAACTTGAAAAGCTTTTTGGGATGGTTGAAACTCAAGTATCCTCAAATATTTGGGGAGAGTGAAACGGTTGAAGAAAGTAAGTTAGGAATTAACATCAAACCCCCTTCCCATAACCGTAGCAATAGGAGGCCGATGCCCTAGTTTTAGTTTTAATTTGCTATGCTATTTTGTAATTGAAGACTATTTTGAAATGAAAATCGTTTATTTCATACCTTTATTGCATGTGAAAAGAATCAAACCTTGTAAATTTCGAACAAGATTTAGGATTTCAGCAGATGTGCCTGTGTGACGATTTTCTTGAATGTTCAGTATCTTGATTCCCTGTTCAAGTATAAGAATCACTAAAAAGGAAAATTTGTTTATTAATCGTTTGTAAAACTTGATAATAAAGAGTTCGTCTCTATTCTTTTTGACGACAGTGTAACTGCCAAACTAGTTGAGTTGATTGAAAAATCAACAACCATTTGAATATTCCCGATCATGAGGGTCTACCCATAACCAGGAATTTTTATGACGTGCGACCCGGGCGGAAATGAGGTGTTAGTGTTAACCTCGACGTTCGAGAAGGTGAACCCTTCAACCTAGGATTGAATTTTTAGTTCAATCCACTGTAGTCCGTTTAAGGACAAAACTTAGGAGAAATTGTTTCCGTTGAGGAAGATACCTTGAGTGTGCATTCATGATCTTTATCCTTTTGTGTTAGGATCCTGGATGTTAGAAATCCTGCAAAAGATCATAAAAGAAAAATACTAAAGACTGACATTAGCCCTTTTAGCTAACGTCACTCCGATGCTTAAGTCAGTGTCATCATTTTGAAGGATTAAAAATATTACAGAACTAGCAATGTTGACTTTAGTAATTACTTTTTTGATAAAGACCAATTTCTATTAGGAAGTATTCCATCCAATAGGCCTTCGTCTATTAATCGCCAAATTTCACAATTAAATGATGCACATTCTACAGTTTCGTGACCAAAAACACTATGATAAGCACACCATTTAGTTCTATCAACATAAAATTTTCGAGGGACTCTTTCAGGCCATTTAGCTTTGTCCCCCAGACTTCCCATAAAAGTAAGAAGTCCAGACATGTCAGTTGTAAAATGATAATCAAAAAATCGTAAATGTTTTATACCATTATCTTTGTTACCTCTAGCACTCATACCTTGATCCTTTTGTATCTTGCTTGCTTGTTTGATCTTCAAAAAGTTTTCCTTGGCCTTTAAGGCTGTTCCATGTGCATGTTCAAACCTTTCCACATAACTTTTCACCGATTCATCGGACTGTTGGATTGTTTCTTCAGTTTTCTTGTCAGAGGTTGATCCATAAAATTGATCAAAATGTCTTTTCCAAAGAAAAGCTAGATATGGATCTACAAAAGGTATTCCTTCAGTATTTCCTTTCAAGGTTTGTTCGGCTAAAAATCTTGTATTTTCAGGAGGATTTCTCAAATTATCTTTTATGTAAGGGTAGTCATAAATCAAATCAGAAGAAGAAGGACTTTGAGAGTGCTCAGACATGCTTTTTGATAAAATCTTTCGGGAAATTAAGAGCTTTGAAATTCAAGTAAATTTGTCTTTAGAACAAATGATAAAATTGCAAAAACACCTTTTTGCCCCACGGTGGGCGCCAAATTGTTTTGGACAAAAATTACCTAAGATAATTTTGTAGAAGGATTCAAGATAATTTTCTGACGAAAGAGTTGTAAGTGAGGTCAGATGTTTAGGATCTTAAAATAAAGTAAGATTTTTGCTAATAAAAGTAATACGAAATAAGAGTTTTTGATAAAGAAACTTTGTGAAAATCTTTGAGACAGAATTATAGTAATTAAAGATAAAAAAATCGTTGAAGATAAAGATAACAAGACTAAAGATCAGCGCTGTGATCCCAAATTGAAGATAAATGCGAAAAAAGTAACGACACCAGAATTTTGTTGACGGGGAAAAACCCTTGATTCAATTAAGAAATCTTAGGTAAAAAACCCCGGGAGGAATCAATCGTTCCTACATGTGTTCTTTTATTATTATTTGTTTAAGATTACAATACAATGAATGAAAGAAAAAGTGAATGATTAACAAGTTATGAATGTGTGCAAAAAGATGAGTGAAGTGTGAAGTTGTTGTGTGTTGATCGTTGTCCCCCTTTCTGCTGAAGAAGCCTTTGTATTTATAGAGCTGGACGTTGAACTGAATATCCGAAATATCTGGGATCTTCCTGGACTTGCTCATTACGCTGAAGAATTGGTGAAGATGACCGTTGAGAGCTTTTCCTCACATGGTAAAACTGTTATCAATTCCGATTCTTGTGGTTGAAATGGTAAACTATCCGTTAAGACTTGTTTCTTCACGTTGTAAATGCCCTTTAATCGTCATAATTAGCCCTGCATACAATATCTTCTGGTACTAGATATACGTTCGTTAGTTATTATGTTGATCTTGATGATCTCAAGATCCTGTTATACCAAAATAATAAGATAGTACATTCAAGATCCTTAAATTGAAACATTGATAAGGATCTTTTAAATAACATCGAGTAGAATAAATAAAGCTATACAAGTCTAATGTCATAATAATATTAGGATCCTAATTGTGAAAATTCTACCCCAAACAACCGCCATCTTCATGAAACGATAAGCGTTCAATGGCAGGTCTACGGTAGTGTATGTCAAATCCAAATAGTCTCCAACATGCTTCACATGCAGAAAGATACCTACAATTATAGAACTCTTTTTCTTCATCCTTGTTAACTGCGTTTGGTTGATCAGCGCGTTGTTGATGAGTGGGAGCTGATATACTAGCAGTTATCCTATCGGGACCCTTGTTGACATACTTAAAAAGATACTTTATAGAGCCCATTTGATTGCACCAGTCAACATTTATATGCGATTGATACCGTCTAAGTAGGGTACTATTGTATCCAACAACTGACCTGAATTTTTTAGAAAAGGGTAATGTGTAAGTAGTTGCACAAAGGGTTTATGGTTAGAAACTATTAATCAAAGACGGTGGAGCTTAACACAATGACGATTACCTATTATCCAACCAACAGCCTCCCCTTTTAACTCTATTTCCATTGTTACGTCTTCTATATTTGGCATATCCGTCATATATTATTGTCTATTATATATATATATAGTATATATATTTATATATATAGGGGCAGGATAAATTGAGTCCAGCTTATTTTGAGTCCAAAAAGGGTCCATATAACTTACACATGTGTAAGTTAACTTACACATGTGTAAGTCTCGCCGGAGATGGTCGCCGTCGCCGGAAAATCATGGTGGTGGTCGGAGATGATGGTGGTGGTGGTAGGAGGTGGTTGGAATTTGAGGACATGGAAGAAAATCAATGGACTCAAATTGGACTCAAAATAAGCTGGACTCATTTTATCTTTTCCCTATATATATATACAATGTAAGTGGGAAAAAAAGGTACAAGAAGAGGTTCTTATTGGGAGAAGGTGTTCTTGAAGAGAAGAAACCAATGTGATACTGATATGACGTAAATAAGAGGTGAGGAAGATGCTCCCTATTATGATAGCCTGGGGGTAACGTTTAGTTGGTGAGGAATTGAAAATAATGGGATCAATATTTATATGGAGGTTTTTGAAATCCATATTTTTACGAAACGGGTGTTACAGGTTGATCATGTTATGTTTTGTTTTATTTTTCAAATTTTAAATAACTTTTATTTTTTATTTAAATTTACTTTGGTAACCTTTTTCATGTGTATGATTATATGTGATTATTTAATTCTAGCATGTTACATAACATAGTATAGTGTTTCTAGTTAGTGATAAGAATCGAATGTTTTTATAAAATCCAAAATATTAAAAAAGATATCATTTGAATTGTAATTGAAGTCGAAATATGATTTGTTGTAGATTTTGTTGTGAAATGTTATTGTCTTCTTGAAACTTAACACCCTTACGAATCAAACATCGTTAATAAGTATAACTGTTTGACGTTTGAGACAAATCCATCAATATGATAGCAGCTTAGTAGGTAGTAGTTTCAAACAAGCTTCAAACTTTTAATTAGTTTTTCAAGCTCTATCAAATTCAATGACCATTTAATAATAATAATTTTAGATAAAGGTGATGTGTTCATTTGGTACTTTCACAAACCTTGCAAAATTGTAGAAAAGTTATATTCATATGATCTGGTAAATAACATATGATCGTTCTATTCTTACTTTTCCATAGATGTATACCAATTGAGTTTTGATAACAAAATATTAAAATTTGTAAGATATATATCTTGCTTAACCTTATTACGTAACTTGTCACTTTTGGCATCGAAATATTCATCGGGTAACTAAGGGAATGATAAAATCCGTGTAGTCATCTATACCACTATACGGGTTTAACATATGGTGCATTAGTGCCATCAAAATAGAGGGAAATGAATAATGAAATGAGCTACTTTTAAATTAGTAAGGGTGCGTTTAGTTCAAGAAAACTCCCCTGTTTTCCATTTTCATTTTCCAAGAAAACATGGAAAACAAGAAACGCGTTCAAATTCTATTTTTCTAGAAAAGTTTTCCATGAAAACAGAAAACAGTGTTTTCCACTTTTCTATGGAAAATTAGAAAACACATTTTTATTGTTTTCCACTTTTCATTTTACATTTTCTAAATTTTCAAAACCTCAAATTGTTTTCCATTTTTTAGTTTTGAACGCGTTTTCAAAATTTTCATTTGTTTTCTAGAGATGGAAAACTCCTTTCATTTTTAAAAAATTAGAAATGGAAAACTAGAAAACATTTTCTACAACTAAACGCGCCCTAAGTTATTTACACATTTTTCTTTTTTAGCATGTGTATACTTGAGGATAGCATTGTACTTATCGGATAGTAATGTATTTAAAAGTTAATCTCAATACGGAGTATCTTTGTATCACCTTTGATGAGGGTCAAAGGAAAGAAACTTATGACCAGTGACCAATTGATCATAAATTAACTGGTATCGTCATCATGTGACCACATGGGCTCACAATTGAAAGTTGCAAATCACAAATTCAAATCTTGCCAAAAATGGCGACCTGCCAACATTCCTTTTGCTTGGATAGCTTCTTTCTTGCATCATCATTTGTTGAGTGGATAGTTTTATATTAAAAGAAATAGACGAGGCATCTCGAGTTAAACAACACCAAATAGCACTCGCGTCATGCTACCTCACGATTTATAAACCATTTTCAACATTGTTAGGCATGGAGCTACTTCAAGCTATAGTTTCTTTTGTTTGTTCTCGAAAGTTGTAAACAGAAGTCAGAAGCTAAGTTATATTTCATGGATGAACACTTTAATTATTTGTCGCTATATTAACATGACAAATAACTTTACCAAAGCTGGCAAACTAAGCCTTAGAGCCTGTTCTAAAAGCTACAATATTCCTTTTAAAAATTTCCATAACTATTGTTACTTTTCCAAAACGTCATATATCCCAAAAACATCGAACTATATGTAAAGAGAAGTGATAATCGTACCACAACATTTGATATACTTACCACACTGTACATATTTCATAGCATACTGTACAAGTATGCAATGCATAACAGTGATAAATTTATCAGATTCTGTGGTACGAATATCACTTCCCATATATAAAAGATTGAGACCGTAAATGGATTCGCCTACATATCTTCACCTATGTCATTCACTTACCCTAGATAATCTTTCACCTATCTTCATTTTGCATTTCACCCGCCTACCCTTACAAGCAGTCTTAAGAGGGCTGGTAGTTTGATATTCATACAAGTTTTTATACTATAGTTTTTGTAGAAAACATATATTATATTGGTCCTATAAATTCAAAAGTCCCATTAGGTACTTGAGATTAATTTTGTTCTAACATATTTGCTTATATGTTTTCATTCATATATCTACATCAAATGAAAACCCCATATACAATGGTCGTCAACTTCTCTCTCTAAATGGCGATTTTGGCGCGAAAAGTAGTTACAATTAGTAACCGCTTCCGCCATTGATAAACATTCAATTCTCCATCAAATCAACACCATTTTTCTTCATTTTTCCTTTATTTTCACTCTATTTTACATTCCGCATATCACTATTGGAGTATTTTTTCAATTTTCTGCTGATATAAAAAACCTAGAGTTTGGGATTTTTTCTTAATAATGGCTAAAAGAAGATCTTCTGCTAGAAATACCAGAACTCCACTAAATTTAGGTGATTATGTGCTGAATAATAAGAATAAAAGCCAGAATAAAGGTGAATCTGTTGTTAATCACAATAATGAGGAGGATGACATCAGCATACTGCAGGGGAATAATGAATTGGAGGTTGAAAATGGTAGTAATGGAGGTATGAATAAGGCGATGAATGATGGCAGAGAGGAGGGAGAGGCTGGGGCAGGAATGGCAGAAGTGCATGAGCAAGGACCTACTGTAAGTAATTCTAGTAATTCTGTGTCTGATTGTAGAAATGTTAATGAAGATGTATGTGCTAAGTCAGATGAGAATAAGTATTTGAATGTCTCATATGCTAAATTTGTAAATAACAAAGGAGCTGAGATTGAGAGGAATTTGTTCTATGTGCCCACTGAAGTGAATGATAAAGGAGAGGAAGTTGTTATTTTTGAAGAAGAATTGGTTATGGAAGGTAGTGAGAAATGGAAATTAATTGCTTGTGGGTTCTTTTTGGGATGTAATATGGCTATGAACGAAATGAGGTATAACTTGAGGAGGTTGTGGGGAAAATTTGGGTTAGGAGAAATACTAAGGGATAATAATGAAATTTGTTATTTAAGTTCAAAAATAGAGAAGGTATGAACCATGTTGTTGAGCAGAGTCCTTGGATGGTGAATGAAAAGCCTTTAGTTGTTCAAGAATGGAATCCTGATGTTAGTGTTGAGAAAGATGAGCCTAATAAGTTGCCTATTTGGGTTAAGCTTAGTAATGTACCCTGGAAGCTTGGAGTTTGAGGGGAATCAGTACTCTAGCTAGTAGACATGGAAAACCCCTTATGATGGATGGTATGACAACTTCTATGTGTCATTCTGGGACTGGTAGAGCTGGATTTGCAAGAGTATTGATTGAAATAGAGGCATGAAAAGGAGTTTTGGATAAAATTGAAGTGGTGTATAAGGATGATTTGAAGAATATTAAGAGAACTAAATTTGTTTCTATTGAGTATGCTTGGAAGCCTGTTGTTTGTAAGCATTGTAATGTTTTTGGACACAATGATGAAAATTGTAGCCAAGTTGTAAAGAATAAGAATATTACAAATGTACAAGAGAAGGGAGAAGTGAATAATGAAGCTGATGGGCAGGGGAGTAATCAAGATGACTTTGGCTGGAATAAAAGTAAGAGATTTGGTCAAAAGATAAGAAATGAGCAAAAGCGTTTTGGTGGTATGGGGAACAAGGATAAAGTCAAAGTTACTTACAAACAGATGGTGTCCCAAAGTGATACCACAAGTAATTTGGAAAAAGGAGGTGCTAAGATTGTATCCCCTGTTAAGGGGGTTAGCACAGCTAACAAATATGATGTTTTGAGTAATGAGCAAGAAGGGAGTAGTCAGGCTGGGGAATTGGATTATTGGGAAAGAACCAAGGTGGACTGGTTTGTTAAGAGCAATAAACAACCTACTTATGAAGAATCAAAGGAATGGTCTAGTTATATGCATCAGTATTTTAAAGATAAATGGCAGGAGAGTATTCAGGGTAGAGGAAGAAAAGAGATAGAGGAAGATATAATAGATGATGGAAATGATGCTACTAAAGATCTAGTGGCTGATGAGATGAATGGAGGAGATACTCAAATCCTCAATTAAAAAGTTTTTTGTAATGGATTTCAAAATGATTGCTTGGAATATCAGAGGTATGAATAATGCATTAAAGCAGAATGAGGCTATTAAGATTATGCAAAATGAGAAAGTACAAGTATGTGCTTTCATTGAAACTCACCTTAAGGTGAACACTGTAAATAAGGTGGGAAATAAAGTTTTTAGAAATTGGGAATGGGTTTCAAATGTGCAGCATAGTCCTTCTAGTTGTAGGATTGTGTTGGGATGGAATTCAAATATGGTTAAATTGATGGTGATTGAGAAAACAAAACAATCAATGTTTTGTGTTATTGAGACTGTGCCTAAAAAAGAAATATTCTTTTGTAGTATAGTCTATGCTAGTAATAGTGGGTCTGAAAGAAGAGTTTTGTGAAAAGAGTTGGAGCAGCAGAGTTACTTTGTGAACAAGCAACCATGGGTAATTTTAGGAGATTTTAATGTCATTAAGGATGCTTCTGAACAATCTCTTGGGGGATATGGTAGGACTCCTGATATGCAAGAAGTTGTTGATACAATTAATAGGATTGAGGTTGATGATTTAAATAGTAGTGGATTTTATTACACTTGGACAAAATCTTTGATGAATAAACAGTGTAATGTCCTTAAGAAACTGGATAGAATTATGGTGAATGATGAATTCTTAAGCAGATTTCAAAGAGCTCATGGGACTTTTCTGCCATATTCTATCTCAGATCATAGTCCTGTTGTATTAAATATCAAAAAGGGATTTCCTAAAAAGGGTAAATCCTTCAGATTTTCAAACTTTATTGCTGATAAGGATGAATTCTTAGATTTGGTTAAGCAGGAGTGGGATGATGGAATTCAGGGGTGTTATATGTATAAACTGGTACAAAATTTGAAGAGATTGAAGAAGCCTTTGAAGAAATTAAGTTGGAATAAAGGAAATATTTTTGATAGAGTCAAGGCTTTAAAGGAGGATTTGGTTAAAGATCAACAAGCTATGAATGATAACCCTCATGATGAGCAGTTAAGAAGGAAGGCAAGTGAATCATTGAATGAATATATGACAGTTTCTAATGATGAAATGAAGTTGTTGCAGCAGAAAGTTAATATTCAATGGTTGAAAGAAGGTGACAAGAATACTGCATTTTTTCATAGTATTTTGAGGTCCAGGAGGAATAAGAGTAGAGTAGAAAGTATTAATGATGAGGATGGTAACACAAATGAAGGGGAAGAGGTAACTAAGCAATTTTTAAAGCATTTTGAGAACTTTTTGGGGAAGGTTGACTCTGTTGAGCATATGATGGATGGGTTATTCAAAGATGTGCTTAGTGATGAAGAAGCCAATGAAATGATTAAACCAGTGACTGATAATGAGATAAAGGAGGCTATGTTTAGTAAGGATAGCAATAAAGCACTTGGGCCTGATGGATATACATCAAGTTTTTTTAAGAAAGCTTGGGATTTTGTAGGTTCTAAGGTGTGCTTGGCAGTGCAGAAGTTTTTCAGAACTGGAAAATTATTTGGTGAGATCAATGCTACAATTATTGCCCTTATTCCTAAGGTTAGTACACCTAGTAAAGTGTCTGAATTTAGACCTATAGCCTGCTGCAATGTCATATATAAGTGTAGAAGCAAAATTCTAACTAATAGAATTCAAAGTGGGCTGGCTAAAATTGTGCATATAAACCAAAGTGCCTTTGTGCCTGGGAGGCATATCCAAGATAATATTCTGATAGCCCAAAAACTTCTAAGAGGGTATAATAGGAAGAATGGACCCAAAAGATGTGCAATGCAAATTGACATCCAAAAAGCATATGACACAGTGAGTTGGGAGTTTTTGAAGGTCATATTGAAGAACTTCGGATTTCATAGAGATATGGTTAGATAGATTATGACTTGTGTTTCAACTGTAAAGTTCTCTATTTGTTTAAATGGTGAGATCAAGGGGTACTTTAAGGGTGGCAGAGGGCTTAGACAAGGAGGTATTTAATCTTATTATGTGCAAGAATATTCGGGGATCTATCACTTTGGTTGTAAGGAGCTAAAACTCTCACATATGTGTTTTGCTGATGACTTGTTGGTGTTTTGTAGACCTGGTAAAATGGTCGGGCGGGTTTGGGTAACGGGTCTAAACGGGTAATTTCAAGATGCGGGTCAAAGCGGGTTGGGTGCGGGTCAACCCGCAAATTATTTTTTTTTCCTTGTTGTCAATGTATATTCAATGTTACATTAACAATAGCCCATCTAAATAGCATATATATATATATTGAATGGTACATCAATATGAATAATCACTGTTACTAGCAACAATTTTAGAAATTCAGATTCCACCATAAGAATGTTGGTTCCAAACTAGCAAGCTGGGAAAAACTCAGAAGCATAAATGAAAAAAATTGAATTCATAAAGCTCAAATTTCTTCACATGGCTAATACTTATAACAACATTACTAACTAAAATAAACTTCCTACAATAATACAATATCCAAGTATCATGATTGAAGTTCATGAATATGCACTATGACTCAAGTTCATAACCACAAAAACTGAAGCAACAACAACTTCAGGAAGTTAAATACGAATGACAGCAACAACAAAGCTTTACAGCAACAACAAACTTCAGCAAACAACAACTTCAGCAAGTTAAATACGAATAACAGCAACCGCAACTTCAGCAAACAGCAAACAACAAACAACAAACAACAAACAGCAACTTCAGCAAACAGCAAAACAGCAACTTCAGCAAACAGCAAACAACAAACAGCAACTTCAACAAACAGCAAACAACAACTTCAGCAAGTTAAATACGAATAACAGCAACCGTAACTTCAGCAAACAACAAACAACAAACAACAAACAGCAACTTCAGCAAACAAAAAAACCCAATAAACCATTCGTAATAAAGCTTTTAAACAGCCTAAAAAACAGCAATGGTACAACAGAGAAGAGCATAACAACACAGATACAGAGCTTGCACAGTATAAAATCATATAAACAGAATGCATAGACAATCTATAATGCGAGGTAAAAAATATTTCTATACAACAAACTTCCTATATCAGTCAATGTTGACGGGAAAACCTTAAGCAATATTGTCCCCGGGAGCTGGAATCAATGCTTCAATATCCTCTATAAGTCCTTCTTCATCCATTTCGTCTTCATCTATACCTGCAATATTTATAGAGTTATGATCAGATACAAAACATGCAGATAGGAATATACATATAATAAGATCAGTACATTAACAAGGGAATAACTATAATACCTTCTCGATCAAATAACCAATCACGGGTGCATAACAATGCCTCCGCATTTGCTGGCAACAATGAGCTTCGATATTTGTTTAAAATATGACCTCCAATGCTAAAAGATGACTCGGAAGCGACAGTGGTGATTGGAATGCTCAATATATCACGGGCCATGAGAGCTGATTGTGGATACCTCCATTCGTTATCCATCCAAAACTTTAAGACATCGATTTTTGATTTTCTATCAAGAGGAGGTTCATTCAAATACTGATCTAGTTGTGATTCCTTTTCCCTACTAGGCCTGGCCTGTCAAAGCGACTTTGATAAGTCTCAAAGCCAGTCAAATCATCCACATAACCATCACCTACATTTGAAGTTCCCACTTCGGCTGAATCATGTTGACTATCAGAGAGAATTTCATACTCTAGAAATAACTTTTTCAAACCATCACGCAGAGTCTCTACTTTTTCTTCAAGCTCTATGTCACTCATGCCAAGTTTCGCAGAACTGAACTCGACCATCTTCAACTTATAACGCGGATCCAAAACAACCGCAAATGACAATACCAAACTGTAATTGGCCCAATACTTATCAAACTTTTCTTTCATTCCTTTGGCCATGTCACTTATAATCTTATCGGAACTTAACACCTTGTCTTTAATAAGTGACTGTATTTTCCATACATTGTGAAAATTAGGTTTAACACATGTGCCCCACAACGTACATGCATAAAATCTCCATTGCAAATCAAACCATCATCTAAACCTAAAAGAAGCTTCAAAGAATCAACTAAATTATCATTGTATTTTGCATTATCTAATGTGATTGTGAAAACTTTTTTCTCAATTCCCCAATCCTTACAAAAATTCACCACATACTCCCCAAAATGGAACCAGTATGAGGCGGTGGTACTACTCGAAAATTCAAAACCTTTCTTCTCAAAACCCAATTTTCATCAACATAATGGGCAGTGAGTGCCATGTAACCATCACTAGTGATAGAACTCCATAAATCTGTCGTTAAGCATACTCTACTGGGTATTTTTTTCCAACTTTCCTTTAAGAATACTCTTTTCCCTCTCAAAAACTTTTAGAACATCCGCTTTTGTTGTGTTTCTTGTTATTGGTTTTGCATCCGGATGTAGAAACTTGTGCACGTCTCTTGTTGCTTCATGCTCTACATAACTAAATGGATAGCTATGTTTTATGATAGCAAGTGCAAGTTTCTCCCTATACATCATTTGATCTAATTTAATACGCTTTTGTGGAGAAGCAGAGACATCATCTAGATCAATATCAAAACATTTTTCGATATGTCTTTTCAAATTGGATGTCCCCGATTTCTGATTAGCCTTAAGCAATTTACCACAGCTCGTACACTTACCCCTTCTAACCCCATCACCTCCTGTTATCTTTTCAAAATAACCCCAAACAACCGAACGCTCTCTACCCGTTGTATCTCTACCCATTGTCGATGAACCAGCATCTCCATCATTCACTCCATCCATACCATCTGGTTCATCAATTTCTACCATCCTACATATTTATCATATTTAAAAAAAACTATAAATAAACTGTAAAATCAGTTCATTATATATGTCATAATTTCAATAACATACTATGCCCTGAAATCAATGTAGAAAATTAAGCATAAAAAACACCAAAATTATATTAAAAAGTTAAGCATAAAAACCCCAAATCACCATTAAAGAAATTAAGCATAAAACCCCCCAAAATAACTCTAAAATCATTGTAAAAAAACCCATATTTAATCTATAATCACTGTAAAAAAACCCTAATATAAATCAAAACATTGTAAAAAAACCCATATTAACTCTAAATCATGTAAAAAAACCCAATAACTCTAAATCATGTAAAAAAACCCATATTTAACTCTATAATCACTGTAAAAAAACCCTAATATAAATCAGAAATCACTTTTATAAAGAAACTAAAAAAAATAGATAAAGTGTAAAAAACTAAATTACCTGTAAATTTGATATCTTGATTAAATGAAAATCTGATATAAAGAAGGAAATATTCTTCAATTTGTATGTGTAGCGATTTGTGAAAGAATATGTGTAGCACTGTAGCTGTAGCGAGATGGAGACTGGAGAGATTTTCTTTCAGACTTGTGAGACCCGCTCGACCCGCAAGGTGCCCAATTGAACCCGTGAAAGAGTGAGCAATAATTTTGGGGATATAAACAAGACCCGTCCAAGTGATTTTTTAAAAGCCCATTTATACCCAATAGATAACATAAGTTATCCATTTAAGCCCAATCTAATTGATCTGGGTATAAATTGCCAGGTCTAGTGTTTTGTAAAGGGAATGTGGGTTCTATTAGAGTGGTTAAGGAAACTTTGGAAGAATTTGCTCATGTTTCTGGTCTTACACCTAATCTAGGTAAGAGTGTCATTTTCTTTTGCAGTATTAAAGAAAGGGAAAAGAATGAGTTGTTACAAGTGTTACCATTTAAGTGTGGGAAACTCCTGTTAGATATTTAGGTATACCATTGCTTGCTAAGAAATTGGGGGTTGTTGACTGCAAGGTTTTAATTGATAGGATTAAGACCAAAATTGATTGTTTGAAGAACAAAATGTTGTCTTATGCTGGGAGAATACAGCTGATTGCATATGTGTTGTCATCTATGCAATTGTACTGGGCCTCAGTCTATATGCTGCCTAGCAATGTTATTAAGAAGATTGAAAAACTGTTGAAAGGTTTTTTATGGAATGCTGGTGGTTCTGCTGTGGGTAAGGCTAGGGTTGCATGGAAAATTGTCTGTAGACCTAAGGAGCAGGGTGGCTTAGGTATAAAAGATATGAGAAAATGGAATGAAGTGCTGCTAGTTAGGCAATTTTGGAAAATTCTAGAGAATAAAAATTCTCTTTGGGAAAAATGGGTTAATGTTGTCAAGTGAAAGAGTATGAGTATTTGGGAGATTGAAGAAGATAAATATGATAGCTAGGGTTGGAAAACAATGTTGAGTATAAGGGACATGGTGAAACAGAATGTAATGTACAAGATTGGTGATGGCAAAAGAACTTCTATGTGGTATGATAAATGGTGACCTGAAGGTCCACTGAGTAAGTTCATTACCAAAAGAATTCCGTATGATGCAAGAATGGAGGTTGACACTAAAGTGGCATCAATGGTTGCTAATGGGAAGTGGATATGGCCTGAAGGATGGGAAGATAGATTTAATGTTCTGAAAAGTATTTCCACACCTGTTTTGCAGATGAATAAAGAGGACATAATAGTTTGGGTTACAAGAAATTATCAACATATGGAGTTTTCTACTAAGCAGGCTTGGCGGGATTTCGGAGATAATTGGCCACCTGTTGGTTGGAAAGGTGTGGTTTGGTTCAAACAATTTAACCCAAGGCATGCTTTCATCATTTGGCTTGCAGTTCAGGGGAAGTTAATGACTCAGGATATAGTTGTTAAGTGGCAGAGTAATGGGTGTATGCAATGTGCATTATGTAAATATTCTGAGGATATTTGGGCCAAATTAAGGAATTTAAGGTGGGGAATGGGAGAACATTATGCATTGCAGGATATAATTCATGAGATTGCTGGACAGAAAGGTAAGAATAATATTGGAGTTGTGGTTAATAAGCTCATTGTGGCTGCTGCAGTGTACTTTATATGGCAAGAAAGGAATTTTAGAATCTTCCAAAATAAGGAAAGGAGTGAGGAAGTAGTGTGTAATATCATCAAAGATAGTGTAAGAAATAAGCTTCTGTCTATATGAGTAAGGAAGACTATGAATGTGATCAACACAGGTGCTCAGTGGAAGCTGAAATGGGTCAATTACAGTTTTGTGGCTATATGAAGAATTGGTGTTGACAGTATCTGGTTTCCTTGAAGTATGCGTGCGAATTGGAATAGTGAGTTGTGAAAGATGAAGCTACTTGGTCCTTTTCTAGCATACTTTGAGTTTGAGGTAGTATTTGAGTTGAGGTTATTGGATTGATTGCAATTAAGATCATGAATAGGCTGAGGATTGATTAGTAGTTGTATATGGGATGCTTGGTAGAGTAGTTTTTGCTAGAATTTGGATGTATTAGATTGGATATGATCAACAGTTTTGTATTATTGTACATATTTGAATATCAATATAATTCACACGTTTTATTAAAAAAAAAAACCATATACATTGACATATATTTATCCCTTTATTAGTCTTCAGCAACCCAATGTTCTACTTGTGTCACTCTCCATATACGGTGTGTCCCATTATATATTTTTACTAATTTGAAAACATAATTCACAAGTACTCTATGTGTTTAAGGTCAAATTTATATTTAAAGATGCCATCATATCAATGTTTGAAGATACAAAAAAAATAAAGAAGACAACACAACAAATTATCCAGTTTTTTTTTTTAAAGGTGAACAAGTTATCCAGTTACCACACAAAATACAACTAGCTTAGCACTTATAAGTAATTGAAAGTTAATAACTAAAATAATTCTTACATAATAAATATGGTTTTGCTGTTAATATCTTACAAGTTATTATAACACGTTATTATCAATATAAAAATATACCAACGAGCAAATAGCTCAATGGTAGTATGGTACAAGGTATTTCATAAAGTCTCTCAGTGATGCAAAATCCAAGTTCGAGTCTTGCTGAGGGGCATAGTTTTATCCCAATTAAATGTTGTGCCATTAGGCAGTTTAATTGAGGGTTTTTTTTTCCTCCTACAAGATATTGAGGGTGAGGGGATCTCTAGCGTGGACCCGGTTAAAACAACATAAGCTAGATCTCCTGTTGATAGCAATTGATCCACACCTTATTTTTATTTTTTTTAAGAATATGGCTTAGAAGAATTAAACGACCTTATTTGTACACACATGCATAAGTTTAACCAAACAAACACTAATATTACATTTGGACAAGGAGATTGTCATGTTTATATGTGTTCATTAAGGTTTAACCGAAAATTAGCCACACAAATCTAAAGTGGTTTGGGTTAATGTTTGTTAAAAAAAATAACAACCTTTTTTAGTTTCGTTCGAAAAATGAAAAATTACATGAAAAATGAAAGAATAAACGGGAAAAAATGTAACTTAAAAGGTTTTCTAAGTGTGCATGTTAATTTATTTTTTTTAAGAATATGGCTTAGAAGAATTAAACGACCTTATTTGTACACACATGCATAAGTTTAACCAAACAAACACTAATATTACATTTGGACAAGGAGATTGTCATGTTTATATGTGTTCATTAAGGTTTAACCGAAAATTAGCCACACAAATCTAAAGTGGTTTGGGTTAATGTTTGTTAAAAAAAATAACAACCTTTTTTAGTTTCGTTCGAAAAATGAAAAATTACATGAAAAATGAAAGAATAAACGGGAAAAAATGTAACTTAAAAGGTTTTCTAAGTGTGCATGTTAAATTGTTAAGTTAGTTATTATTACTATTTTATAAAACGTTTGCAAATGATTAACCATACGTCTATATCCATGTTTTCCTTAGGGTATAAACAAATTGATCATATACAATATTACTCAAGTTTGAGTTTATTTGTATCTAGTTTAAATATAATTGTTCCCCAAACAAAAATCACCGTTTGACTTTTTCACGAGTCAAATTTAAGAACTTGAATTATCTAGTTCGAGTAGTGTAAAAACTCATTTAACTATTGATGCGGGTGCATATAGTCTAAAACAGGCTCACTTAATGATTCAGACTTACAGGTCAGATTTTGATAAAGAGGCAATATTTGGGTTTGAAGTTGCTAAAAAAAAAAGATCTGATCATATGGCACCCAACAGGCTCTAAGTCAGCCCACAACCCATCCAAGTCTACAGTCAATGAACCCTATTAATGAGTCTTAATTATCTATTAATGTTTCTCTTTTATTTTCAAGTATTATCATTTTTCCCAAGCAAGTTTTAAATGTTTGCCTTGGGAACTCTTCCAATTTCCAGCCTATATATTAAGGCTTCCTAGTTGTAGTTGATGATCAGTTTTTTGAATATACAACAGCTTGTGAAGCTTTTCTTGAGTGTTTTACTCTAAAAAGGAGTCGATAGTTGACTGTTTTTAGTGTGGTGCTGCTGCTTTATCACTATTAACACCTTCTTTCGCCAAATTAATTAATCTTGGTGGTGTTTAAGTACTTTATCCTAGATTTAATCAGATTGTTAGGCTTGGTGGTGGCGACTTTATCCAAGTCATATCCATTGTTCTCTGTTCTAAAATCCTTATATCTTGTTAACCTATTTTGTCACGTATCAACTGGTATCAGAGCAAACCCAGGTTGTACTATATTTCTGTTCTTATCCTTCTACCATATCTTTTTCCAAAATCATCTTATGGCGATCCCTCCTAACATGACACTGGAAGAAGCTCAAAACTTTAGACGCGATCAACAAATTGAACTCCTCCAGAAACAAACAGAAGTTATCACTCAACAGCTTGCACGGTTACTTGATGAACCACCACGAAGGTTCAATAGGAGGAATCAAGATGATTTCCAGTATGGCAGTGATGGTGACTTAACTAACCCAAGTGATTCGAGTTCTGATTCAGGACAGTCTTCAAAAAACAGAAGGAGAAGGGCCATGGATGATCTTAGGGATGTAAAGACTGACCCGCCTGAATTCCATGGAGGTTCAAATCCGGATGATTTTGTTGAATGGCTGAATGACATTGAAAACCTGTTTGATGTCAAGGGGTATTCTGACGAGAAAAGATACAAAGTTGTTGTTTTGAAGTTCAAGAAATATGCTTCATTATGGTGGGAGAACGTCAAAACTAAGAGGGAGAGGAATGGAAAGGCTAAGATCAAGTCATGGAGGAAACTCAAGAAGCTGCTCAAAGAAAGGTTCCTACCAGATTCGTACAAGCAAGATCTCTATATCAAGATTACCAATTTCAAACAAGGTAATCTTAATATTGATGATTATACTCGTGAATTTGAACAGCTCATGTTGCGCAGTGGCATTCAAGAGAAGCAAGAGCAAACCATTGCTCGTTACATTGGTGGGTTAAACCATGATATAGCCGAGAAGTTGGAGTTGCAGCCTTATTGGACCTTTGATGAGGTGTGCAAGTTAGCTTCTAAGATCGAGAAACGCATCAAAGTTAAGAAGGTGGAAAAATCAGCCCCTAAGTTTTCTTTTAAGGAAGGTAATTCCTTTACAAATCCATTTTATGAAACAGAAAATCCTCCAAAAGTTGAAAGCTCAACCAGACAACAAAAGGACAAAGCACCTATCCTAGATGCCCCGAAGAAGAAGTGTTTCAAATGTCAAGGTTTGGGACACTTTCAAGCAGAATGCCCTAATAGAAGAGTGATGACTTTGAAGGAAATTGAACAAGTCACCATGATTGAGGAAGAAGCAGATCCCGTCTATGATAAAGAATATGATTATGAAGAAAGAATCAAACCTGATGAAGGTGAATTGCTGGTCATAAGGAGGGTGTTACATGCAAATGAGGTAAATTCCAATGAAGAGCAACGTGAACACATATTCCAATCGAGGTGCACAATCCAGGGTAAGGTATGTAGTTTAATTATTGATGGTGGAAGCTGCACAAATGTTGCATCCACCACACTTATCAACAAACTCAACATTCCAACTTCTACCCACCCGAGCCCTTACAAGCTTCAATGGTTGAACAACGGGACCGACATAAAGGTAAGCAAACAGGCCTTGCTTTCCTTTTCTATTGGTAATTATTACCAAGATCAAGTTCTTTGTGATGTTATACCCATGGATGCATGTCATGTATTACTTGGTAGACCTTGGCAGGCAGGTATTACATGATGGTCGACAAAATACCTATGCATTTTTTATGCATAAGAAGAAGGTAGTTTTGGAACCGTTACCTCCTACCTTACTCCTAAAAACTGAACGTGGGCTGAGTAATAAGGTTGAAAAAAATCTAAGTATGACTAAAACACGGATTGGGAAAGCTATTGACAAAGAGAAAGATGTTTGTGTTTTGCTTTTAGCTGAAAACAGGTCAAAAGAAGGCAAAAGCTCTTATCCCGCTAATGTTTGTCTTCTTTTAGACAATTCCAAAGGTGTATTTCCTTCTCATTTACCACCTGGAACAACTCAAGAGCAATTCGTGCAATTTAAACCCCTTCCTAAGGGTAATGAGATACACTTTGAAGCAGGAACTCGTGAGAAAGAAATGCAGAAAATAAATGCAGGGTTTAAGACAAGGATTGATCATGCCAATGACATGTACAGGAGAGGGGTATACAAACATCACAAGAAGGCTCTCTTTGGCCCTGGTGATCTAGTATGGCTGCACTTAACATTTCCTTTCAAAGGAAAGAACAAGTTAATGGCCCCGGATGATAAACCATACAAGGCATTGGAAAGAATTGGAGATAGTGTTTGTAAGCTTGAATTACCTGGAGATTCAAAAGTTTCAGCAACTTTTAATATTGAAAATCTCACCCCTTACCTTGAAGATGAACAACTCGAAGAATTGAGGACAATTTCTTCTCAACCCAGAGAGGTTGATGCGGGTGCATCTCAGTCTTCTGCTAGTCTAAAACAGGCTCACTTAATGATTCAGACTTACAGGTCAGATTTTGATAAAGAGGCAATATTTGGGTTTGAAGTTGCTAAAAAAAAAAAAGATCTGATCATATGGCACCCAACAGGCTCTAAGTCAGCCCACAACCCATCCAAGTCTACAGTCAATGAACCCTATTAATGAGTCTTAATTATCTATTAATGTTTCTCTTTTATTTTCAAGTATTATCATTTTTCCCAAGCAAGTTTTAAATGTTTGCCTTGGGAACTCTTCAATTTCCTAGCCTATATATTAAGGCTTCCTAGTTGTAGTTGATGATCAGTTTTTGAATATACAACCTTGTGAAGCTTTTCTTGAGTGTTTTACTCTAAAAAGGAGTCGATAGTTGACTGTTTTTAGTGTGGTGCTGCTGCTTTATCACTATTAACACCTTCTTTCGCCAATCTAATTAATCTTGGTGGTGTTTAAGTACTTTATCCTAGATTCAATCAGATTGTTAGGCTTGGTGGTGGCGACTTTATCCAAGTCATATCCATTGTTCTCTGTTCTAAAATCCTTATATCTTGTTAACCTATTTTGTCACGTATCAACTATTTCATATGATATATTTGTTCGTGTAACTAAATCTACAATCGCACAACTTAGTTCATTTTAACACATTTATCTTGCTACATGTTTGTTCATTTAACCGAGCCCAAGATGTTACAACTCAACCTATTTCTACATGTTTGTCAAACAACCAAAATTAATACAATAGCTTTTAGTAATTATAATATCATTAATGGCGACGCTTATGAACAGTGAAAAATATCTAGACTCATATAAATATTTGGTTTGCGAATAAGAAAACAAAGTAGGCAATTGGTGGGGTGGTCCGCGCGCTGCTTTTTGTGTGAGAGGTCAGGGTTCGAACCCTGCCTCTCCCTTTTTTTTGTTTTTTTTTTACTTTTGTAATATTTTGTTTTTAACATCTTTGTTTTCCTTTTAGTTTTTTCCTTACTTTGCCTTTTGGGTTATATATTTTGTAGCTTTTTGTTTTTAACATCTTTGTTTTCCTTTTAGTTTTTTCCTTACTTTGCCTTTTGGGTTATATATTTTGTAGCTTTTTGTTTTACTTTTATTATTTTGTGTGTATATTTTGTATTTTGTAATTAACTTTTGTAATATTTTGTTAATAATGTATTACTATATATATTTTTTTTTTTTTACTTTTGTAATATTTTGTTTTTAACATCTTTGTTTTCCTTTTAGTTTTTTCCTTACTTTGCCTTTTGGGTTATATATTTTGTAGCTTTTTGTTTTTTAATAACTTTTTTAAAAATGTTATTTTTGGGTTTTTTTTATACTTTTCCTTTTTTAATTTTTTTTTATAGTGTTTTTGGCATTTGTTTTACAGATTTTTTTAGCCTTTACTTTTGAACTAAACATGAACATGTCGTTGTGTTTATGGTAATACCCTTAAAAAATAAATCGAATACCTCGACAAAAATAGAACAGGTACCCGCGGCACCGCGCGGGAATAAATATCTATTTTATATGTCAATATTTTAACAAACATTTATATAGTCACACGTCATCAATAACAAAACATAATCGTTTTCAGGTTTTCAAACAATATATTAAAAACTTTTATTAATTTTTTTGTGCTATTGTCTTAGAATAAGTATATATTTTATATGCCAACTTTTTTAGCAAACATAGATCATCAATAACAAAAAGTAATCGAACTAATTAAAACCGCGCGTGCTTTTGTTTTACTTTTATTTGTTTTACTTTTATTTTTTGTGTGTATATTTTGTATTTTGTAATTAACTTTTGTAATATTTTGTTAATAATGTATTACTATATATATTTTTTTTTGTTTTTTTTTTACTTTTGTAATATTTTGTTTTTAACATCTTTGTTTTCCTTTTAGTTTTTTCCTTACTTTGCCTTTTGGGTTATATATTTTGTAGCTTTTTGTTTTTTAATAACTTTTTTAAAAATGTTATTTTTGGGTTTCTTTTATACTTTTCCTTTTTTAATTTTTTTTTATAGTGTTTTTGGCATTTGTTTTACAGATTTTTTTAGCCTTTACTTTTGAAATGGTAATACCCTTAAAAAATAAATCGAATACCTCGACAAAAATAGAACAGGTACCCGCGGCACCGCGCGGGAATAAATATCTATTTTATATGTCAATATTTTAACAAACATTTATATAGTCACACGTCATCAATAACAAAACATAATCGTTTTCAGGTTTTCAAACAATATATTAAAAACTTTTATTAATTTTTTTGTGCTATTGTCTTAGAATAAGTATATATTTTATATGTCAACTTTTTTAGCAAACATAAATCATCAATAACAAAAAGTAATCGAACTAATTAAAACTGCGCAACGCACAGACGGAAACTATTGGGGTTTTGCCTTTAAATAAATATATATTTGATTTGATAAACTTTTAAACAAACTTATCCATGACATAATGTTTATTAATTTAACGCAAGTATACTAAATAACACAATCGTTTCAATACGACAATTGAAGTCCCGCAACGCGGGGCCGAAAATTTTCTAGTTTATAACAATCGACAAAAAGTAAACTGGTCAAAAAACAAAAAAACTTTTATTTTTTTATTTTTTTATCAAGCTGCTCCCTCTTTTACATATCCCGCAAAATACCCAAACTACCCTCACCCACCTACACACAGAAACACACACACTCACTTCTTCTTTCCCCTTTCCTTTTCCTTTGTCGGATCTTCTTCTTCTTCTTCTTCACAATTTCTACACACCGATTTTTCCCTATCAATTTCCCCTATCATTATGACTCTCATGACTCCTCCTCCTATCGATGTAAGCTAAACGACACCGTTTCATCTCATTTACTTTTCTCCACTCTCTCATTTAAATTTTTTCTTTTTTTTCTAAGCTGCTTAGTAATTAATAATCATACTTATTCCATCGGTTAATCAACTTTCGATCTATTAATTCATAATTACTTACTGTTAATTAATTAATTAAAATTAATTAGATGATCTATTTATATTTTCTATTTTAGGAAATTTCTAGGGTTTTGAATTTGTGTTAAATTAATTTAGAAAGTTTGAAAATAAATCAATTTAGTTTTAACTAGATCTAATTTTTTGTTTATTAGCCGGAAGAAGAAGAGATGTTAGTTCCACATTCTGATTTTCCTGCTACTGAAGGACCTCCTCAACCTATGGAAGGTATATATTTTACTAAATCGCTTTGTTATCCGATTTCCGTGTGTCGGTTTTTTATTTCCGAGCTCATGATAGTGTATATATATTAAGGTTAAGTATTTTTAAATATATGCAACTTTGCTCGAAAACTTTTTAGTGTACGTATTGAAACTTTTGAAGATGGATACGTATGGAATAGATTTCCGAGCAAAGTTCGATACATTTGAAAACAGTTAACCATATGTAATTTGATTGATTGCGTGTATAGTTCGTACTTTTGTTAGTGAATTAACTTGTGGAGTGTTTTTATTTTGTTAGTTGCACCTGTAGAAGCTGCTAATGCGGTCGAGCCAACGGTAGTTGATGATCCACCCTCAGCTAGGTTTACATGGACTATCGAGAATTTTTCAAGATTACCTGGAAAAAAGTTGTACTCTGATGTTTTCTTTGTTGGAGGATATAAATGGTAACTACTGTTTGTGTGTGTATACATATACATATACATATATATATATATAGTATTTTACTGTTATATAATTTTTTTTTTGAATATATATATATATGTTGATTGGTTTAAGATATTTTTTTGACGTGGTGTTTCTGGTCAGGCGAGTGCTCATATTTCCGAAAGGAAACAATGTGGATCATTTGTCAATGTATCTTGATGTTGCTGATTCGACGTCTTTGCCATATGGTTGGAGTAGATATGCTCAGTTTAGTCTAGCTGTGGTTAATCAGATTCATAGCAAGTTCACCATGAGAAAAGGTAACCTTTTAGTGCCCATTTTTGTATAACGTTGACTAGAATATTGTATCTGAGAAGTATTTAAGGCGGAATTTTCTTTATATGTGACAAGGACTTTAGATGGCATATACTTTTACAGAAATTCATTGTTATATAAAGCAGGCCATGGGCGAAATTTAACTATATGGTAGTTGAGAAATGAGAACATACTGTAAATATAGTTTACGCTGCGTTGTTAATGTGTACAATCAGACAATCAGTACAGATGGAGATATCTTTTTTGACAAGCTGAATATTCATTATTGTCTTCTCAGCATAATGGGCTCTTTACATACAATGTTTGTCTTTCTCATCAAGCGCTTTTATCCCATCAGAATTTTTTTTCTTTTATAATTTATATTTAATTGTAGATGCACATGGATAAAATGTTTATTTTGCCGGCAAATATTCAGCAACTGGTGGAATTTTAAAGTTGTGAATGATGTCATTTGCTGAAGTATTAAATTAGGTGGTTTTCATTTGTATTTTCTATTTGATGTCTTTTGTTGTGTCAGCAATTAGCTTAGTCCTCTGGTGCAGGGATAGTTTTCGGTATGGAACTGTACCGATTTAGAAATTTATCGAAACCGAAAACCCAAAAATCCAATACCGAATACCGAACCGAAAGTTGATACCTGTACCGGTTTTCTGGGTATGAGAACCGCATAATAACGAATTTAGGACGCATGCATTTTTTTTGCCATTATACCAGAAACCAATTAATTTGATTGTAGACTATCTATTGATCTGAAAAATGATACTGCCTTCCACATATCATGCGTATAAGATGTATCAAACAAATTCAAATTCACTTTACTAAGTATATTCTTTGTAATATTTCTAGTTGCTTCTTTCCTGCAATGTTTTGTTGATAGACGGTATCCAGACTCTACTTTTTATGTACCAAGAAGTTGGCTGCATGGGCCTTTGATCAGAGAAGTATTGTGTGGTGTATCTTTCATAGTTTCAAATGCATAGTAAGCATATATCTCTTGTCTGCCAAGCCTTTAAACTCGTAGAAGGTTGATGCATTCTGAATTTTTACTTCGAATGAAGGAAAAAAACCCGTGATCACCTCATCTTGTCATACCATACCTGAACGTATATATTTTGGTTTTATTGAACGCCACGTGGGAAGCAATTGTGGTTGACTAGTTCTACAAATAGCATCTATTGAATTTTTTATTGTATTTGCTGGGTTAATTTCATTTAAAGACTAAATGAGACTTCCAATCTTAAAACTCATGAATAGGCAGCGAGGGGGGTGTTTTTCGATCTGAAGGATATGTGATAGGATGAAAAGAGATGTGATATATTGAGAACTAGAGTAGAAGAGCAATTTATAGTAACGTTAATACAGATATTTATGACTACATGTAGCATCAAAATATATGTTCTCTGTATATTAAAAGCATTAGTTTATACCATATGGTAGTCTAGAGTTCTTATTGTTTGCACACACATTGATGTATGGTGGTAAACTTTATGTCCCTGATATAGGATGTTCTGCATTGTGTTTGATGATCATAAAAATTCTTTACGCAAGACATTTACTGTTTAACAAAGCAGTCTCTGTATTCAGAACATATAATGTATACGTTCGGTAAGGTGGAAAATTTCGGTGGTATTTCGGTAATTTTAATATTATGTAAAATATTATATATAATTATATATATACCAAAAAAATCACAATTATACACAAATAGCAGTTATATTAATTAAATACTTAATCTAAATATCAAAAGTCAAGCTTAAAAGTGTCAATACTTGATAGATTAGTGTTAATACTTGCAAAAATTAGTGTTTCTTATGTTGTATTTTAAGTTTGGACAAAAATAAAAAATAAAAAATAAATAAAACCTGAAAAACTGGTATACCACCGAAATACCACCGAAATTTGGACCGAAATTTGACCGAAATCACCGAAATTTGACCGAAAATCCCGGTAACGAAATTTTGGACAGAAATCTTGACTGTAATACCAGTGGAGGACCGAAATCCGAAATACCACTGGTATACCACCGAAATTGACTACATAGATGACGTTTCCATTTCCGTAAGTTTGAAAATCAAAATCATGTAAGCGAGTGCCTTCTCTTTGTATATCATCCGTGTCTAGGGATGTTTGTTTCTCTTTTAGTTGGAAACACACTATCATATGCCTATATGTGCTCAAGTTTGATTTTCCTTTCATCATGGCACTGTGAGAAATGAGGGGTGAATATTTATTACATGTTCTAGTTGTGCCCCGTTACTTTTCTTGCTCTCATGATCACTACAGTCATGGGTTGTTGATAATCACCACTCTTTTAAGCGTGCAGATACCCAGCATCAATTTAGTGCACGAGAAAGTGACTGGGGTTTTACTTCATTCATGCCTCTTAGCGAGTTATATGATCCCAGTAGAGGCTATCTTCTGAATGATACATGTATAGTTGAAGCTGACGTGGCAGTCCGGAAGGTTGTTGATTACTGGTCACATGACTCAAAAAAGGAAACTGGTTATGTTGGGCTTAAAAATCAAGGTGCTACTTGCTATATGAATTCTCTCCTGCAGACGTTATATCACATCCCTTATTTCAGGAAGGTTGGTATTTATACCCATTAGTTGATGCTCTCTGATAACTAGAGGTGACATTTTAACCCATCTATGGGTAAAGGGTAAAAATATAAGAAGAGTTCTGCAGATTGAATTGGTCAAAAGTTACGCAGGATGCATTCAAACTGCGTAAAACCTTTTATATCTTCATTTATAATATTAGACTGTAATTACTTAAATATAGTTTTTTTAGTCATATTTATTACTTTAATTGTCTGAAAATTCAAGAATAGAAAAGAGAAGACAAAAAGTTTTTGCGAGACCGCCCTGTCACTCGCCGTCCATTTTGCCACCTATCGATAACATTTGGATGCAAGTTACCTAATAAATTTATGTTTTGAATCAGGCTGTTTATCATATGCCGACAACCGAGAATGATATGCCATCCGGGAGCATTCCTTTAGCATTGCAAAGTTTATTTCATAAACTTCAGTATAGTGACACCAGTGTAGCCACAAAAGAATTGACCAAGTCTTTTGGATGGGATACATATGATTCTTTTATGCAGCATGACGTTCAGGAACTCAATAGGGTTCTTTGTGAGAAGCTCGAAGACAAAATGAAGGTATAAATTTTTTTTAATACCAAATTTGGATATTTTTAATCTCTGATCATTTCTGATTATATAACTTACTTATTTCTTTTGCATGAAGGGAACTGTTGTGGAGGGCACTATCCAACAGCTATTCGAAGGACACCATATGAACTATATTGAATGCATAAATGTGGACTACAAATCAACAAGGAAGGAATCTTTTTATGGTACATACTTTTCTTAACTATGTATTAATAATCTGTAGGAGGTGGCAAAACGGAGTGAGGTGGGGTTGTGGAGGTTCAGGGTACTTTGGGTTATTGTTCAACATGGCTTCGGGCCAAAATTGATAATTCTTATATGCTTGTAATAATGGTTTGGGCCAACATATTAACGCTTATCAGGCTCTCTCTTAAAATTTGTTGATAAATGTATCGTGCACAATTTTATCATAAATAATATTCTTTCAAATAAAATGATAAGGACGTTATAAGCATATAAACCTATGTTTCCCAACTTTTGACTTACTCAACCTTTTAGACCCGCTTGACCTGTATTGTTTTAACTACTTTTTTTCTTCTTCATATTTTACCTTTTTGACCCAATGTCAAACAAGTATACTGCATGTTGACCAGTTCTTTAATAAAGTGATTGAACATGCCACGTATAATAATTTCTGGTTTCTTTTAATCTTTGTAATTGTGTGACAGACCTTCAACTTGATGTCAAAGGCTGCCGCGATGTTTATGCCTCTTTTGACAAGTATGTGGAAGTGGAGCGACTTGAGGGCGACAACAAATATCATGCTGAACAACATGGGTTACAGGTTGGATGTATTTGTTTATTAATTTTTATCTTTTGGAGTCCGATTCCAATTTTGGGTTTAAAAGCCATAGGCTGAATGATCTTTAATCTATGATATACATACTAAGTACTGACTATTGGAGTTTCTACTAATCATTATTAGCACAATAAACGACTCTAAAAGTTTGAGATGGCAGACTGAATTGGTTAGGCAGGTTAGCTTATGGGTTGAGCGGCTTTTTGTATGGGATAAAGCAGGGAGTTTAGGTTAACCAGTCAACATTTAGTCCATTTTGCTGATTTTCGATAGTTAAATGATGTATTAGTTATCATTGCAAAAACTAAATTACTAAGATGATTATTTGATGGTAAAATTGAGCATTGGGCCATTTTCCATTCATCCGAGTATTTAACCCATTTCATTTTGAGTCCAGCTTTTTAATTTTACCAGTTTGACTTTTAAGTTATAAAATGCAACCTAATATTACCTGGTTTTTGATTAATGAGTCAAAATCACAACTTCCACCTCTATTAACAGGCGTTGAAATCATACTTGTTCCCTAAAGTAGTTATTAGCTACCAAGCTTTTTCATAGGCACTTGTTGCCTAAAGTAGGTTGATAAGTTGTTTACTTTCGTTGAGTTTTTGATGCGATCAGACTTTGTTGTTTCTCACAAAGCAATCCTGTGATATGGACTTGCAGGATGCAAAGAAGGGGGTTCTATTCATTGATTTCCCCCCTGTTCTTCAGCTCCAACTAAAACGTTTTGAGTATGATTTCATGCGAGATACCATGGTGAAGGTCAGTTGCACTTGATATGCAAAAGTAACTACTTTTGTGCATTCTATATGTTACCAAATATTCATGAACTAAGTGGTTTCGAATGATTGTTTCCAAGTCTTTATTATATCTAGGTGGTGGTGAACCATCTAGGTGGTGGTGAACCATTTTGTTGTGTATGTACTCTATTGATAAATTGATAATTGTTACTAGCACAAATTTACTTGCTAAAGCTGCATTCTCATTTAAGTTTTTCTGTGAGAACCCTACAGATAAATGATCGCTATGAGTTTCCTTTACAACTTGATCTTGATAGAGAAAATGGAAAGTATTTATCACCTCAAGCAGATCGAACAGTTCGCAATCTTTACACTCTTCACAGGTATTTTTTTCCTACATATTTAAAGATGATGTTAGGTTTCATGTCAAACAATAACAGAACGGGTTTGCTAATGACATCTCTTGGGGCTGTCACAGATGACTTTTTACATGCATAGATGATGTTACATACTTACATTATAGTTTGAAGTTATAGGACTAGTTTATTTAGAATGATAGTACTACAATCTATACATTTGATAAGTCATTAGGACAGCCCAAAGGGCTGTTAACCTGTTACTTTATAAACTCTAACATAATATGTTCACCTTAAGATTTTTTTTGTGTTAAGTCTAAAGAAATTAACTCTGAGATTGGGGGAGTAGTTTTAAATTTTACAAGCAAGTAAATCTTGTCTTATGTATCTATCATCTAGACCTAGAAAATATGTAAACTACGATTAGGTAATTGAAGTCAATTAGTATTTCAAATTGTACACTGTCTGGTCTCTAGTCTTTTATTTTTCACATATTACGGTGGGTATCAATCTTTGGTGTTAAGATTCAATGTTTTGCTGTGCAGTGTGTTGGTTCACAGTGGTGGGGTACATGGCGGACATTATTATGCTTATATCCGGCCAACGCTCTCTGATCAATGGTATGAAAGTATTCTAATTAGTAGAGGTGGCAAAAAGGGATGATCTACCGGGTTGGGTAATGGGTGAAAATGGGTTTGGGTCAGGACTGGTAAATGGGTTGGGTCGATCAATCATCACAGTCATATCCAATTCTATAGGTTGTTAATATTTATAGTTGTAAGTTAAACTATAAATAGTTAAGTTATATTGCTCTTATATTTTAACGATTTAGGATGTTAACATTGAACACACGATGGATAATTTTTGAGCCATTTAACCCATTAGTCCTGTTTCATTCTTAGCTACTTTTTAAAATACGACCTGTTATAAAGCAAATACTACAACGATTTGCAACCTCTACTCTGATCAGATCTGAACTTTCAGCTGTTTTTTTCATGACATGCTTGCTTTAGATATGCCCGACTTTTGATATATTTCTTTTATGCATATACCTTCCACTTTAACCTAAAATGCTTTCGTGTTCTTGGTTACACATTCACTGAAGTGGGTTTCTTGTAGGCTGAAATTTGATGACGAGCGTGTAACCAAAGAAGATATGAAGAGAGCATTGGATGAGCAATATGGGGGCGAAGAAGAGGTGATTATTATAATAACTAATATGCTAATGCGGCTTATGGTCAAAACATATAAAGATTAAATTCTTAACCGTCTTGATTTATATGTCACAAGTCACCATTAAAATAATTTAAATTAACCATCTAAAATTGTGTTGAAATAATTTGTATTAGAGAAATCAAGGTTGTTGTTGTGAAGTATGATGCTACATTTATACCTGATTAGCAAAAATGATTACTTCTTATAAAGTTAGATGTAGTTCAGCTCCTATTGACTTTTCAAAGTACAGACATAAGTAATACAGCTTACAGTTGTGAAACTAAAAGGCTTCTATGTTTGGCATAAAATGGAAATATGCAAGGCTAAAGTTAACTTGGGATGGAGACATGGAGGTGATTCATTTTTAAGTTATTTCTAACTTATTTATCTATGTGGAACAGTTACCTCAAGCAAATCCTGGGTTCAATAACTCCCCATTTAAATTTACGAAGTATTCAAATGCATATATGCCTGTGTATATACGTGAAAGTGACAAGGATAAAATAATCTGTAATGTGGATGAGAAGGATGTAGCGGAGCATCTCAGAGTAAGATTTTCAGTTGGTTTTAATATGTTTCCTAACCTTGCCTAGAGATGGCCGTTTTGACCCATTTACTTATGAATGGGTCAACTTGGATTGTGTTGCTACAAACTGGTTAAATCATAAAGTTAAGCCAAAAGGGAACAATTCAAGTGGGCGAAACAGGTTAAAATACTCGCGAAGTCTATTTTTATGAAACTTCTAAATCTTTCTTTTCTTTAAAGATTTATATTATTATTTACACAGAAAACCTTTGTAAAATAAGCATCACATTTACTAATACAAACAAGTACATTATGGAATTTTTTTTACCGGTCAACTCGTTGTAATCAGGTTCGTTTTGACCCGTGCTAAAAGATTACCTGTTTCAGCCCAACCTGTATTGGCCTTCTATAATCCGTAGGTTTGACGTCTTTGCTTGTACCTACCAAACTATATTGAGATCCCTGGATCACATTACAGGCTAGATTGAAGAAAGAACAAGAAGAGAAAGAGCAAAAAAGGAAGGAAAAAGCAGAGGCACATCTGTATACTATTATAAAGGTTACAAATTTCCATTACTTCCTCATAATCTTGAGCTTCATACGTCAGTTTTTGCCTTACCTAGTAATTTTATGTGAATAGGTTGCTCGTGATGAGAATCTTCATGAACAAATAGGGAAAAATATATTTTTTGATTTAGTGGATCATGATAAAGTTCGCAGTTTCCGTATCCAAAAGCAAATCTCTTTTTCCCTTTTCAAGGTATTATCACTGTCTACTGACGCACTTTCTTATTCTAGATAATTGTATCTATGTATTGAAATGAGTTTATTTTTAATTATTTGCAAAACTTATTTTTCAGGAGGAAGTAGCCAAAGAATGGGGTATACCCGTGCAATATCAACGTTTCTGGCTTTGGGCGAAACGACAAAATCATACGTACCGCCCAAATCGTCCATTGACTGCTTTAGAAGAAGCTCAATCTGTATGTACTTCTACTATCTTATATAAAAGCCCACTTGCTAATTTCATATAACAGCAACTCACTTTTGTCTGATGTTGATATTGGTAACACTCTTTTTATCACTTAGAAAACTACTCAAGGTTTCTAAAAGCTTGCTAAAACCTCAAACTTTGAAATATTTAAAGTAACTTGACCTGGTTGCATAGTCAAACTTTGACTTTCTTCCCAACTTAGGATCTGCAAACCAGTTATACATGGTGCATGGAAGACTACTCTTTTCTAAATGTTTGAGCCGTTTTGAGGGTGCAAATGACATCTAATTCCCAAAAGAGAAATTACCCAAAGTTACTATGCAACTTTTGATAAATGAATAAAGTTGTTTCAAGTGCTGTCCTTTTTGGTTATAATGCTTAAGTTTTTTACCCATTTACATGTTAGTTTGGTAATTGTTGACCTTTGAATCTGATGTGATTTTAGGTGGGGCATTTGAGAGAGGTTTCAAATAAGGCTAACAATGCTGAACTCAACTTGTTTTTGGAGATGGAACTAGGACAGGTTATTTCTGTAATAAATATTAAACTCTCTATTATGCTCTCACATTCAAAGTTCTTATTAACCTCACTAGTTCTCTTGATGTAGGATGCACGGCCAGTTCCTCCTCCTGCAAAAACTAAGGAGGAGATTCTACTTTTCTTCAAGCTTTATGATCCTTTAAAAGAGGAGCTTCGGTAGCCACTCTTTCTCTCTGTCTGTGTGTGTTTCTTTTTTCTGGTTGGGGGGGGGGGGGGGTGAGGACTATGTAAGAGCCTTAAATATGTTGAGAATAAGAACAAAACGTGGCTGTCAGATCATCTTGATCAGTGGCTTTAAAGTTTAAACACAGTGGCTTTTTTTCAATTGCAGCAAAAATGAAAGGGAGAGTTCAAGGGATGGACTAAGTGGTTACCATATGAGCCACTAGATTTTAAGTGATGGATCATGGATGACTCGTATTGTTTACTTACTAGATTTTCATTTTCTCTTGTATTTGACATTTTTTTTAACAAGTCAGGTATGTTGGGCGTCTCTTTGTGAAGGGGACGGGAAAACCAACAGAAGTACTGGCAAAGCTAAATGAGCTAGCAGGCTTCGCACCTGATGAAGAAATAGACCTCTTTGAGGTGAGCCTTTTAGGTTGTGTTTATTCCGTTATTATGCTATACTCGGTGTCTCTATTGTCAACCAATTGGATAGTTCTCTTAAGGACTTTTTTTTTTCGTTTAGGAAATTAAATTTGAACCTAATGTCATGTGTGAACATGTTGATAAGAAGCTCACATTTCGGGCCAGTCAGGTAATTTCCTTGTCAATATAGCACTTCCTTTATTTGGTCCAGTGTTTGAAGTGACCAACATATCCTTTTTGGTTTGTGTTTCTTTATAGCTTGAAGATGGAGACATCATTTGCTTTCAGAAACCGCTCGAGGCTGGAACTGTAAAATGTCGCTATCCTGACGTTCCATCTTTCCTAGAATATGTTCATAATCGTCAGGTATCCTGTGAAACTCTTATATGGTGTGCCACTTTTTCCAGTTAAGGGGAAATCTGGAAATTGCATAATATTTTCTTTTGTATTTAGTGGTCAATGACCAATAAGACGGAGAAGGTCAGGTATCCTGTGAAAGTTTTGATATGGTGTGCGATGTGCCACTTTTTTATTTGAGGGTAAAACTGGAAATTGCATAGTATTTTAATTTGTATTTACAGCTATTAAGAAATATAAGGTCAATGAGGTTAGTTGATAGAAAACTTATGGGTTAATGCATAATGAACCATCTCTACAAGTGTACCAGATTTATTTTGGTCATATTTGACACAGGTTGTGCGTTTTCGTTCGTTGGAGAAACCCAAGGAGGATGAGTTCTTGTTAGAATTGTGAGTTCCCAAAGATCCACCTCGTTTAAGTTATACCTATGTCCTATTGGATTAATTTTTTCATTTTCATCATTTGACTTTTTTGCTTGCATTTTAGGTCAAAACTCAACAATTATGATGATGTTGTTGAAAGAGTTGCATCTCATCTAAACTTAGCCGATTCATCTAAAATCAGGCTTACATCTCATAACTGCTATTCCCAGCAACCAAAACCCCAACCAATCAAATACCGGGGAGTGGATCATCTGTCAGACATGCTGGCCCACTATAATCAGGTAATTTCTAATTTTGTTTGTGTGATTGATGCGCTTAGTATCTACACTCTCCAAAGTCTTGTTCGAGGATTTATTGAATTTCTTTTTTTACTCATGCATGCAAATAATATGTTTTCCGCTATCTTTCCATCTCTATAAAGCTTGAATGGTTTCTTCTCTTAGGTTGAGGCCTCCTTTAATAACTAGGAAACAATATAACTATAGGATTACTTTTGTCAAAATGACAAATTTGATTATAATTTTATAAATGTTCCACGTGTTGATGTGCAGACTTCAGATATTTTGTATTATGAAGTACTGGATATTCCTCTTCCTGAACTGCAAGGCCTGAAAACCCTAAAGGTTGCTTTTCATCATGCAACAAAAGATGAAGTAAGTGTTGACTTATAGCTATCACTTCTATTTTCTTTATCTCTTCTGTTGTTTGATATATTTCTTCTGACAATTGCTAGGTAGTCATACATACCATTAGATTGCCAAAACAGAGCACCGTGGGTGATGTAATCAATGATCTTAAGACCAAGGTAAGCATTGCAACTTTATCTTGCTCATTTTTTGTTGCTAGGTGCTGGCTGGACATGGTAAGCTGAGTTGCATAATGGACTAAAGGGTAATTTATTATTGGTACGTTGATGTTGATCTGGTTAAAATGTATGAATAAGAACCAATTTTTTATATGGGTGAATAAAATTCATATAGATGGTTGTATGAATTTAAGATTCACTTCGGGAAACTTTTTGCCTGTTTGACCCATTTGATGTTCCCTATCTAGCTATTTATCTTGAGGTTACCTGTTAGAACCATAAGATTCGAAACATAACAAGAGCAACTCATTCATAAGTAATTGAGTTCAAGTTGCCACCTCTACTAATTTTTTTGTAACAAGAAGTTTATCTGTTCCATTGTCATGTGTAGTTTCAGACGTTATTTGCAGCCCTTCAAAGCATATATATTTCATATTCTATACTTGACTGGTCAATGTATGATGGAACAGGTTGAGCTGTCGAATCAAGATGCAGAACTTCGATTGCTTGAGGTTTTTTACCACAAGATTTACAAGGTATTGAACATTTGCATATTTTTTTGGCATTCCCCATGGCACATCTTTACCAAATGTAGAGCTTTATTCCATGAGATTATTAGAGTCAACTCCACCTTTCTAGTCAATATAACCTTGCAAACATTCGTAGTTGTAAACTTTATTGTCCTTAAAGTTGAAGCCTTATTCCTAACCTCTGTAGTCTTTTGTAACTGTTAATAATCCATTAATTCTGGTGTCATTCTCATTATATGCAGATTTTCCCTCTCAACGAAAAAATTGAGAACATTAACGATCAGTACTGGACGTTGCGTGCTGAGGAGGTATGCTCTAAATATATAACTTGAGGTCACAAAATCGCTGGATTGTGGGTGAGTTGGGTAACAGATAAAATTTGGTTTTGTTTAAACGACTGATTAAGTGATTATTATGTGAGTCAGCATTGGATGGTTCGGGTTGGGCCAACATGCCAACAAGTTTTTGCCCATTCGTTTCCGTTTTGTAATTAGTTTAGTTAACATAGTTACAAAAACTATTTTACTAAAAGAGTTGTATGATTTCATTTATATAAAACGCTTTAGGACATTTAACGAAGACATGTTAGATGACTTTTGACCAGCGTAACATTTTTCATTCTAGTTAATTATAAAAAGTTAACCTGTTATGATACGTTTCCATAAATACAACTTGAGTTGACCCGTTCCCATAGGCTAGAACTGCCTACTCTATTTTGCCTTCGGCACATTTATCATCGATATATCAATTTTCTTTTCTGCTAGGGTATTAAGACTAGCTTTCTTACAGATTCCAGACGAGGAAAAGGAGCTGGGTCCTCAGGATCGTCTGATTCATGTATATCATTTTACAAAAGATGCTTCTCAGAACCAGGCGGTATGTATTAGTCGTTAGTAGATATTTTTTCATGTACTTTTAGCTGTAATTTCACGGGTGCAATCTTTGCATTTATACAACTTTTTATTAATAGCAAGTTCAGAATTTTGGGGAACCATTTTTCCTGGTCATTCGAGAAGGTGAAACATTAGCTGAAGTTAAAGTACGCATACAGAAGAAATTACAGGTTCCAGATGAGGAATTTTCCAAGGTATTTTGCTTCCTTCTACCACTATTGCTTTCCTCTTAAAGCATATTGTTATTTTTGTGGATGCTTTTTACTCCATTATCTTAATTTAAAACCATTATGTATCAGTGGAAGTTTGCATTTCTATCTTTGGGCCGCCCTACATATCTTCAGGATTCTGATGTTGTCTCCACCCGTTTTCAGGTTAACATATTGTTCCATCTCTTTAAATAGTATATATGTATGTAGTTTTACTATTAATGTTGTATGAGTGTAAGTATATTGACTAGATCTAGTGGGTACTTTTTGGTTTCAGAGACGAGATGTTTATGGTGCCTGGGAACAGTACTTAGGATTGGAGCACTCCGATACCACTTCAAAACGATCATATGCTGCAAATCAGGTACATTAATCTTGTAATGCCCTAATCATGATGATTGGTACTTTCCAGTTTCGAAAGAAGTGTTGATATTCTGACTTGCAAGTGTCAAAGGATTTATTTGAAACAACAAAAGTGACCAGGAAACCTTTTTCGCATAGCAAACTTTAGGCATCCACAAGTATTGTTGTACACAGATTTTGGAGAGGAAATAATTGAGACCTTGATTGAAATATCTCTGGGCTACTTTTTGGGGACACAGGGATTAAAAAAATTGGAAACACCATGCATATCTACTTGTATTCTAAGTTGGTTTTTGGTTACGCTTTTATAAAGTGAAATTTTTTTGGTGACCAATCAGAATCAGATCAGCTGTAAGTGGACAGTAGAATCAGATAATCGGATCATATAGTGGGATGTGAAGGTGGGTGGTTGTCTCACATCCAACTTGGGTGAAAAATCCCTAACATCTAATTTTTAATATTTTTTGTACAAAATAGGGGGGCCATTTATTTATTTTGTAAAAAAATTAAAAATTTAAGATGCGAGAGTTTTTCACCTAAGTTGGGTGTGAGACAACCCCACACTCACTTTTCCCATATACTGATTTTGTCAATAGTTAGATGAACAATATCAGAATTTATTTATCAGACATTAAACACAGATTTCGTGTTTGACGACTGACTACTTTTTCAATGCAGAGCCGACACACATTTGAGAAACCAGTTAGAATCTACAACTAACTAAAAAGCATAAAGATGAGCTGAAGCTTCGCCAATTTGTTGGCTGAGTGATGCAACCTTTTGAAGGGTGTGCAAGGCTTTTTGGGAAAAAATGTTAACCTAGTGAAATGAAACATGATAATCGGTTCTGTTAGATGTGCAATTCTTTGTTGAAAAGTTTGTGTAGCACCCTCTATGGGGTGATGTAGTTTAGGACATGTTTCCCATTGTACCTTAGACTATGCATAAGATTTTGGATCTGGGCTGTATAGAGGTATATAAGTGTGTTCTTCAACTTCCAATTTTCAAGTTTTTTTTATCATATATATTTCATTACCAGATGATTGTATCCATGTGATTTAATTATAATTTATATTAGTGGCGGGGTTCTGTGTAATGCTTATTATATTGCTTTCTATGCTACATAGTTTCCCTTATGCTGTATAAAAGAAGAAATCTGTTTTGGTGATTCTTATGTGCTATTAGCCCGTTGTAGAACTTTTTCTTTCTCTGTCCTGATGGCCAATTTTCAACTGTGATGTATATATTGCAAGCGTAATACAAACAAACTGGCTACGGGTCTGCCTAATATGTTTTTTGTCCAAATTACAAACAGGAAGGCTGTCATTTTTTTCACAAAATTTATATGTTATGTTACTAGTCCCCTATTTTTATTTAACTAAATGGTTCGGAAGGGTTGATACATTAAAATCCACTTTGGATAGTTTGATCGACTGACCATTTCTTTCAATTTACTATGTTAATTATTAGGTTTTAATCTCCTGGCCGGGATGGCAAATGATATGTACTTGGCGTATTTTTCTTTCGTACACGGAACCCACTGGTGTGTGCTTCATGACAAAAAAAACTGCTGCTATCGAGACAAACCGTCACTAATTCTGTATTAAAAGTGGCCGTGAATCCGGAATATTGAAAATGATTTAGTTCGCTTACTACCAAACGGAGCAACCACAACCACTAAGATTGGGTATGGTTGCCCCTATACGCCATATCTGGAGTTCTGGACTCATTTCACCTAAAAGAAACCAAACATGGGTAATCATAAAGTTTAGTATTTCCACACTTCTTTGGTGCATCTCTTCACTACTCTTGTATTGATCAAGATCACTATATCTGGTTAATATATCGACTTTAGACTCTTTCTAATAACCATCATGCACGATTGAATGATTACATATTTACATTACTTCCAAACACCCTTTACATATAAGGAAAATAGCCTTTTGCTACGCATAGAAAAAGTAGGGTTGGATTAGTTGAAAAACCCTTATTCTTTGGAGTTTTAATCCTTACTCTTTGCAAAAATGAAATCAATCTCTTATATATTAAAGGGTTAAATACATAAAAAGCTAACCTATTTTACCAAAATTCCTAAAAAGGGTATCGTATTTATATTTTGATTATTAAAGGGACTACATTTTCAAATTTTAACCAAAAAGGGTAAGATCGTTAGTTTTGGGCGTTAGTCTCCGTTTTCTGCCAACGTGGCATTCCAGGTCATTAAAAGAGCGGCCCTACGTTTTAGCTTATCTGGATTTTCTTTATATATTACAAAAAAACACAATTTCTTCATATCTTCAAAACCCCCCTTTCCACTCGTAAACCCTAAATCCCAAAATCACAAACACGATCCTGTGGCGAAATCGCAATTGAAGATGATTAAACCCCCAAAATTTGAAGGAATCGCAAAGGTTAGTGTTTAATCTTGTTTTAATTTAACGTATAATATCATGGAACCATCTTCTAGGTTAGGACATGTCGTTTGTCACTATGGTGGGGGTTTTATAGAAAACCCTTTGAGTTATAAAGGTGGAGCTTTAGTAACCATGAATGAAGTGAAATTCCATATGCTAAATTATAAGTCTTTTTCTCAGTATGTTAAGAGAATAACCAACTATGAGTGTTCAATTGGACTGTATTATTGTAAACCTGGGAAAGATTTGACCAACGGGTTGGCTTATATGGTATGTGAAGCTGATTTTAATAGGTTTGTTAAGTATGCAAATGCACATGATGGGCCTATTTATCTTTATGTGGATGTGGATAAATTAGATTTGTCAAAATTTATTGAGGAAACTGATGATGAATCTGAGGAGGAGCAAGTGAATGAGGAACCACCACCTGGAAAAGGTAAGGAAATAGAAAGTGATGATAGTGATGATCCAGATAAGGGGGAAACTGAGAATGAGAATGACAATGAGAATGATAATGAGATTGATAAAGATAATGAGGGTGACAATGAGAGTGACTCAGAGAGTGATTGTCCAAGTGTAGATCATTTGTCTGCAGATGAGGCAGAATTACTTGAGTGTAGGAAGATGAGGCAAAACAAAAACAAAGAAAAAGCCAATTTCAAGAAGTCACCCACTAAGGCAAAGAGTCCATACAAACAACCTCTGCCAGTGTTGAAAACACCCATTAAGGATGGGATTCAGAGTACAGATAAGGGTAAGAGTCCAAACAAACAAACTGAAAAAGATGAAAACTTTGACACTGGACATCATTCAGATGAAGATTTCAATCCAAATGCAGAAGGTCCTGAGGCTGAAGATAGTAAGAAGATTAAGTCTCAACTCCATGATCCTACAACTCATTGGAGGTTAATGCATCCATTTAAAGGAGAAAGGTTTGAGAGTATTGATCAATTCAAGGATTCAATAATTAACTATGCATTGGCAAATGGGTATGCATTGTATTATGAAGTGAGTAAAAGGTCACGTGTGCTTGTTAAATGTGGGATAAGAAAAGCCAAAGAAAAGGGTATTGTTGTAGAAAATCCATGTCCTTTTGGGCTATGGGCATCATGGATTGGAGATGAGGCAACTTTCCAAATAAAGTCTTTGAAGTCTAAGCATACATGCTCAAGGAAGCACCATTTGAGTGGAATTGTGACTGCAAGATGGATTGCCAAAAGGTTTGGTGATGAGATTAGGCAGAGCAAGGGTAAGATGACTATTAGTGAATTGAGACATCTTGTTATGAAGAAGTATAATGTAAGGCATAACAGAGGTGGTGCTGCAAGTGGTTGTGGTGGTAGAGGTGCTGGCAGAGGTGGTGCTGCAAGTGGTGGTGGTGGTAGAGGTGCTGGCAGAGGTGGTGCTGCAAGTGGTGGTGTGGAAGAGCATGTTACAAATATTCATGAAGATGAATCTATCAATGGCCAACAATCTGAACCTGTCAATGTGCAACTGACTCCAAGTGTTCAAAATACCTTTTCTCAAGGAAGAAAAAAGATGACACCAAGAAGGAAATTGAATCTCACTCCAACTAAAAGATCAGAAAGGATTGTAAAACAGAAGCTTTGAAAGAATGTGGTAACCAAGGATGGGGTTGGCAGCAGTATTGGAAAACCATTAAGCATAGAATAGTTTATTCTAGCAATATGCATGTATGCTATCTTTTGAAACTAAGCAATATGTGGTATCTTTTGAAATTTTGCAGTATGTAAACTTTGAAGTATGTAATAGCAAGTATGCATCTTTTGGCCAATATGTATGTAATGGCAGTATGTATGTATTTACATTAACAAAAATTGACAATAAACACTAGCATTCATTGAATCCAAAAGATTACAAAATGGTCCAACTGATAAACACTTGCATAAAACTTGCATACCATTTACAAACATTAACACTAATTTCAATCTAAAAAATTAACTTATACAAAATACAACAACTGATGATACCCATTATCATCATTCTTGAACACCTCAACTTAGACTTCAAATTTTCAACTTCTTCTTCATATCTCTTTCTCTCTTCCCTGAACTCAACCATTTGACTTGCATACCAATCATTCGGTAGTCGTGGGTCAATCCATCTGAAGAAGTCACATCTTCTTGCAGCCCTGTAATTAGGTGTAACATCCGTGACTTTTGACCGTTTGACTTTACACGTAAATTAACTAACGAACTTAATTAACAACCTAATTGGGTCACTATGGGGCATAGTAACGTATGAAATACCTAACGGGTCGAGTGGTCACTTATTTGACGGTACGATACTAAACGGTGCAAGGAAACGTTTGATTAACTAGTAATTGAGACGGGTCAACCTGTAACACCCCAACTAAGGCGGAACAATGAGATGTACAGAAAGTCGAGTATTCAAAACAAAGGATAATAGATAAACATTCACCATAGCTTTATTTGATAAAAATAATTTTACAATGTACAAGCATGTGAACCAATTCCCAAGTACAATGCGTCCACCATACTTGGATATTAAGTCCACGAAACAAATAACAAATACATGAGATGATATACTACAATGATCAAGGCGGATTCCATTGCCCATCACAAGGTTTGATCTTTGACTCCAAAGTGCAATGCAAATAATCATGATGCATATAATTCCTCAAAGCTTAAGCTAATTCCTGAAAAGCATGAAGAAAAAGTGTCAACTACGAAAACGTAGTTGGTGAGTGCATAGGTTTTTAAGTAAATTTCGTTACATAATCATTTCAATACTTAGAAAACGTATTATTAGATATCAATATACCCAAACCACATGGCCGGCAAAATTCCCATATCAAACCATCAAGTTTTTCAAATACCATAATGTCATTTCAAAATAGTTGAGAATCCATGGTAAATTATAAAGTTATCATTTTTCAAAATCATCATGAGAGAAAAATATATAACTCGATTAATCATACTTCACACCATAACCATTCGGTCATCAAAATTTCGATATCGCCAATTCAACAACTTTCAAGATTCCATATAAGGTCCAATACCCAAACCGTATGTTCAATCCATAATAACCAACCATAAATAATATCAATAACACTTGGCCAAAGGTATAATTTGATGAGTTTGTCTTGAAACACTACTAAGACCCTTCACGTCCAAATAATAATAATGATAATATGTCCCGAAGAAGTGATAATAGAAGCACATGCTGTCAATCACGTGCAATAATGATAATAAAGGGGTCGTGCCATGGAGACGACCAATAATATATAAAGTAGATTAGAGCACCCCATGACCGACACCGTTGAAGGCGGCCACGTAGGCAGCCAATCAACCTGTCGCCACTGATGTGAGTGAGGGGACGAATCCTAGTTGCGCAACCCTCTAACTACAGGCCTCAATGAGTTAATAGTAGTGTACAGGGGACCACCGTTTGACAGTACTCAAGCTCATCATATAACATATAACACGTTGAACATACAATAACATTCCCATGTAATCATCATTCGTTCAATATAGCATTTTCATAAAAGAAAGTCAATTTAATTAATCATGCTTTTCACCCCGTAAGTAAAAACACATAAAAGAGTTTGAAAGGGGGCTATGACTCACCTTGATATGAAGCATATCATAACCACTTATCCAAAATGGGTACTTCCCATCTATTGCTTCCTTGATCATATATTCCATCATGGTCCTCAACCACATTTCAAAGCCAAGACTATCCCTACGAGAGGACTAATATACGTAAGTTCCTAGATTAAGCCATCACTTAGAAATGCCACTTTCATTATGTTGTCATCAATTATGGGATCCAAGTGTATTGCTAATATTCGCATCTTTTTGGTTGTAGAGAGTGGTGGTGTAAAAGGTCACTTTCATTATACAAGTAGTTATAAGTTGTTAGAATCTTCGGTAACTTGCCTTCATTTGTGGTTTCGTTTGGCATCTTAGGTTATCATATGGGAATGCCATATTAAGTTATGTTCTCTTAAACATTATTGGATGTGTAACCAATTTTAATACTAAATAGCATTTGTGATATCATTTTATAGTTTGATTAACAGAATTACTTATGTCCATCTCACTTAATTATCTTTTGTTTTACTTTGATATCTTCAACTCGCATATTTCTCGATATGTCTTATGATTACTCGGGTTAAGAAATTCGTTTAAGTGTTATGGGCCATTATCAATTGGGCCTAAGTGTCATGGGCTTCTAAATGTTTTGGGCTTAATTTAGTTGTTGGGCTTAACCTTATTTGGCTATATGCTTAGTGGGTCATATTGGTTATTGGGCTATATGGGTTATTGGGCCAAGTGGGCCTACTGATTTATGGTCCAATTGGTTCATTATTTGGGCCGGGTTAGCCCATTATGGTCTTTAGTGTGTTCTTAGCCCATTATACAAATTATAAGATTACTTTCAAATTTTCTGTTTTATACTTTCTTTTTATAAAATGTTGGCTAATGTTTAGTGATTGAAACTAATTATTTGGATCCTCCTGATTTTTATACAATAACCTATATGTGTCCCACTTATTTTGTAATTTTTGGCTTAATTTATAAAGAATGTTTACTACCTCTAAATATTTTTATAAGTGAAAGTGGTCAAAACAGCCACTGTTTTGTGTATGAAATTGTTTTATAAAAGTTCTTTGGGTTATACTCTTAATAAAAATTCCATGATTTTATTTTAAGTTTAGGACACATTGAACTTACTTCCTACCAAGTGCGACCTCCTGGAACCTTATGGTTTAGGAGATAAAAATTGTTAAAGTTGCTAAAATTTTCAGACAAAAGTGCAGTTTTGACCAGTTTTAGTATAAAAATCATATCTTTTGTTTGGTTCAGTATTTTTGGGTTATTCCGGTTGGTGGTGAAACTAGACTCACGTATCTATATTTTCTCTTTTATGTCCAACACCCAGATCGTCCAGTTTAAACCATTTTTACACGGTCCAAGTTCAAATACAGATTCTGTGAACTTTCCTGGTAACATAAAAGCATGTTTGCTTTATTTAAATTACCCAACTCTTATTTTCTTAATTCCCAATGCTCCAAAACTTATTTTATTATTTCCTTCATCATATTATTCCATTTTTACAGATTCCATGGCCAATATTATGAACAAATTTATTAGATTGAAAGGTGGATTCATAGTTGTGAGATTTAGCATTTCGGTTTTGTATTTTGGTCATCAATTTTTGGCTTAATTTATAAAGAATGTTTACTACCTCTAAATATTTTTATAAGTGAAAGTGGTCAAAACAGCCACTGTTTTGTGTATGAAATTGTTTTATAAAAGTTCTTTGGGTTATACTCTTAATAAAAATTCCATGATTTTATTTTAAGTTTAAGGACACATTGAACTTACTTCCTACCAAGTGCGACCTCCTGGAACCTTATGGTTTAGGAGATAAAAATTGTTAAAGTTGCTAAAATTTTCAGACAAAAGTGCAGTTTTGACCAGTTTTAGTATAAAAATCATATCTTTTGTTTGGTTCAGTATTTTTGGGTTATTCCGGTTGGTGGTGAAACTAGACTCACGTATCTATATTTTCTCTTTTATGTCCAACACCCAGATCGTCCAGTTTAAACCATTTTTACACGGTCCAAGTTCAAATACAGATTCTGTGAACTTTCTTGGTAACATAAAAGCATGTTTGCTTTATTTAAATTACCCAACTCTTATTTTCTTAATTCCCAATGCTCCAAAACTTATTTTATTATTTCCTTCATCATATTATTCCATTTTTACAGATTCCATGGCCAATATTATGAACAAATTTATTAGATTGAAAGGTGGATTCATAGTTGTGAGATTTAGCATTTCGGTTTTGTATTTTGGTCATCATCTTGCTTGTTTTTGTCATGTGTTCATACTTTTTGATGTTACTTCCACAAAATCAGGACATTAAGCTACTTTTATCATAATTAAACTTGTATTTTCATCCATCTCAAATCCCAAATCAAGATAAACCTAAACTAATGAGAGGGTCTTATCATGAATATTGGCCAGCTTTCCTTTCTCCCGTTGCAGTAGACTACAGTCTTACCACTATAAAATAGTCCTCACAGTTTCCCTATCCCACTGCCAAAAAGAAGACAGCAACAATCTAGCTCCTCGTACTACTTCTCTCAGTAAATACCATTCTCTTAGTTAGGTAGTAAGTAGATAGACGGATTAGTACTTTTACCCAGGGGTAGCCTTCCTTGTCGCCAAAGAAGAATGAGAATTGATAAAGTTTTCTTGGGGTTTTTCGCTTCAATAGCAGAAGCAAAGAAGTCAAATCGCCGTTATTCCCGGCTGGCATAGAAGTCTCTCGCGCGGGCGAAGGAGATGCATTTCAGGTACTGGTGGTATTGGACAAGAAAAAAGGGAATAATTTCTTTCTTCTTTCTGCCTTTCTTTCCCATGACGACTAGGCCCATCTTGAACCGCAAGCAAGAAAACAATATGGCTCGTCCCGATATCTTCCACAAGCGCGTAGAATAAAATGAAAGGTAACCAAGTTGCAACAGAGACAATAAAATAGTAATTGAAAGTTCCTTAGGACCGATCGATTCGCGATTCCAACGACTATGTAAGTGCGGAATCCAAACATAATCGTTATTGAGGTAATTGAATGAAACAAACACATATATAAACACGAAATCAATAAGAACAGGAGATATAAATCTGATTCCTTTATCATTAGTCGAATGATTACAATGAATAAATCCGTTTACAATACATCTACGATGATTACGGATTACAATCAACGAGACGACTCTTGATAATCGAATAATATGGGCGGCATCTCGAGGTATAGATCTCTACCTCGAGAACCTAGTGAATGAAATCTGTTGCAACTAAAATCATTAACCTAAAACCGAAACCTAAGATCTCTATTTATAGGCTAGAAATGGGCTGGGCTTCAAACTCGTGGGCTTCCAAACGCGTGCTACAGTAACACGTGTTTAGTCAAACTCGTGTTACTGTTCACACGAGTTTGGTCTAAACTCGTGGCCTCCACACGAGTTTGGTCTAAACTCGTGGTCAATCAACACGTGTTTGACCTAAACTCGTGGTCAACACATCTAGCAAAACAGCCCATTAATTGAGATGCATCGGACACAAAATGTGCACCAGAACGTGCACTTACAGTCTCCCCCTTGACCGATGCACTCAATTCATTCACCGATAATCATTAGCAATCGAAAACCTGCAAAAGCAAACTCCCCCTTAACTAATGATACCGGGTCTTCTTTTGTTGAGACTCGATCTTCTGACACAACACTCTGATCTTCAAACTCCAAAATCTCTGTATCTCTGTGACAACCAACTAACCTAACACTTCTCATTGTAGTTCTCCCCCTCAACAGTAACCATCTCCGAATTAAACATATGCAATCTTCCTCCTGCTTGGAACTTTGCTCGAGACATTCCTCGACTTGCTTAACCGGCATATAATAGAGAAGTTGAATTTCCAACAATCAGCATCAAATCAATCAGCTCTCACAAAAATAAGAAACTCTGTAGCTTGAATCACAAAACGTAGTACCATAAATCCTGTCTCAACTAGCAGCATCTGACTTTGTCTTGTACCTTCACAATTCCACCAACCACCCGAAGTCTTTCCTATCAGATCTCCCCTTCAGTTGTATACACCGCCAAATATAAAGATCTTTAATCTCGCAATCACAATAAATGATCGCCTGATAATCATCTCTATTCTTGGAATATAAATAGGTTCAATCTTCAATTACTTAACAACAGATGACCAACTTCGTTGCTCTAATATTTCGACAAAGTTTCCACAACTGCTATCTATTTGATACTTGAGCATATTTCACATTAAGCACACCATCATCTAAACACAGATCTTGGTTTGTCTCTCAAGTAGCACAGAATTTTACTCAGAAATCTGAAATTTTTTATCTCCCCCTTTTCTCTGTAAAATTCTGAAATCTAGCCCTTCTGTGATATACCAATTACCAGTTCAGCTCAGAAATCTGGTTGATAAAAGTATCTCCCCCCCTTTTCTCTGCAAAACTTGGAAAGGTAGTATAAACTTAGGTTACAAGATCTCCTATTCATAGAGGTTCTTCAAAATGGCCTAGAGCTCATTACAGCAGCAGCTCTTCGCCAAACAGGGTATATTCGTTTTCCCTCCAAATTTCCGAGGAAAAACACATTTACGTGAAACATTGGTATTCACGTAAATTTTTATTTCTAAGGCCGTGGGAAAAATTTGATAATTGCCGAAAATTTTCATCCAAAACGTGCCGAAATTGCACAAAAACGGACCGAAAATTTTTCGAAACGCGTGTTTTCCAAACGCGTGTTTTCCAAACGCGTGTTTTCCAAACGCGTGTTTTCCAAACGCGTGTTTTCCAAACGCGTGTTTTCCAAACGCGTGTTTTCCAAACGCGTGTTTTCCAAACGCGTGTTTTCCAAACGCGTGTTTTCCAAACGCGTGTTTTCCAAACGCGTGTTTTCCAAACGCGTGTTTTCCAAACGCGTGTTTTCCAAACGCGTGTTTTCCAAACGCGTGTTTTCCAAACGCGTGTTTTCCAAACGCGTGTTTTCCAAACGCGTGTTTTCCAAACGCGTGTTTTCCAAACGCGTGTTTTCCAAACGCGTGTTTTCCAAACGCGTGTTTTCCAAACGCGTGTTTTCCAAACGCGTGTTTTCCAAACGCGTGTTTTCCAAACGCGTGTTTTCCAAACGCGTGTTTTCCAAACGCGTGTTTTCCAAACGCGTGTTTTCCAAACGCGTGCTTTCCCAAACGCGTGTTTTCCAAACGCGTGTTTTCCAAACGCGTGTTTTCCAAACGCGTGTTTTCCAAACGCGTGGTTTCCAAACGCGTGCTACAGTAACACGTGTTTAGTCAAACTCGTGTTACTGTTCACACGAGTTTGGTCTAAACTCGTGGTCAACACATCTAGCAAAACAGCCCATTAATTGAGATGCATCGGACACAAAATGTGCACCAGAACGTGCACTTACAGTCTCCCCCTTGACCGATGCACTCAATTCATTCACCGATAATCATTAGCAATCGAAAACCTGCAAAAGCAAACTCCCCCTTAACTAATGATACCGGGTCTTCTTTTGTTGAGACTCGATCTTCTGACACAACACTCTGATCTTCAAACTCCAAAATCTCTGTATCTCTGTGACAACCAACTAACCTAACACTTCTCATTGTAGTTCTCCCCCTCAACAGTAACCATCTCCGAATTAAACATATGCAATCTTCCTCCTGCTTGGAACTTTGCTCGAGACATTCCTCGACTTGCTTAACCGGCATATAATAGAGAAGTTGAATTTCCAACAATCAGCATCAAATCAATCAGCTCTCACAAAAATAAGAAACTCTGTAGCTTGAATCACAAAACGTAGTACCATAAATCCTGTCTCAACTAGCAGCATCTGACTTTGTCTTGTACCTTCACAATTCCACCAACCACCCGAAGTCTTTCCTATCAGATCTCCCCTTCAGTTGTATACACCGCCAAATATAAAGATCTTTAATCTCGCAATCACAATAAATGATCGCCTGATAATCATCTCTATTCTTGGAATATAAATAGGTTCAATCTTCAATTACTTAACAACAGATGACCAACTTCGTTGCTCTAATATTTCGACAAAGTTTCCACAACTGCTATCTATTTGATACTTGAGCATATTTCACATTAAGCACACCATCATCTAAACACAGATCTTGGTTTGTCTCTCAAGTAGCACAGAATTTTACTCAGAAATCTGAAATTTTTTATCTCCCCCTTTTCTCTGTAAAATTCTGAAATCTAGCCCTTCTGTGATATACCAATTACCAGTTCAGCTCAGAAATCTGGTTGATAAAAGTATCTCCCCCCCTTTTCTCTGTAAAATTCTGAAATCTAGCCCTTCTGTGATATACCAATTACCAGTTCAGCTCAGAAATCTGGTTGATAAAAGTATCTCCCCCCCTTTTCTCTGCAAAACTTGGAAAGGTAGTATAAACTTAGGTTACAAGATCTCCTATTCATAGAGGTTCTTCAAAATGGCCTAGAGCTCATTACAGCAGCAGCTCTTCGCCAAACAGGGTATATTCGTTTTCCCTCCAAATTTCCGAGGAAAAACACATTTACGTGAAACATTGGTATTCACGTAAATTTTATTTCTAAGGCCGTGGGAAAAATTTGATAATTGCCGAAAATTTTCATCCAAAAACCCTAAAAACGAACCACGAATCAGAGACATAAAGCCTCTCCTGCTCTGATACCAATTGAAAGTTCCTTAGGACCGATCGATTCGCGATTCCAACGACTATGTAAGTGCGGAATCCAAACATAATCGTTATTGAGGTAATTGAATGAAACAAACACATATATAAACACGAAATCAATAAGAACAGGAGATATAAATCTGATTCCTTTATCATTAGTCGAATGATTACAATGAATAAATCCGTTTACAATACATCTACGATGATTACGGATTACAATCAACGAGACGACTCTTGATAATCGAATAATATGGGCGGCATCTCGAGGTATAGATCTCTACCTCGAGAACCTAGTGAATGAAATCTGTTGCAACTAAAATCATTAACCTAAAACCGAAACCTAAGATCTCTATTTATAGGCTAGAAATGGGCTGGGCTTCAAACTCGTGGGCTTCCAAACGCGTGCTACAGTAACACGTGTTTAGTCAAACTCGTGTTACTGTTCACACGAGTTTGGTCTAAACTCGTGGCCTCCACACGAGTTTGGTCTAAACTCGTGGTCAATCAACACGTGTTTGACCTAAACTCGTGGTCAAACGCGTGCTAGCAGTAACACGTGCTTTCAAACGCGTGCTACAGTAACACGTGTTTAGTCAAACTCGTGGTCAATCACACGTGTTTGACCTAAACTCGTGGTCAACACATCTAGCAAAACAGCCCATTAATTGAGATGCATCGGACACAAAATGTGCACCAGAACGTGCACTTACAGTCTCCCCCTTGACCGATGCACTCAATTCATTCACCGATAATCATTAGCAATCGAAAACCTGCAAAAGCAAACTCCCCCTTAACTAATGATACCGGGTCTTCTTTTGTTGAGACTCGATCTTCTGACACAACACTCTGATCTTCAAACTCCAAAATCTCTGTATCTCTGTGACAACCAACTAACCTAACACTTCTCATTGTAGTTCTCCCCCTCAACAGTAACCATCTCCGAATTAAACATATGCAATCTTCCTCCTGCTTGGAACTTTGCTCGAGACATTCCTCGACTTGCTTAACCGGCATATAATAGAGAAGTTGAATTTCCAACAATCAGCATCAAATCAATCAGCTCTCACAAAAATAAGAAACTCTGTAGCTTGAATCACAAAACGTAGTACCATAAATCCTGTCTCAACTAGCAGCATCTGACTTTGTCTTGTACCTTCACAATTCCACCAACCACCCGAAGTCTTTCCTATCAGATCTCCCCTTCAGTTGTATACACCGCCAAATATAAAGATCTTTAATCTCGCAATCACAATAAATGATCGCCTGATAATCATCTCTATTCTTGGAATATAAATAGGTTCAATCTTCAATTACTTAACAACAGATGACCAACTTCGTTGCTCTAATATTTCGACAAAGTTTCCACAACTGCTATCTATTTGATACTTGAGCATATTTCACATTAAGCACACCATCATCTAAACACAGATCTTGGTTTGTCTCTCAAGTAGCACAGAATTTTACTCAGAAATCTGAAATTTTTTATCTCCCCCTTTTCTCTGTAAAATTCTGAAATCTAGCCCTTCTGTGATATACCAATTACCAGTTCAGCTCAGAAATCTGGTTGATAAAAGTATCTCCCCCCCTTTTCTCTGCAAAACTTGGAAAGGTAGTATAAACTTAGGTTACAAGATCTCCTATTCATAGAGGTTCTTCAAAATGGCCTAGAGCTCATTACAGCAGCAGCTCTTCGCCAAACAGGGTATATTCGTTTTCCCTCCAAATTTCCGAGGAAAAACACATTTACGTGAAACATTGGTATTCACGTAAATTTTTATTTCTAAGGCCGTGGGAAAAATTTGATAATTGCCGAAAATTTTCATCCAAAACGTGCCGAAATTGCACAAAAACGGACCGAAAATTTTTCGAACGCTACCAAACTTCAAATCTCCATGAATCATGCCATTTTAAGACCATGGACAAAAATTATTTTTCCCGCCAAAATACTCTTTTTTTTTTTTTTTTTTTTTTAGCTTTTCTACAACCCTGTCTTCTATGCTTCAATGTATCGTTGTCTTCTGCTGTGATCCTTCCACACCGAAACATACTTGAACCTCGATTCCATTTCGACAACTCAAACACGTTCTTGTGTTACAGTAAACACGTGCTTGGACTCAAACGCGTGCTAGTGTTACAGTAAACACGTGCTTGGACTCAAACGCGTGCTAGTGTTACAGTAAACACGTGCTTGTGTTACAGTAACACGTGCTTGAACTCAAACGCGTGGTACACTAATCTCAAACACGTTCTCCAAACCAAACGCGTGCTAGTGTTACAGTAACACGTGCTTGGACTCAAACGCGTGCTAGTGTTACAGTAACACGTGCTTGGACTCAAACGCGTGGTACACTAATCTCAAACACGTTCTCCAAACCAAACGCGTGTTTTCCAAACGCGTGTTTTCCAAACGCGTGTTTTCCCAAACGCGTGTTTTCCAAACGCGTGTTTTCCAGTAGAACAGATCTGATCGATGTTCTTCATCCAAAAACCCTAAAAACGAACCACGAATCAGAGACATAAAGCCTCTCCTGCTCTGATACCAATTGAAAGTTCCTTAGGACCGATCGATTCGCGATTCCAACGACTATGTAAGTGCGGAATCCAAACATAATCGTTATTGAGGTAATTGAATGAAACAAACACATATATAAACACGAAATCAATAAGAACAGGAGATATAAATCTGATTCCTTTATCATTAGTCGAATGATTACAATGAATAAATCCGTTTACAATACATCTACGATGATTACGGATTACAATCAACGAGACGACTCTTGATAATCGAATAATATGGGCGGCATCTCGAGGTATAGATCTCTACCTCGAGAACCTAGTGAATGAAATCTGTTGCAACTAAAATCATTAACCTAAAACCGAAACCTAAGATCTCTATTTATAGGCTAGAAATGGGCTGGGCTTCAAACTCGTGGGCTTCCAAACGCGTGCTACAGTAACACGTGTTTTCCAAACGCGTGTTTTCCAAACGCGTGTTTTCCAAACGCGTGTTTTCCAAACGCGTGTTTTCCAAATGCGTGTTTTCCAAACGCGTGTTTTCCAAACGCGTGTTTTCCAAACGCGTGCTACAGTAACACGTGTTTAGTCAAACTCGTGTTACTGTTCACACGAGTTTGGTCTAAACTCGTGGTCAACACATCTAGCAAAACAGCCCATTAATTGAGATGCATCGGACACAAAATGTGCACCAGAACGTGCACTTACAGTAAAGGACAAAAGGATTAAAAACCCTTTGAGGGATTCCTTCTCGCTTGCTTGCTGTTGTAAGAGCAGCCTGGAAAAGTCTAGCAACACTTGCTTAGAGGTCTAGTAGCACTGACCGGAAGTCCTGTAGTCCAGTCATTCTCTTGAGATCTGAGTTCCAAAGGTAGGTGAAGTAGGATTTCTCGGGTTCAATAGCACCCTCCGATTAAAGAGTCTATCTAGCAAGCACTACGAAGGATGGCAGGGAAGATCGAATCACTATCTCCGTTGTAACATCCCAAACTTTTCTTTACTAGTTGACTAATGCCGTTAAGTCAATATTGTGTGTGTCGTTAAGTCTATTTTAGATTTAATGTTTATATGTAGCTAATGTGTGTTATGTGTGAGGCTTGTAAGCCTAAATGTTAATGTAGTATAAATGTGTGTAATATGAAGATCAATGTCTATGTAGTGACATTTAATGAAGGATTAATGATGTATATGGTCAATAAAGTAGTTTGTGACCAATAATGAAGGATTAGGAAGCTTAGGGGCTAGTTTTGACATGTGTGCAAAGTTAAAAACGGGTTTAGAGGCTTAGGGGTTGTCATTAGAGAGCCATTATGCAGATTTTCTTCCTCCTAAACAAGCCCTAGCTGATCCCTTCCCTTCCCCTCAAGTTTCTCGCTAGATCTATTCGTTTTGGAGCCAAATCGATCGTGCATTGCTTAGATCTTGGATCTTTATCACCTAATACAGGTAATATAGGTGTTCCTCTTTTGAGATATGATTGTTTGAGTCTTATATTAGTCTTAATCCAGGCCATAAGGGTTTGGGTTGGGTTATTAGATTAAACGTTCACCGGTTTCATGTTATTTGGGTGATTAAACGATTGATTTATGATGTAAAGGATTAAAGGATTAATAGGATGGTTAAAGATGATGAAAGTGCAATTAAAAAGGGTTAATTTTAGGTCCCCAGGTTGGATTTGGGGTATGGGTTCGTATGGAAATCGTTTGATCAAAGAACAAAAATTGGTTTGCTGGTCTGCACCCCAGGTGCGGCGCACCAAAGGAGTGGTGCGGCGCACCACAGCCCAGTTTGGGTTTTTGGTGAACCCCGTTATGCGACGCACCAAAGGGTAGGTGCGGCGCACCCATTGTTGATAGAATTCCCTGGAGGATTGGTGCGACGCACCAAAGGGTAGGTGCGGCGCACCCATTGTTGATAGAATTCCCTGGAGGATTGGTGCGACGCACCAAAGGGTAGGTGCGGCGCACCCATTGTTGATAGAATTCCCTGGAGGATTGGTGCGACGCACCAAAGGGTAGGTGCGGCGCACCCATTGTTGATAGAATTCCCTGGAGGATTGGTGCGACGCACCAAAGGGTAGGTGCGGCGCACCCATTGTTGATAGAATTCCCTGGAGGATTGGTGCGACGCACCAAAGGGTAGGTGCGGCGCACCCATTGTTGATAGAATTCCCTGGAGGATTGGTGCGACGCACCAAAGGGTAGGTGCGGCGCACCCATTGTTGATAGAATTCCCTGGAGGATTGGTGCGACGCACCACATGGAAGGTGCGGCGCACCACATGTCCAGATTTCACAAAATGTGTCGTTTAGCTTATATTTCGATCTTATACTTGTTCTAGGTTATTGGAGACACCTAGTCATCGTTGTATTGTGCTTGTAGCTTGTTGTTAAGCTGTATCAAGGTAAGGTACACTACTTTTGTCACGCTGAGGGTTCAACAAGCAAAGGTTTCATACTTATAACTTCCTTAACGGTAACTTATGATATATGTGGGTATCTCGGGTTACACGGGAGGTATTATGGGATATGTAGTTGACCATGAGACCTGAAATGCAGACCTTAATGTAGTGAAATGAAGTATTGTTCAATGTAGGGTATTGTTATGCAGTTTATGTAGATTTATGAAGTGTCTTATTATGTGTGAAATGTAGAAATGAAGTTGTTGTGTGACATATGCATACTACATGGCTTGTACACCTAGCTCACTAGACTTGGTAGGTTGCCATGTCACTTGCACGTTTAAGGGCCCAAACGAAATGAAGGTAATGTGTGATTATGTTTAGGTTATGTGTGTTTCCTAAACTATTATGTGTGGGATCGAGCTCGTAAATATAATGCAGGGAAAGTGTTAAGCTTAACCCGTACAAGTCTTAGCCGGACGAGTACGTTGACGTAGTTGTTGCTTGGGTGGCTCCTTGCAACATGGTCTTTATAATGCAGGGCGAGTAATACGAGGGGTTTGATCAACCTCCACATACGGATTACTCTTGGATTGGCTTGCCATTCCTTAACGACGTACGATGATTAGTCTTTTGGTTGATCATCTAGTCGGGTGTGATGCAGGGCACACTTATATGCAGATAACGAAGATATGTGTGACAATGTGTGAACTAATGCAGGATAGGCACACTTAGGATGATTATCCTAATTGAATTGAAGTTGATATGCAGTTATGTGTTGTGTGTTGTGCCTAATGAGTTTGTCTATTAATGAAGAAATGTTTTAATTGGACAAATGCTTTTAAATTAAGTGTGATCTTACTTAGCTATTCTTATAGCTAACACTTGTTTCTTTAATGTGGTTGTTCCCTCAGGTTTAGCTTGATGGACTAGTGACGCAGGACTTATGAGCTTGGGTAGATGCAATGAAGGAGCCTTAGCTACCCATAGTTGCTTATTATGGAGACTTTTGATTACATTTCATTTTGACGTCGAATATATGTAATAATGTGTGAACGGTTGCTTTGTGTTGGGCAACCGTTGGGTTTTCATTTGAACTATTGTTTGATATGGCGTGTAACACCAACAAAATGCAGAAACCGACATGTTTTTATCGGTTTTGACTTTTACAGTCTTTACTTCCGCAATTTAACACCGTTAGGTGAAAGATTTTTGAAAACCCATATTTTTAAACGTCGGGTGTTACAAGTTGGTATCAAAGCATTGGTTTAAGTGAACCAAAATTCGACTTATGCCGTAGGATTTTGGACTTAGACCGATGAGAAGTAGGTTAGGCTTAAGTAGGATGCCTAGCTAATGAGGTGGAATGCTCTAGGACGGGTTGGGGAGTGAGTGAGAGTGTGATTTAAGGCTTGTTTATTGTGTGTGATAATGTAGTTATATGTAGTAGAGCCTTAACATATGTAGTCACTCTTTAACTCTTGCTAACCGTCGTCGTTGCTTTGTAGAGTTAATGGCAAACACTAGAGCTAGTAACCAGAGAGCAGGAGGAAATGGTGGTGTTATTCCTCCTAATGGAAACGGTGCTGGAAATGAAGTAGAGCAAAGGCCACCCCGTGCACAAAATCGCCGTCTTGGTGATCCACCAACCGCCTCTGAAGTAGATAGGGCAAACCCGGTAATAGAGCAGGTTCCCAATCAAGCCCAATTACATGAAGAATTGAGAGCTATCCGAGCTCTCTTAATGAGAAATGAAGAGGAGTTAGCTCAATTGAGGGCTGAAAGAAATGCAGAAAGGATTGGGAGTGAGTGAGAGTGTGATTTAAGGCTTGTTTATTGTGTGTGATAATGTAGTTATATGTAGTAGAGCCTTAACATATGTAGTCACTCTTTAACTCTTGCTAACCGTCGTCGTTGCTTTGTAGAGTTAATGGCAAACACTAGAGCTAGTAACCAGAGAGCAGGAGGAAATGGTGGTGTATTCCTCCTAATGGAAACGGTGCTGGAAATGAAGTAGAGCAAAGGCCACCCCGTGCACAAAATCGCCGTCTTGGTGATCCACCAACCGCCTCTGAAGTAGATAGGGCAAACCCGGTAATAGAGCAGGTTCCCAATCAAGCCCAATTACATGAAGAATTGAGAGCTATCCGAGCTCTCTTAATGAGAAATGAAGAGGAGTTAGCTCAATTGAGGGCTGAAAGAAATGCAGAAAGGATTGGGAGTGAACAAAGGGGTGAGCATTCGGAAGGGAATTACTCAAATCCCTCCCAAAGTGCTGAACCATCCATGGCAGCCGTGGGTGTTAATGGAGTTAATGGTGTAGGACTTGGAGTTGTTAATGCACCTCGTGTTAATAACTTCAAATATGAAAGTTTTCAGAAATGTGGTGCCAAGGAGTTTGATGGTACCCAAAATGCAGTGGGTGCTATGGAGTGGATCGAGGACATTGAGGTAGTTTTTGCATCTTGCTATTGTCCGGATGACATGAAGGTTTTGTGTGCTAGTAGGATGTTGAAGAAGAATGCCCGTAATTGGTGGAGGGCTACTACAGTGTCTATGGCTCCTGAGGTACTTGCAGTTATGTCTTGGGGAACATTTAAGGAGAAGTTTCTAGAGGAGTATGTGGGAACGCGTGAGTTAAGGTTGATTGAAAAGGAGTTTAGATCGTTGGTTGCTAAACCCGGTGCAATTTCTGAATATGCACACTCGTTTATGGAGAAGTTGAAGTTTGTTGGACACTTGGTTCGAAGGCAGGAGGACCAAATCGAGGCTTATTGTGATGGTCTCCCCGTTAGTTATCGTGGACTATGTAGGCAGCATGTGACTTTGTCGGCGGCTATTAAGGAGTCAAAGAGGTTGGATGATGACTTCAAGAGTGAGAAAGTTGTGGAGAAAGTTGATGACAAGAAAGCAGGGTTCAAAAGAAGGTCAAATTGGTCATCTAATAACAATAGCAATAATAATAAGAAGTTTCGTGGGAATTCTAGCTCAAGTGGTGACAAAGATAAAAAGAAGATTGGGTCTTGGTGTGCTTTTTGCAAGAGTGTTCATGAAGGCCAATGTTCTGACAAGACAAGAAGGTGTCATAAGTGTGGAAAGTCGGGACATCTTGCAACAGAATGTAGGGACAAGGTTCGTTGCTACAAGTGTCAAGAAACGGGTCATCTTATTGCCGATTGCCCACAAATGAAGAATGACGGGAAGAAAGCAGCCACTTCAGCAACAAAAGTGAGAGCCTTGCAGATGACTGTTGATGATGCTAAGAACAACGACGAGGTGGTAAGTGGTACTTTCCTTGTTAATTCAAAACCTGCCTCTGTTTTATTTGATTCAGGTGCAAATAGGTCGTTTGTGTCTACTTTATTTGCTCCTAAGCTAGGAAGAGTCACTACCCCTTTGGATTGCTCGATAGAGGTGGAAATTGCTAATGGTACGGTTAGTGATATACGTGTGGGATATGATGATTGTGACATTGAGATTGAAGGTCGTTTGTTTCCAGTCCAATTATTGCCTACTACCTTAGCCGGTTTTGATGTAGTGATTGGTATGGATTGGTTGTCTAGAAATGAAGCTAGTATTTTGTGTTCCCAAAAGATTATTCGGTTTCCTACATCCGATGGTAATGTGGTAACGGTTTATGGGGATAAGAAGAGAGGGGGAATAAAGATCATTAGTATGATGAAGGCTATTAAATGTATAAGGAAGAATAAGAGTCATTTCTTGGCCTATGTTATTGATGTGAGAAAGGAGAAGCCTTCTATTGCTAGTGTTGATGTAGTATCCGATTTTTCCGATGTGTTTCCCGAAGATCTTCCCGGTATTCCTCCCGACCGTGAAGTTACTTTTCAGATAGATCTTATCCCCGGTGCTACACCTGTTGCTAAAGCACCTTACCGATTAGCTCCTACAGAAATGAAAGAGTTAATGTCCCAACTTCAGGAGTTACTTGACAAAGGTTTCATACAACCTAGTTCCTCGCCTTGGGGAGCTCCGGTTCTCTTTGTTAAAAAGAAGGATGGATCTATGCGCATGTGCATAGACTACCGTGAGTTGAATAAGCGAACGGTTAAGAATAAATATCCTCTCCCGCGAATTGATGATCTCTTTGATCAACTACATGGTGCTTCATATTTTTCAAAGATAGATTTGCGGTCCGGTTATCATCAATTGAAGGTTAAGAAGGAGGATGTAGCAAAGACAGCTTTCCGGACTAGATATGGTCATTATGAGTTCTTGGTCATGCCATTTGGGTTGACTAATGCTCCAGCCGCGTTTATGGATTTAATGAATCGGGTATGCCGTCCCTTTCTAGATCATTTTGTTATTGTGTTTATTGACGATATTTTGATCTATTCTAAGTCAGAAGATGAGCACCGTGAGCACTTGAAAGCAGTTTTGGAGGTGTTGAGGGAGAAGAAGTTGTATGCCAAGTTTTCTAAATGTGAGTTTTGGCTTCGAGAGGTGCAGTTTCTTGGTCATGTTATCTCATCAGAAGGTATTAAAGTAGATCCTTCAAAGATTGAAGCTGTTTCAAAGTGGAAGCAGCCAAAGACTCCTACTGAGATTAAAAGTTTTCTTGGTCATGTTATCTCATCAAAAGGTATTAAAGTAGATCCTTCAAAGATTGAAGCTGTTTCAAAGTGGAAGCAGCCAAAGACTCCTACTGAGATTAAAAGTTTTCTTGGTTTGGCTGGATATTATAGAAGGTTCATTCAGGATTTCTCCCGAATAGCCAAGCCTATGACTGAACTAACGAAGAAAGGAGTAAAGTTTGAGTGGACCGATAAGCAGGAGAATGCATTTCAAACGTTGAAGAAGAAGTTGTGTGAAGCTCCTATACTTGCCTTACCTGAAGGTACCGATGATTTGATTGTGTATAGTGATGCATCTATCACGGGTTTGGGTTGTGTACTGATGCAGAGGGACAAGGTGATCGCCTATGCTTCCCGCCAGTTGAAACCACATGAGAAGAATTACCCTACCCATGATCTTGAATTGGCCGCAGTTGTATTTGCATTAAAATTGTGGAGACATTACCTTTATGGTACAAAATGCACTTTGTTTACCGATCATAAAAGTTTGCAGTATGTCTTTAATCAAAAGGAGATGAACGTGAGACAAAGGAGGTGGATGGAATTACTTAAGGATTATGATTGTGAGATCAAATACCATCCGGGTAAAGCCAATGTAGTGGCGGATGCACTAAGTAGGAAGGTGCAAAGTTCTTCTTGTAGGTTGATGAGCATGCAAGTTCAAGCCAAGTCGGGGCTACTTGATCGAATTAAAGAAGCACAAGTGAGGGCATTGATGAAGGATAACATTGACAATGAAAGTATTGGAAAGAAGAAACGTCTTGTGATGGAGACTAATAGCCGTGGGTTCAAAACATACAAGGGTCGAATTTGGGTGCCATTGCTTGGTGGTAACCGAGAATTGATCCTTGAGGAAGCCCATAGAAGTAGATATTCGGTTCATCCCGGTGTCACCAAAATGTATGCAGATTTGAAGCCGATTTATTGGTGGCCGGATATTAAAGGAGAAGTAGCTCATTTTGTAGCAAAGTGTTTGACGTGTGCACGTGTGAAAACGGACCATCAAAAGCCGTATGGTTTGTTGCATCAACTAGACATTCCCGAGTGGAAATGGGATCATATTACCATGGACTTTGTAACGAAGCTACCTAAAACGCCGAAAGGGAATGATATGATATGGGTAATTGTAGATAGATTGACGAAGAGTGCTCATTTTCTAGCTACCCGACAAGATGTGCCTTTAACGAAGATGGCAAAGATGTATATTGATGAAGTAGTTGCGAAACATGGAGTTCCTTTATCTATTGTTTCGGATCGAGACTCGAGGTTTGTGTCAAACTTTTGGAAGGGTCTCCAACGGGAGTTGGGTAGTAGAATAAATTTGAGTACCGCCTATCATCCCCAAACCGATGGGCAAAGTGAGAGAACCATTCAAACCTTGGAGGATATGTTGAGAACGTGTGTACTTGAATACGGTGGAGCATGGGATGATCATTTAAGGATGATTGAGTTTGCTTACAACAATAGTCACCATGCAAGCATTGGAATGCCACCATTTGAGATGTTATATGGAAGAAGGTGTAGGACCCCAAGTTGTTGGATGGAGCCCGGTGAAAAGCAGTTGACCGGTCCCGAAATTATTGAAATTACCTCTGAAAAGGTTAATGTAGCTAAAGAAGCTTTGCGTGTGGCAAGAGAAAGGCAGAAAACTTATGCAGATAAGAAAAGGAGACCGATTGAGTTTAATGTTGGTGATTTAGTGATGCTGAAAGTATCACCTTGGAAAGGAGTTATTCGATTTGGAAAGAAGGAAAAGTTGAGTCCACGTTTCATTGGACCTTTTAAAGTTGTGAAACGCATTAAAGACGTGGCATATCAGTTGGAATTACCTCCAGAATTGGATGGAATCCACAACACTTTCCATGTATCCTACTTGAGGAAATGTTTAGCTGAGGAGTCAAGTGTGATTCCTATTAAAGACGTGAGTATTGACCCAATGAAGAGAATAGTAGACGAACCAGTAGCGATACTTGGAAGAAAGCAAAAGAAGTTACGCCGAAAAGTGATTGACCTCGTGTTGATAAAGTGGAAGCATAACCATGGAGAAAGCTTAACGTGGGAAACTGAAGCAGTAATGAAGGAAAAGTATCCCGAGTTGTTCCTTAATGAAGAGATTCCGGGGACGGAATCCTCTTAAGGGGGAGGTAATTGTAACATCCCAAACTTTTCTTTACTAGTTGACTAATGCCGTTAAGTCAATATTGTGTGTGTCGTTAAGTCTATTTTAGATTTAATGTTTATATGTAGCTAATGTGTGTTATGTGTGAGGCTTGTAAGCCTAAATGTTAATGTAGTATAAATGTGTGTAATATGAAGATCAATGTCTATGTAGTGACATTTAATGAAGGATTAATGATGTATATGGTCAATAAAGTAGTTTGTGACCAATAATGAAGGATTAGGAAGCTTAGGGGCTAGTTTTGACATGTGTGCAAAGTTAAAAACGGGTTTAGAGGCTTAGGGGTTGTCATTAGAGAGCCATTATGCAGATTTTCTTCCTCCTAAACAAGCCCTAGCTGATCCCTTCCCTTCCCCTCAAGTTTCTCGCTAGATCTATTCGTTTTGGAGCCAAATCGATCGTGCATTGCTTAGATCTTGGATCTTTATCACCTAATACAGGTAATATAGGTGTTCCTCTTTTGAGATATGATTGTTTGAGTCTTATATTAGTCTTAATCCAGGCCATAAGGGTTTGGGTTGGGTTATTAGATTAAACGTTCACCGGTTTCATGTTATTTGGGTGATTAAACGATTGATTTATGATGTAAAGGATTAAAGGATTAATAGGATGGTTAAAGATGATGAAAGTGCAATTAAAAAGGGTTAATTTTAGGTCCCCAGGTTGGATTTGGGGTATGGGTTCGTATGGAAATCGTTTGATCAAAGAACAAAAAATTGGTTTGCTGGTCTGCACCCCAGGTGCGGCGCACCATTGTTATAAATTCCCTGGAGGATTGGTGCGACGCACCAAGGTCTGGTGCGGCGCACCTGGTCTTAATCTAAATTCCCTGAAAGATTGGTGCGACGCACCAAAGGGTAGGTGCGGCGCACCTATTGATTAATTTCCCTGGAAGATTGGTGCGACGCACCAAAGGGTAGGTGCGGCGCACCCATTGTTGATAGAATTCCCTGGAGGATTGGTGCGACGCACCAAAGGGTAGGTGCGGCGCACCCATTGTTGATAGAATTCCCTGGAGGATTGGTGCGACGCACCAAAGGGTAGGTGCGGCGCACCCATTGTTGATAGAATTCCCTGGAGGATTGGTGCGACGCACCACATGGAAGGTGCGGCGCACCTGGTCTTAATCTAAATTCCCTGAAAGATTGGTGCGACGCACCAAAGGGTAGGTGCGGCGCACCTGTCTTAATCTAAATTCCCTGAAAGATTGGTGCGACGCACCAAGGGTAGGTGCGGCGCACCTGGTCTTAATCTAAATTCCCCTGGAAGATTGGTGCGGCGCACCAAAGGAGCGGTGCGGCGCACCACAGCCCAGTTTGGGTTTTTGGTGAACCCCGATATGCGACGCACCAAGGGCTGGTGCGGCGCACCTGGTCTTAATCTAAATTCCCTGAAAGATTGGTGCGACGCACCAAAGGGTAGGTGCGGCGCACCTATTGTTGATAGAATTCCCTGGAGGATTGGTGCGACGCACCAAAGGGTAGGTGCGGCGCACCCATTGTTGATAGAATTTCCCTGGAGGATTGGTGCGACGCACCACATGGCTGGTGCGGCGCACCTGGTCTTAATCTAAATTCCCTGAAAGATTGGTGCGACGCACCAAAGGGTAGGTGCGGCGCACCCATTGTTGATAGAATTCCCTGGAGGATTGGTGCGACGCACCAAAGGTAGGTGCGGCGCACCCATTGTTGATAGAATTCCCCTGGAGATTATGCGACGCACCAAGGTCTGGTGCGGCGCACCTGGTCTTAATCTAAATTCCCTGAAAGATTGGTGCGACGCACCAAAGGCTAGGTGCGGCGCACCTGGTCTTAATCTAAATTCCCTGGAAAATTGGTGCGACGCACCAAAGGGTAGGTGCGGCGCACCCATTGTTGATAGAATTCCCTGGAGGATTGGTGCGACGCACCAAAGGGTAGGTGCGGCGCACCCATTGTTGATAGAATTTCCCTGGAGGATTGGTGCGACGCACCAAAGGAGTGGTGCGGCGCACCACAGCCCAGTTTGGGTTTTTGGTGAACCCCGTTATGCGACGCACCAAGGCTGGTGCGGCGCACCACAGCCCAGTTTGGGTTTTTGGTGAACCCCGATATGCGACGCACCAAGGTCTGGTGCGGCGCACCTGGTCTTAATCTAAATTCCCTGGAAGATTGGTGCGACGCACCAAAGGGTAGGTGCGGCGCACCCATTGTTGATAGAATTCCCTGGAGGATTGGTGCGACGCACCAAAGGGTAGGTGCGGCGCACCCATTGTTGATAGAATTCCCTGGAGGATTGGTGCGACGCACCAAAGGGTAGGTGCGGCGCACCCATTGTTGATAGAATTCCCTGGAGGATTGGTGCGACGCACCACATGGAAGGTGCGGCGCACCACATGTCCAGATTTCACAAAATGTGTCGTTTAGCTTATATTTCGATCTTATACTTGTTCTAGGTTATTGGAGACACCTAGTCATCGTTGTATTGTGCTTGTAGCTTGTTGTTAAGCTGTGTCAAGGTAAGATACACTACTTTTGTCACGCTGAGGGTTCAACAAGCAAAGGTTTCATACTTATAACTTCCTTAATGGTAACTTATGATATATGTGGGTATCTCGGGTTACACGGGAGGTATTATGGGATATGTAGTTGACCATGAGACCTGAAATGCAGACCTTAATGTAGTGAAATGAAGTATTGTTCAATGTAGGGTATTGTTATGCAGTTTATGTAGATTTATGAAGTGTCTTATTATGTGTGAAATGTAGAAATGAAGTTGTTGTGTGACATATGCATACTACATGGCTTGTACACCTAGCTCACTAGACTTGGTAGGTTGCCATGTCACTTGCACGTTTAAGGGCCCAAATGAAATGAAGGTAATGTGTGATTATGTTTAGGTTATGTGTGTTTCCTAAACTATTATGTGTGGGATCGAGCTCGTAAGTATAATGCAGGGAAAGTGTTAAGCTTAACCCGTACAAGTCTTAGCCGGACGAGTACGTTGACGTAGTTGTTGCTTGGGTGGCTCCTTGCAACATGGTCTTTATAATGCAGGGCGAGTAATACGAGGGGTTTGATCAACCTCCACATACGGATTACTCTTGGATTGGCTTGCCATTCCTTAACGACGTACGATGATTAGTCTTTTGGTTGATCATCTAGTCGGGTGTGATGCAGGGCACACTTATATGATTATCCTAATTGAAGAAGTTGATATGCAGTTATGTGTGTTCCTAAATATTTGTGTGGGATCGCAACATGTATAATGCAGGGCGAGTAATACGAGGGGTTTGACAACCTCCACATACGGATTACTCTTGGATTGGCTTGCCATTCCTTAACGACGTACGATGATTAGTCTTTTGGTTGATCATCTAGTCGGGTGTGATGCAGGGCACACTTATATGCAGATAACGAAGATATGTGTGACAATGTGTGAACTAATGCAGGATAGGCACACTTAGGATGATTATCCTAATTGAATTGAAGTTGATATGCAGTTATGTGTGTTGTGTGTTGTGCCTAATGAGTTTGTCTATTAATGAAGAAATGTTTTAATTGGACAAATGCTTTTAAATTAAGTGTGATCTTACTTAGCTATTCTTATAGCTAACACTTGTTTCTTTAATGTGGTTGTTCCCTCAGGTTTAGCTTGATGGACTAGTGACGCAGGACTTATGAGCTTAGGTAGATGCAATGAAGGAGCCTTAGCTACCCATAGTTGCTTATTATGGAGACTTTTGATTACATTTCATTTTGACGTCGAATATATGTAATAATGTGTGAACGGTTGCTTTGTGTTGGGCAACCGTTGGGTTTTCATTTGAACTATTGTTTGATATGGCGTGTAACACCAACTAAATGCAGAAACCGACATGTTTTTATCGGTTTTGACTTTTACAGTCTTTACTTCCGCAATTTAACACCGTTAGGTGAAAGATTTTTGAAAACCCATATTTTTAAATGTCGGGTGTTACACCGTCCTTCTGTGTTCGAGGAATTGCTTCAAGGGAAGAAAAGGAAGCTGGGAAGCTAGCTATTGATCCTTCCTTTCTTCAAACGGAAGGAACAGAGATAGAATCAAACCGATTCCCGAAATGCCTTTCCGGATATTCCTCAATGTCCCGGCTATTCACGGAACGTGAGAAGCAGATGATTAATCATCTGCTTCTGGAAGAAATCGAAGAATTTCTTGGGAATCCTACAAGATCCGTTCGTTCTTTTTTCTCTGACCTAGGAGCGTAGTTTGGCCTCTGTGTTCCAAATTCAATGCTAAAATTCCAGCTTCAAGCGTTCTGCAGCTCATAATCATATTATGGAAAATGAGGCGTGGGAAAACGGCACCAATTCTGTCCAATAACAGCAAGGGAAGTGGTGGTTGCAATCTCATTGGGTAGGAAAAGATGGGTGGTGGTGTTTTGAAATTTGTTATGTATTTGGTGCATGAAGTGTGTCTAGATACACAATACATATAGAAGTGTATATATGTCTATATATAAGTGTAAGAGATAAAGGAAGCTAGTTAAATTGTGATTGGTGGATTTGTATGGGGAGAGGAGAGATGGCCGAATTTTTTGGTCCTTTTTATAAACATTTCCTTTTAAAACTCTTACTAGGTACATGTATATGTGTGTGTGTTGTGTTGGAGAATGAAGTGTTTGTGTGGGTTCCCTAGCTTAATCACGTGATGGAGGGGGGAGAAGTGGCCTTGGAGCTTGGTCATTGGCTAAGGGAAGTGGTGGTTGCAATCTCATTGGGTAGGAAAAGATGGGTGGTGGTGTTTTGAAATTTGTTATGTATTTGGTGCATGAAGTGTGTCTAGATACACAATACATATAGAAGTGTATATATATATATATATCAATACATATAGATATATATATATATAAGTGTAAGAGATAAAGAAAGTTAGTTGAATTGTGATTGGTGGATTGGTATGGGGAGGGAGAGATGGCCGAATTTTTGGTCCTTTTTATAAACATTTTCCCTTTAAAAACTCTTATTAGGTACATGTATTGTGTGTGTGTTGTGTTGGAGAATGAAGTGTTTGTGTGGGTTCCCTAGCTTAATCACGTGATGGAGGGGGGAGAAGTGGCCTTGGAGCTTGGTCATTGGCTAAGGGAAGTGGTGGTTGCAATCTCATTGGGTAGGAAAAGATGGGTGGTGGTGTTTTGAAATTTGTTATGTATTTGGTGCATGAAGTGTGTCTAGATACACAATACATATAGAAGTGTATATATGTCTATATATAAAGTGTAAGAGATAAAGAAAGTTAGTTGAATTGTGATTGGTGGATTGGTATGGGGAGGGAGAGATGGCCGAATTTTTGGTCCTTTTTATAAACATTTTCCCTTTAAAAACTCTTATTAGGTACATGTATGTGTACTAGTAATTTAAATGTAGGTAATTTTAATTGTAAGTACTAAATTATCTAGGTACATGTACTATGTGTGTGTGGTTTTACATGTATTGATTATGCACCTTCATATATCTTGTAAACATTTGGTTAGTTGGTTTGGATTAAATCACTTACAAATGTAATTGTGTTCGTGTATGTGCACAATATATGTTGCATCTTTAAATTCCCAATGTACATTATTATTATTTGAGTTGTTGGATTATTTGAGATCTTTAATTATTGTTTAAGTTGTTATTTATTCATTTAGATCGACTTGAATGGTTATAGTTATTGTTTATGGCATTTCTAGGGCAACAAGCTACCTTTTGGCATTCTATTGAACTAGAGGGCAAATATCACCATGCCCTAAATGTCTAGAGGGTCAATTCTCTTAATAAACCTCTAGGGATAGATATCTAGGTAAATCCAAGTAAATTGTCCTACTCGGAATTTGAAGGTTGTTACACAACCCATGGGTCAAACCCACCACCCATGACCCAACCCTATCCTATCCATTCCCCAATCCCTTCCACCCATTCTTTCACCACTCACTTTCTATCTCTCTTTCTCTTTCTAGATTGCAAGAACACACATACTCTCTCTCTCTAACAAATTCTTATCAATTAATGTTGTTCAACCTAGATTAGTTCAAGAATCATCATCACCATCATTTTATCTTTATCATATCAAAAATTGGCTTTATCAAGTTCAAGAATTCACCATTTCGGGTTAAATTCGGGTTCAACACTTTGAAGCAAGATTTGTAAGTCAATCTCCTCCCAAATCAATTATTTTATGTTTGTAAACTTGTTTCTAGTAAGACTTATGCATTTTTGGGTCACAAGTCGGGTCAAAAGCTCAAATGGGTCGATTAGGGTTTGTATTAGGGTTTGATGGGTCAAAACCGAATTTCAACAAGATTTAGATGTTTTGGGTTGTTGAATTGAAGTGGGTTACGTATTTTGATGTTCATTTATGCTTAATTATGCTTTGAATCGGGTCCTAGATCTTCCTTGGTCGACTATGGAGTCAAAATGGGTGTTTTGGGTGTGTTTGGCTCGACTTGCTGCTTCTGATCTTGGCAAGCTGCAGCGCAGCTATGAGCACTGTGACGCAGTGAATTTCGCTGCCTATAGACTGCGGCGCAGTCTTAAGATGCGGCGCAGTTGGGGGCCTTAATCACGTAAATTTTTCCTAGCTTCAGTTCTAGCATCCTAGGATCGTCCCGACCTTTCCGGAATGTCCTCTTATGACCTTATTGGTGCCCCACACAAGACAAACCATTCGTTCAAAGTCATGAGTCATTTTTGGAACCTAATACAAGACATTGACATAAACTATATAAACGTATAACTTTTATTTGAGAACGAGGCGACCTTGGGGCGACTTCAATTTGATTCCAAACTATTATATGACCTCTCTAATGACCATGTTGAGTCTCGGGAGTCTTTCAAAGCTATAAGTCATAGTTAAAAACCTAATTAGAGATTCGTCTCGATTAATAATGCATGTATTGTACATATTACTAGGTTGTGGACGCGTGGAGCATGATAATCACTTATAAACTTATCTTAGCGTGATCTTAACCTCTTTTGCCAATCAAGGTGAGTTTCGTAGCTCCCCACTCAATAAAGATTCGGGCTGAAAAGTGTACAAGTTTTGTGTGTTGACTTGAATGATGACGTAGTTTGATTGTGCATATGCTTGATATTCTTGATTGATGACGTTATTTGACTGTGCATACGTTTGACTGTCTTGATTGATGGTGTTGTTTGATTTCGCACACGTATGACATGTCTTGTTGGTGGCATTGATTGATTGATTGACGATTTGACTATTCGCTTGTTTGATTATGCATTCGATTTTGATTATATTGTTATTATTAGGATAGTCGTGCATACATGGAAGTCGGTTATGCCTTCAAAGGGTTTTAGATGTGTGGGAAGGCTGCGGGTGACCCTATATATAAGCATCTAGGACTCGTTGAAAGTAGAATCCTCCTAAGTGTATGTACGTATAGTTTGGTTGGTTTGATGGTTGATGAATGATGGACTTGTGATTGAGACAAACACGCATACATATTGATATGGACACATGTGAGACGGACATGGACTTCCAAGTGTATAGATGTATACACTTGATGCTTATGAGTATTATTGTATTATGAGACGGACATGGACATCCGAGTGTATAGACATATACATATCTCGATGATTTTGAGATGCCACATTGTTCATTGGGATGACATGTGAGTATCGTTGCATTGATGACTTGATGGTCATACTTATGATATGCATTATGACATTGACATGCATAAGGCACATACCTTGATATTGATATCACTTGTGCATATTCATTACACACATATGATACACTTAATGACATTGGCATACATTTGGTACATTTATTGACATTGACACACTTTTGGTGCACTTCTTGTTATTGATATCACTCGTGCATGTTCATTATACGTTTACTAACTATCTTGTATAGTTACTTGAATGATTACTTGTGTGTGACGAGGTTTCGCTATGAGCAAACCTATATTACGTGTCATGGTTGTTTAAGGGCTACATGTAAGTTATTACTCGCCTATATCTTGTTCATATTCATTACACACATATGATACACTTAATGACATTGGCATACATTTGGTACATTTATTGACATTGACACACTTTTGGTGCACTTCTTGTTATTGATATCACTCGTGCATGTTCATTATACGTTTACTAACTATCTTGTATAGTTACTTGAATGATTACTTGTGTGTGACGAGGTTTCGCTATGAGCAAACCTATATTACGTGTCATGGTTGTTTAAGGGCTACATGTAAGTTATTACTCGCCTATATCTTGTTCATATTGTGATTATTTGACGATGGTTCCTTGTGATCCATTACTACGAACTCACCAACCTAGTGTTGACCTTGTTTAGTGCACTTTTCAGGTAATCAAGTGAATCCGAGACGTGTTGGTTGATTGTTGCATTTGCTAGGGCCTGGACTTACGTGGATCCGTGATTCATTCGCCCTTTTATGGTTTCATGTTCTACGATAATTCCATGCATACGCTATATCTTTTCAGTAATATCCTGAGCCTAGTTCGGGGTGTTACATTAGGACAACCAAGAAATCGCCTACCTGGATTATTTGTCGTCCATGAAGTCCATCTTCTTGCTACATCACCACACGAGCAGAGAACAACACCTTCCCCAGAGATATTAGACATCTCGGGTGTTTTAATTTTAGAAGCAATCGAATTAGGTCCTGAAGATTTGGGGGAATTCGAAGGGTTTGGGATTTGGGAGAATTGGAATTAGGGTTAGGTTTAGGATTTGGGGGTTTGAAAATGGGGATGGGTGGTGGTGTATTTGTAATATATAAAGAAAATCCAGATAAGCTAAAACGTAGGGCCGCTTTTTTAATGACCTGGAATGCCACGTTGGCAGAAAACGGAGACTAACGCCCAAAACTAACGATCTTACCCTTTTTGGTTAAAATTTGAAAATGTAGTCCCTTTAATAATCAAAATATAAATACGATACCCTTTTTAGGAATTTTGGTAAAATAGGTTACCTTTTTATGTATTTAACCATATATTAAAATACAATTGATCTAACCACTTATTAATCAATAAAAAAGCTTAATTACCTTTAAAATCAGTTTTGCATATGTCATAATTGAAAATTTAAATTATAAAATACGGGCTCATGAAAAAGTCTAATTATTATAGGAAAAGTTTCACTGAATAATATTTTTGTCTTCCATCGTAAATTTAAATTTTTTTATTTCTCATTAAGAATAAAGCTTACTAAATACTTAGTTTAAATATAGTCATTACACTTTGTAGTCTTCAACTCACTTTGTTTTACAATTTCATTAATTAAAAGTTTTTCAACATATTTCTAGTAACTGTTGATTGCTTCTCTGCGCCAGCTCTAACAAACTGGTTTTTCTTTCATCTATTTTCTTTCGGGTTGCTATGACTTGAAGTTCTGTTATCGGAAGAAGTTCTATCTCAAGTTCAGTCTGTAGTCTGTTTTCTCTTGCTGCTTACCGGGTTGTAAACACCAGCACTACCAAACCTAGTCTTCAAATAGAAGAAAGCTAAGAGGGAAATAGATAAGGAAAGAGGCAGATAAGAATGAATTGGAAAAGCCTTATATCCCGTACCAGGCCTAGTGATACTATACTTCCATTCGAGTGCAACAACCTCCTCTCCATCCCTTGCTGCTTATGTTCTCTCTTTACCTTTACTTCTATCCTTCAATTCCAATATCCTAACTATCATTCCCAAGCGGAGTAGACTCATTGGAGGATAGGGTTTGGCTTACGGATATAAGGTAGGGTAGAATACTGACTCTTACAAGGCATTGGTTTACTTGAGCTCTGGCTACGAGGGTTGACTTCCTTCCTCTATATTGTGAAAGCTTTGAGATCGGTTCCCTTATTTTAAAATCTTAAATTTGTTCCCTGCTTCGTGGCTTCTTTTCTCTCACAAAAAGAAAAAAGCATTTCTAAGTAAAGCAAAGAAGGGAGGAAACAAGCTCTAAGTACAAGAAGGCGGGTGTTGTTGAGGAAAGATGGAGTAGCTTCCATACTACCTTAGCGCGCGTAGGTTTACGGTGGGCCTACCGTGGGGAGAAAGACCCCTAGGGGATTCAAGACAGCGATCTTGGATCTTGCGCATGTCGGGCGAAGAAGATGGCTCCATACGGTATCATAAGCCTGTTTAGGAGTAGAAAAAGGATAAGGGGCAGAAGCGCTCTTTTTGCTTCCGATAAGGGGCTCAGTCGGCCAACTCTATTCGTCCGGTCGGGCACAAGCGTAGTCTTCCTTAATCTGGAATAAGACACACGGAGGGATGTTACTTTTACGGGGAGTACTCATCCTATAGCAGCGTCCACCGACATGGGAGGTAAGTTGTTATTTTCGGGGATATGTTTCGCGGGCGTAGCTTCCCCATCCTTGTCCAGTTCGATTCTGAGAAGGAGTAGGCAATATTGTGAAAGCTTTGAGATCGGTTCCCTTATTTTAAAATCTTAAATTTGTTCCTTGCTTCGTGGCTTAGTCTTTGGAGGGGAGGCAGCAAGCGCTACGGGCGGAGCATCAAGCGCTCATAGTGCAGGCTGTCATCCACGGGCACCGGGGAGACTAGACGAGTCCGTCGACTTTTTTTCTTTTTAGAAGGTTTAAATAAGTGTCTGTAGATGCAAAGTAGTGTGTTTTAATGTATGACTTTCTTTGGCTTTGTTTAGTAGAGATCTATTTCGATGCTTACTGGAGTCCTCTTTAGGGTAACTATCTTTGTTTTTTTTTTTTTTTTTTTTTTTTTTTTTTTTTTTTTTTTTTTTTTTTTTTTTTTTTTTTTTTTTTTTTTTTTTTTTTTTTTTTTTTTTTTTTTTTTTTTTTTTTTTTTTTTTTTTTTTTTTTTTTTTTTTTTTTTTTTTTTTTTTTTTTTTTTTTTTTTTTTTTTTTTTTTTTTTTTTTTTTTTTTTTTTTTTTTTTTTTTTTTTTTTTTTTTTTTTTTTTTTTTTTTTTTTTTTTTTTTTTTTTTTTTTTTTTTTTTTTTTTTTTTTTTTTTTTTTTTTTTTTTTTTTTTTTTTTTTTTTTTTTTTTTTTTTTTTTTTTTTTTTTTTTTTTTTTTTTTTTTTTTTTTTTTTTTTTTTTTTTTTTTTTTTTTTTTTTTTTTTTTTTTTTTTTTTTTTTTTTTTTTTTTTTTTTTTTTTTTTTTTTTTTTTTTTTTTTTTTTTTTTTTTTTTTTTTTTTTTTTTTTTTTTTTTTTTTTTTTTTTTTTTTTTTTTTTTTTTTTTTTTTTTTTTTTTTTTTTTTTTTTTTTTTTTTTTTTTTTTTTTTTTTTTTTTTTTTTTTTTTTTTTTTTTTTTTTTTTTTTTTTTTTTTTTTTTTTTTTTTTTTTTTTTTTTTTTTTTTTTTTTTTTTTTTTTTTTTTTTTTTTTTTTTTTTTTTTTTTTTTTTTTTTTTTTTTTTTTTTTTTTTTTTTTTTTTTTTTTTTTTTTTTTTTTTTTTTTTTTTTTTTTTTTTTTTTTTTTTTTTTTTTTTTTTTTTTTTTTTTTTTTTTTTTTTTTTTTTTTTTTTTTTTTTTTTTTTTTTTTTTTTTTTTTTTTTTTTTTTTTTTTTTTTTTTTTTTTTTTTTTTTTTTTTTTTTTTTTTTTTTTTTTTTTTTTTTTTTTTTTTTTTTTTTTTTTTTTTTTTTTTTTTTTTTTTTTTTTTTTTTTTTTTTTTTTTTTTTTTTTTTTTTTTTTTTTTTTTTTTTTTTTTTTTTTTTTTTTTTTTTTTTTTTTTTTTTTTTTTTTTTTTTTTTTTTTTTTTTTTTTTTTTTTTTTTTTTTTTTTTTTTTTTTTTTTTTTTTTTTTTTTTTTTTTTTTTTTTTTTTTTTTTTTTTTTTTTTTTTTTTTTTTTTTTTTTTTTTTTTTTTTTTTTTTTTTTTTTTTTTTTTTTTTTTTTTTTTTTTTTTTTTTTTTTTTTTTTTTTTTTTTTTTTTTTTTTTTTTTTTTTTTTTTTTTTTTTTTTTTTTTTTTTTTTTTTTTTTTTTTTTTTTTTTTTTTTTTTTTTTTTTTTTTTTTTTTTTTTTTTTTTTTTTTTTTTTTTTTTTTTTTTTTTTTTTTTTTTTTTTTTTTTTTTTTTTTTTTTTTTTTTTTTTTTTTTTTTTTTTTTTTTTTTTTTTTTTTTTTTTTTTTTTTTTTTTTTTTTTTTTTTTTTTTTTTTTTTTTTTTTTTTTTTTTTTTTTTTTTTTTTTTTTTTTTTTTTTTTTTTTTTTTTTTTTTTTTTTTTTTTTTTTTTTTTTTTTTTTTTTTTTTTTTTTTTTTTTTTTTTTTTTTTTTTTTTTTTTTTTTTTTTTTTTTTTTTTTTTTTTTTTTTTTTTTTTTTTTTTTTTTTTTTTTTTTTTTTTTTTTTTTTTTTTTTTTTTTTTTTTTTTTTTTTTTTTTTTTTTTTTTTTTTTTTTTTTTTTTTTTTTTTTTTTTTTTTTTTTTTTTTTTTTTTTTTTTTTTTTTTTTTTTTTTTTTTTTTTTTTTTTTTTTTTTTTTTTTTTTTTTTTTTTTTTTTTTTTTTTTTTTTTTTTTTTTTTTTTTTTTTTTTTTTTTTTTTTTTTTTTTTTTTTTTTTTTTTTTTTTTTTTTTTTTTTTTTTTTTTTTTTTTTTTTTTTTTTTTTTTTTTTTTTTTTTTTTTTTTTTTTTTTTTTTTTTTTTTTTTTTTTTTTTTTTTTTTTTTTTTTTTTTTTTTTTTTTTTTTTTTTTTTTTTTTTTTTTTTTTTTTTTTTTTTTTTTTTTTTTTTTTTTTTTTTTTTTTTTTTTTTTTTTTTTTTTTTTTTTTTTTTTTTTTTTTTTTTTTTTTTTTTTTTTTTTTTTTTTTTTTTTTTTTTTTTTTTTTTTTTTTTTTTTTTTTTTTTTTTTTTTTTTTTTTTTTTTTTTTTTTTTTTTTTTTTTTTTTTTTTTTTTTTTTTTTTTTTTTTTTTTTTTTTTTTTTTTTTTTTTTTTTTTTTTTTTTTTTTTTTTTTTTTTTTTTTTTTTTTTTTTTTTTTTTTTTTTTTTTTTTTTTTTTTTTTTTTTTTTTTTTTTTTTTTTTTTTTTTTTTTTTTTTTTTTTTTTTTTTTTTTTTTTTTTTTTTTTTTTTTTTTTTTTTTTTTTTTTTTTTTTTTTTTTTTTTTTTTTTTTTTTTTTTTTTTTTTTTTTTTTTTTTTTTTTTTTTTTTTTTTTTTTTTTTTTTTTTTTTTTTTTTTTTTTTTTTTTTTTTTTTTTTTTTTTTTTTTTTTTTTTTTTTTTTTTTTTTTTTTTTTTTTTTTTTTTTTTTTTTTTTTTTTTTTTTTTTTTTTTTTTTTTTTTTTTTTTTTTTTTTTTTTTTTTTTTTTTTTTTTTTTTTTTTTTTTTTTTTTTTTTTTTTTTTTTTTTTTTTTTTTTTTTTTTTTTTTTTTTTTTTTTTTTTTTTTTTTTTTTTTTTTTTTTTTTTTTTTTTTTTTTTTTTTTTTTTTTTTTTTTTTTTTTTTTTTTTTTTTTTTTTTTTTTTTTTTTTTTTTTTTTTTTTTTTTTTTTTTTTTTTTTTTTTTTTTTTTTTTTTTTTTTTTTTTTTTTTTTTTTTTTTTTTTTTTTTTTTTTTTTTTTTTTTTTTTTTGAATTATTCGGTTTTTATTGTTTTTTTGGTTTTTTGTTTGGTTTTTTCTCACCCCTAATACTTAGTTTCCATATATGAATTTAATTACAATTTGTCAATATACGATATCATAAAACATTGTTTTTATTAGTTATATATGTCTATCCGCGTATTACGCGGGATATAATCTAGTTAAAATTAAAACGAAAACCATTTCTATTACTATTATTTTTCTAAACTTTCAAATAGAACGAGAAATGTTTACCCGCGCGATGCTGCGGGAACTGTTTTTTCACACTTAAAAGTAGTTGATCGTAAAATAATATTATATTAGACAGTTTGATAACGTTGATATAATATGTTATTATATGCGGTATACGAACATAACTTCTTAAGGATGGTAAGTATGAAGGTAGAAAATTAAAAAATTAAAAAATAATAATTCAAACATAATTGAAGTATAAATGTCTAAAGTAGTTAGATAATAAAAAGTCAATAGAAAAATATTCCATAATAATAAAACATTAAACGGAATGAAAATTGGAAATAATTAAGATTGCAAACCAATCTACCTGAGATGATCGGATGTATATACCCGAAACGTACCCAATATTGTCACATGACTATGTGTATATATTATGTAGTAGTTCACGTATAATTTGATGTAATAATTTAAAATGAAACAAAGTTTAAAAAAATAATAAGAGCCAGTAAACAAATGATAATAAAGATAATAATAATAAAATACCATTTAGGAAAAAGGACTATGACTATCAAACATAACAACAAAAGACAAAATATAACGATAAAAATCAAAAATTATGTAGTGCTCATAAAAGTGTTTTTATAGAATCAAATATAAACTTAATATTATAAGAGAGGTGATAATCATATCATCATTTTTTGTAAATATACCACACTATAAGTTTATAACTGACTGTACAAGTTGTTATTGCACAACCGTAGTAGATGAATAAAAAATGGTGGTACCATATCACCTCTCATATTAGTATATTACAAAGGTCACTACTAAAAATCAAAATTAAATATAATGAAAAACAAAGTTAAAAAATGAAAAAGGAAGGGAGGTTGAGGCACCGCCTAAACCAAAAGAAGTTTTAAAAAGTTATAAAAAAAAACATAGTTGAAAAAAGTAATGAGAAAGCCGGTATATATATATATTAAAACGGAAATTAAAAATATATATATATATATAAAAAAGGGCTCGAAAATCCGTACTTCTGTTTTTAGTATTATACGAGTTAGTCAACCCGGGCGTGGCAGATCTTAAGGGAAGTCACAGAGGGGGCCGAAAGTCGTGAACCCAAAAATACTAAAAAAAAATTTTTTGAACGAAATACGGATAAAATAGCACTACGTAATGGAAAAAACGGAGGGGCCAAGGTCCCCGCGGGGCCTTAATAAGATCCCCCCATGGCCCGAAGGGCATAACGTTTATTGTGTGTGGTAAGAATAGAATATGACCTGTGTAACACTCCTTATATCAAGATCCCTAGTTATATATAGTGTTAGATACAATATAACATAATCCCTTATTCCATTTACAACCGAGAAGGTTATCCATGTTTTATTGCGAGTTTAACTTGTTAACGATTGTAAAAAAATGTTTACTAAAATTTAGAACAATATTAATTTGACCAAACCTTCACAGAGACCACACAAAATAACTATATAAGTTGGCAAATGATATAAACAATTCTTTTATCATGAAATTACTCAAACATAATTAAAATATCTTAACCTACAAAAGAAACATGTAACAACAATATATTTGAAACTTTACAAAGATTATTTTAAAAAATATAACAGAAAATCTTTATAAGCTTAAAATTAATTCAATAACAAAAGTTTAATATTGTTTAGCAAAGAAAAATTTATATAAATATAAATAACTAAAAAAATTGAAAACAACAATAATCATACTAATAACCGTAAAAATAACACTATTAAAAAAATGTGGAAATAATAATGATAGAAAGAATAATAAAGAAAAGAATACTAAAAAAATTAAAACAACAATAATCATACTAATAACCGTAAAAATAACACTATTAAAAAAATGTGGAAATAATAATGATAGAAAGAATAATAAAGAAAACAATACTAAAAAAAATAATTTTTTGAACGAAATACGGATAAAATAGCACTACGTAATGGAAAAAACGGAGGGGCCAAGGTCCCCGCGGGGCCTTAATAAGATCCCCCCATGGCCCGAAGGGCATAACGTTTATTGTGTGTGGTAAGAATAGAATATGACCTGTGTAACACTCCTTATATCAAGATCCCTAGTTATATATAGTGTTAGATACAATATAACATAATCCCTTATTCCATTTACAACCGAGAAGGTTATCCATGTTTTATTGCGAGTTTAACTTGTTAACGATTGTAAAAAAATGTTTACTAAAATTTAGAACAATATTAATTTGACCAAACCTTCACAGAGACCACACAAAATAACTATATAAGTTGGCAAATGATATAAACAATTCTTTTATCATGAAATTACTCAAACATAATTAAAATATCTTAACCTACAAAAGAAACATGTAACAACAATATATTTGAAACTTTACAAAGATTATTTTAAAAAATATAACAGAAAATCTTTATAAGCTTAAAATTAATTCAATAACAAAAGTTTAATATTGTTTAGCAAAGAAAAATTTATATAAATATAAATAACTAAAAAAATTGAAAACAACAATAATCATACTAATAACCGTAAAAATAACACTATTAAAAAAATGTGGAAATAATAATGATAGAAAGAATAATAAAGAAAACAATACTAATGATTACACTAATAGTAAATTAAAAATGATTAAATTGTTTTAAGAGCTGAACCTAAAATGCAGGTTGCAATGTTAAAATAAAAACAATATTATTTTACTTAATTTATGACTTTTTCTAATATGTTACACACACAAGGGACATTTAATACACCTTGAAAATTAAATTACAAAATTTTTCATAATAGTCGTGTATGTGTAACATCCGTGAATTTTGACCCGTTGACTTTTTGTGTAATTTGACTAACAAACTTGTTGAATGAAATAATTGAGCCATTTGTGATTATATGACTATGTGGTATGTTAGTCGGGTCGTTAAATTGTGTAATCGTTTGTAGATTGGCTTATGGGAGAAACGGGTCGACCCATGGGTTGTCCATGACCCATGAGCCATCTAGTTACCCAACCTTCCCCCCCCCCTTTAGCCTTTCATTCTTACCTTTCTATCTATACTTCCTTTTTCCTCTCAAGCAAAAGCAAACCCACCTCTAGATTTTCTTCATACTTGCAACCACTCGGTGTTTGGGACTTGGATTCACTTGGAAATCACTAACATCTTCATCATTCATATCATCATATCAAAGAATTAGAGTTCAAAGTCAAGAATCTCCATATATAGTCAAATTCGGATTTAAAGGCATTTGTGGAAGAATTTGTAAGTTAAAACTATCTCATATTAGTCATTTTATGTTGATAAACATGTTTCTAGTAAAACCCAAACGTTTTGTGCCTTGAATCGAGTCACAACCCTCAATTTCCGACTAGGACAATTTACTTATATTTATCTAGATATCTATCCCTAGAGGTTTCTTAAGAGATTTTGCCTTCCATATATTAAGGCATAGTGATACTTGCCATCTAGTTCGGTAGAATTTCCAAAGATAGCTAGTTGCCTTAGAAATGCCATAAATAATAACTATAATTATCCAAGACAATCTCCAAGTGAACACATAATGACAATTTCCTAAGAATGTGATTTAAACCATCAAGCATCTGAGAAACCAAACAAGTCAACAACTCAAATAATAACAATATAGAACGGAATTTTAATTCAAGAAATTAAGTTATGAAAATAACTAAGCATGACTTAAAAAGTTGTGTTAGCAAACAAGAATCATTATAATTACAATTCAAACACCAATCCAATCGTAGTGCATTTGAGCATAAAATATGATGAACATCCCAAAAGTATAATTACAAGCTAGATTATATATATATATATATATGTGTGTGTGTGTGTGTGTCTAATATAAATACAAATTAATATACAATGAGCTAAGTAACAAATTAAAACACAAAAATTATACATACATACATAGATATACAAGTGTGTATATATACGTACACACAAATATATGTACAAAAATACCTTTACCATTAATTTGTAGATTACTAACTAAGACAAATATGTACAACATGATCATCTTTTATAAACAAGATTACATTTTATAAAAATTTGTACAAAAACTTTAGTAAATGGGGTACCATTTACGGCACCTACACACAACACATTAACACATTCAACCCATTTATCTATCAACTAGCACATGGTATTCCAACTCCCCACACAAGTTTCTTTGATCAACACTCCACCCCACTCATTTTACATGCAATTCTCTCTTTCCTCACACACACTCCATCTCATTTCTCTCTCATTTTCCTCTCAAAAATCTGCACATTCTCTTCTCCATCTCTTCATCATTTTCGGTTCAAACATCACCCAAAATGGGGATCAAAACTTAACCAAATCAACTATAATAATAATGGATCAAGCTAGATCATTCAAGGGTATGTTGAGGCATGTCAAGGAGCTCATTTTGGTGTCTTTTGGTCGTGAGTTTGGCTGCCCAAAACAGCCCCATTTCGAGTTCATCAAGGGTATAAAACATCATCTCTTTGTTTAATCTATCATGTCTTTGTATATACTAAAAGATCTTTACAAAAACTATGTCTTTCTTCTTAGTTCTTTTTGAATGACCTTGAGGATGGGTTGCATGTTGATAGAATCTTCCATAGCATGCATTGCATGTCAAAAATATGGTGGAATGATTCAAGGATTCAACCGAAAATGTGACCCGGAAAGTGTAGTTATCATTCTAGCTTAAAAACAATCAAATGGGTTCTCAAAATCGGTTTTTGATGATTAAAATGAAGCATATTTCCTGTTATTTTTCCTAAATAAACTTACTTTGATGTTCCATGAAAGATTCAATAAGAGATTTGAACATAAAATGGTTAGATGATTACATGCATTTCACTTTTTGGATGAATGTTGCAAGAATTAGGTTTGTTAATTAAGTTTTGTTTAAGATCAGTTTTAAAATGATGATGAATGATCTTGAATATGTTTGAAACCAGAAAATATTGATGTTAAAGTGATACAAAATAAGTGTTAATCTTGTGAGTTATAATTTGGAGTATAAAATAAGCAAACAAAGTCATTGGTGGAGCTTTTGAACCCAAAAGGAATCTGACAGAATCAGTATTCTGTCTTGTGACGGGTAAAACAGGCATGTGAGGACCATTTCATGAAAAGTGTGCAACATAAAATTTGTAGATATATGGGTTAAAGTTAACCTCCAACTGGAATTACTCAAAAATAATAAACCAAACAAAAGATATGATTTTTCTACTGAAACTAGTCAAAACTGTAATTTTGTATGAATATTTTATAAACTTTAACAATTTTTATCTCCTAAACCAAAAGGTTCCAGGAGGCCATACTTGGTGGAAAGTAAGTCCAATGTGTCCTAAACTTAAAATAAAATCATGGAATTTTTATTAAGAGCAAAACCCAAAGAACTTTTATAAAACTTTCGAGTATGCAGAACAGTGGCTGTTTTGACCACTTCCAGTTATAAAAATATTTAGAGGTAGTAAACATTCTTTATAAATTAAGACAAAATTCACATAATAAGTGGACACATATAGGTTGTTGTATAAAAATCGGGAGGATCCAAATATTTAGCCTTAACCCCGAATTAGTGGCCAACATTTCATAAATCTGTTGTATAAAAACAGAAAACTTGTAAGTAATCTAATAACTTGTGTAATGGACTAAGCAATGGACTAAACGCCAAAACGGGCTAAACCAGCCCAATTAGTGAACCCAAAAGGGCCAAAAATCAGTAGGCCCACTTGGCCCAATAAACCATATAGCCCAATAACCAATGTAACCCATTAAGCACACAACCCAATTAAGGTTAAGCCCAATAACTAAACGAAGCCCAAATCATTTAAAAGCCCATAACACTTAGGCCCAATTGGTAATGGCCCATAATACTTAAACAAATTTCATGAACCCAAATAATCATAAAACATTGAGGAATATGCGAGTAAAAGATAAGTGTAATAAAAATAACACAAAAGATAACTAAGTGGAATGGACATAAGTAATTACGTTAACCAAACTATAAATTGATATCACAAATGCTAATTCGTGCTAAAATCGGTTGCACATCAAATGATGAATAAGGATGATATAACTTAATATAGCATTCTCATATGATAACCTAAGATGCCAAACGAAACCACAAATGAAGGCAAGTTACCAAAATTCTAACCACTTATAACTACATATATAATGAAAGTGACCTTTTATACCATCAATCTTTACAACCAAAAAGATGCGAATACTAGCAATACACTTGGATCCCATAATTGATAACAACATAATAAAAGTGGCATTTCTTAGTGATGGCTTAAGATAGGAACTTACGTATATTAGTCCTATCGTAGGGATAGTCTGGGCTTTGAGTATGGTTGAGGACCACGATGGAATATTTGATCAAGGGAGCTATAGATGGGAAGTACCCATTTTGGATAAGTGAATATAATATGCGGCATATCAAGGTGAGTCATAGCCCCCTTTCAAACTCTTTTATGTGTTTTACTTTCGGGGTGAAAAGCATGATAAACAAAATTGTTTTATATAAATGAATAGTTCTTGAAAGAATGATTATGAAATGGGATATATTGTATGTTCAATGTGTTATAAGTTATGCGATGAGCTTGAGTTCTGTCAAACTGTATCATCTTCGGTACACTACTATTAACTCCGAAAGGGGAGGCCTGTAGTTAGAGGGTTGCGCAACTAGGAGTCGTCCACTCACCCACTAAGTAGGTAACGGTGGAATGTTTGGTCTGCCTTAGTGGCCACCTTCATTGCCAGTCCGACCCGAGCGGTGCTCTAACTATCTTATTATATTATTGGTCGTTTCCATGGCACGACCCCAATTGTGATTAACGCACTTGATTGACAGCTTGTGCTCTGAAATGAAATATTATGTTGTTGGGACATGTAAAATGGTCGTAGTAGTGGCTCAAGCATATACTCATCGAATTATGCCTTTTGGCGGAATGGAAATTATTATTGCTGTGGATGGAAATTATTGATTGAACATACGGTTTGGGTATTGGACCCTATATGGAATCTTGAAGGTTGTTGAATTTGGCAATATTGAAGTATTGATGACCAAATGGTTTTGGTATGATAAATGATTAATCGATTGATATATTTTTCTCTCATAAACGCGTGTTAGGGCTCATAAACGCGTGTTAGGGCTCATAAACGCGTGTTAGGGCTCATAAACGCGTGTTAGGGCTCATAAACGCGTGTTAGGGCTCATAAACGCGTGTTAGGGCTCATAAACGCGTGTTAGGGCTCATAAACGCGTGTTAGGGCTCATAAACGCGTGTTAGGGCTCATAAACGCGTGTTAGGGCTCATAAACGCGTGTTAGGGCTCATAAACGCGTGTTAGGGCTCATAAACGCGTGTTAGGGCTCATAAACGCGTGTTAGGGCTCATAAACGCGTGTTAGGGCTCATAAACGCGTGTTAGGGCTCATAAACGCGTGTTAGGGCTCATAAACGCGTGTTAGGGCTCATAAACGCGTGTTAGGGCTCATAAACGCGTGTTAGGGCTCATAAACGCGTGTTAGGGCTCATAAACGCGTGTTAGGGCTCATAAACGCGTGTTAGGGCTCATAAACGCGTGTTAGGGCTCATAAACGCGTGTTAGGGCTCATAAACGCGTGTTAGGGCTCATAAACGCGTGTTAGGGCTCATAAACGCGTGTTAGGGCTCATAAACGCGTGTTAGGGCTCATAAACGCGTGTTAGGGCTCATAAACGCGTGTTAGGGCTCATAAACGCGTGTTAGGGCTCATAAACGCGTGTTAGGGCTCATAAACGCGTGTTAGGGCTCATAAACGCGTGTTAGGGCTCATAAACGCGTGTTAGGGCTCATAAACGCGTGTTAGGGCTCATAAACGCGTGTTAGGGCTCATAAACGCGTGTTAGGGCTCATAAACGCGTGTTAGGGCTCATAAACGCGTGTTAGGGCTCATAAACGCGTGTTAGGGCTCATAAACGCGTGTTAGGGCTCATAAACGCGTGTTAGGGCTCATAAACGCGTGTTAGGGCTCATAAACGCGTGTTAGGGCTCATAAACGCGTGTTAGGGCTCATAAACGCGTGTTAGGGCTCATAAACGCGTGTTAGGGCTCATAAACGCGTGTTAGGGCTCATAAACGCGTGTTAGGGCTCATAAACGCGTGTTAGGGCTCATAAACGCGTGTTAGGGCTCATAAACGCGTGTTAGGGCTCATAAACGCGTGTTAGGGCTCATAAACGCGTGTTAGGGCTCATAAACGCGTGTTAGGGCTCATAAACGCGTGTTAGGGCTCATAAACGCGTGTTAGGGCTCATAAACGCGTGTTAGGGCTCATAAACGCGTGTTAGGGCTCATAAACGCGTGTTAGGGCTCATAAACGCGTGTTAGGGCTCATAAACGCGTGTTAGGGCTCATAAACGCGTGTTAGGGCTCATAAACGCGTGTTAGGGCTCATAAACGCGTGTTAGGGCTCATAAACGCGTGTTAGGGCTCATAAACGCGTGTTAGGGCTCATAAACGCGTGTTAGGGCTCATAAACGCGTGTTAGGGCTCATAAACGCGTGTTAGGGCTCATAAACGCGTGTTAGGGCTCATAAACGCGTGTTAGGGCTCATAAACGCGTGTTAGGGCTCATAAACGCGTGTTAGGGCTCATAAACGCGTGTTAGGGCTCATAAACGCGTGTTAGGGCTCATAAACGCGTGTTAGGGCTCATAAACGCGTGTTAGGGCTCATAAACGCGTGTTAGGGCTCATAAACGCGTGTTAGGGCTCATAAACGCGTGTTAGGGCTCATAAACGCGTGTTAGGGCTCATAAACGCGTGTTAGGGCTCATAAACGCGTGTTAGGGCTCATAAACGCGTGTTAGGGCTCATAAACGCGTGTTAGGGCTCATAAACGCGTGTTAGGGCTCATAAACGCGTGTTAGGGCTCATAAACGCGTGTTAGGGCTCATAAACGCGTGTTAGGGCTCATAAACGCGTGTTAGGGCTCATAAACGCGTGTTAGGGCTCATAAACGCGTGTTAGGGCTCATAAACGCGTGTTAGGGCTCATAAACGCGTGTTAGGGCTCATAAACGCGTGTTAGGGCTCATAAACGCGTGTTAGGGCTCATAAACGCGTGTTAGGGCTCATAAACGCGTGTTAGGGCTCATAAACGCGTGTTAGGGCTCATAAACGCGTGTTAGGGCTCATAAACGCGTGTTAGGGCTCATAAACGCGTGTTAGGGCTCATAAACGCGTGTTAGGGCTCATAAACGCGTGTTAGGGCTCATAAACGCGTGTTAGGGCTCATAAACGCGTGTTAGGGCTCATAAACGCGTGTTAGGGCTCATAAACGCGTGTTAGGGCTCATAAACGCGTGTTAGGGCTCATAAACGCGTGTTAGGGCTCATAAACGCGTGTTAGGGCTCATAAACGCGTGTTAGGGCTCATAAACGCGTGTTAGGGCTCATAAACGCGTGTTAGGGCTCATAAACGCGTGTTAGGGCTCATAAACGCGTGTTAGGGCTCATAAACGCGTGTTAGGGCTCATAAACGCGTGTTAGGGCTCATAAACGCGTGTTAGGGCTCATAAACGCGTGTTAGGGCTCATAAACGCGTGTTAGGGCTCATAAACGCGTGTTAGGGCTCATAAACGCGTGTTAGGGCTCATAAACGCGTGTTAGGGCTCATAAACGCGTGTTAGGGCTCATAAACGCGTGTTAGGGCTCATAAACGCGTGTTAGGGCTCATAAACGCGTGTTAGGGCTCATAAACGCGTGTTAGGGCTCATAAACGCGTGTTAGGGCTCATAAACGCGTGTTAGGGCTCATAAACGCGTGTTAGGGCTCATAAACGCGTGTTAGGGCTCTTAAACGCGTGTTAGGGCTCATAAACGCGTGTTAGGGCTCATAAACGCGTGTTAGGGCTCTTAAACGCGTGTTAGGGCTCATAAACGCGTGTTAGGGTTCATAAACTCGTGTTACTATTCCTGCTTTACGCGTCAGTTTTCAAACGTCAATAACTTTTGAACCGTAAGTCCGTTTTAGTCGTATGACCTATCGTTGGAATCGTAAGAGAGTCTAGTTTCTTGTAGTAACACTCTTTTTATATGAATCTTTGGTCATTTCTAAAAAGGTCGAGTCGAATGAGTTCTTCTCTTACACGTTAATGTTGGAAAGGCGTTTAGGGTTTGGGACTTGACCTAATTGTGCTAAACCAACTTGTTTATGATTGTAGAGTTGACATTATGATATATTGATGTATAATTATAGGTTTTGGACGAGTGGACCGTAATACTCGCCTGTAATCTTATACTAGCTTCTTTATCGGACAAGGTGAGTTTCGTATCTCCCTACTCGCTTGAGATCCGGGCTGAAAAGTGTAAACCTGGCGTGTTTACTTGCATTTATTGATTGATTGATTGATTGATTGTTTTAATTGTTGGATTGGTGTGATGGTTCCTTTCGTTTGATTGGTTAAATTGGTTTGAGTATTGAATTGTTGAGATAATTATCACGTTTGATTGACTTAGTTTATATTTGTTAAGTATCTAGTAATATTAGGATAGATGTACATACATGAAAGTCGGTTATGCCTTCGTCGGGTTTTAGATGTGGTGGGAAGGCTGCGGGTGACCCTATATATAAGCATCTGAGACTCGAAGGAAGTAGAATCCTCTGAAGTATATGTACGTATAGTTGGTTTGAATTGTGGTTAGTGGCCTATGGTTGTAGAATGTTGATTATTGGATTAAGATCGACTATTATTGATTGTTAGTTTATGATTCATCATATGTTGATTGACTTGGTTTATGTTTTGGTTAAGTATTAATGGCTGATGTTGATGAATGGTGATTATCGGTTTATGATTGACGATTATTGATTGATGGCCCAGGTTTGGCGAATATTGATTATTGATTCATATTCATCGTATATCGATCGTTGGTTTATGATTTATGCATTTACATTTGATTGTAAGCATTGCATACATTACTGTTGGACCCTCAGCAGGGGATTTGCCGGCATCCTGGTGCATAGATGTATGCACCCATTTTGGATGTAGTCTTGACCCCGAGTATATAGACATATATATCTCGATGATTTTGAGATACAGCCTTGTCCATTGCGATGGCAGAAGGGTATCGTTGCATACGTGATTGAAGGTCACGCTTAGGATAGGCATGTTTGCTTATTCATACATTTGGCACTTACATTGATACGCACATCATTTGTGCATTCTCATTACACATTTACTTGTCTTGTGTAATCTTGTTGTTGGGCGATGTTGTGTTATGTAGAGGCTCACTGTAAGTCATGTCTAGCCTCTATTCTTTATGTCGATTATTGATGTTGGTTCTTTACGAACCATTACTACGAACTCACCAACCTTGTGTTGACTATGCTTAGTACACTTTTCAGGTATCCAAGTTATTCCAAGGCATGGAGTTTGACTGATTTGTTTAGCTTGCTGTTGAACCCGGACTGGACTGATATGGATCAAGGATCCATTTGCCTTATGTTGCATTGTATTTAGGATTGATAGCCTTCTTTTGTTGTCGTTTGTAATCTTGATGTTTACTCGCTCCTGTTGTATTTTGAGACTTGTTCCCCTTATTGTATGGATTCACTGAATCCTTTAATTGCATTTAGTTGTTCTATTGTAATTCCACCTGGTGCTATGTGATTTCCGTGATATTCCGAGCCTCGGCTTGGGGTGTTACAGAATGGTGGCCCATGCGTGGTCGTAGAGAATTAGGCGGTTTGACCTAGACTACGGCTTAAGTTAAAACTCTTCATATAGCATGCATGGTTAGGAAATTCGTGTGCAATGTGAAATATGTGAATCCCCTTGTGAGTTCGTAGTTAAGACCACTTATGTGATGGCTTGAATTCAACGTGATGAATGTAGAATGGATACAATGTGGTTAATGTGTGCTTTGATTGAATTTGATTGTCATTAATATGGATTGTTGTTATTGATTGGTGCTAGTTTGATAATTTAGAGCAAAATGAAGTTATGTTATTAACTTAGTATAATATGGTGGCAACCCTAAAAGAACCCGATCAACTCTTTTATGGTCACCCAATATTATAACAAGTTAATAACATCATGGATTGCGCATGCTTGGCTTAGAGTATAATAAGGAACCGATATGCTTAATGGGAGTTGATTAGGTGGAGGGTTAGCCGTTGGTACACCCTGTATACATACCCGGTCAATAACTAGAGAGCATATCGAATTCGGATTATACTTTAAATCACTCGTGTTAGTGACTTGTTTTAGTTGCTTGTAATGAGATGTGTTTAATACGAGTAATTGGTTTTGACAATGGTAAATTGTTGTGAACTTAGCACGAAAACATGATAGATAACGATTATAGAGAACTTTGATATACTGTCCTTAGTGTAGTAATGTGAAACACGTAGGGTATGTGGTATGATAACATGATATATGACAGTTAATTGAGAATAATTATGTGTTGGCCTTAGTAAGAAACATTGAACATGTGTAGTGTGTCGACGTTAAAACACTCACTAATAAGGCGGTTAACATGAGAGAAACTGTGAAGCTAACCCCCGGGTCATAAACTCTAGAACTACTACTATTATTGGATTTAGTGGTGGAATGACATGTTGACTAGTATGATTTAGTAACATATATGTTATGCATGTGTGATGTGTATGTATGTATGTATGGCCCGTAGTGGTCAAGTTGAAATCGTAAATGCTTTTGTTGTAATTTGACTTAAACGGGTTGATAAACGGTTAGGATACAACGTGATAGATGTGTTGATATGCACCCTAAGAGAGTATCGAGGTTGTAAACATCCTAACTCATATGTATTATAAACGAATGATTTTCCAACACTAATAATGTTAATCGTAATCGGTGAACAATAGGGATATGTTGCTTAATGGTATGTGAACTTAAAAACGTATGAGGCCTAGCTAAACTTGATTGCATGCGGGTTATGGGATAACTGGTAGTGCACGTGTAAAAGGTATTAGTAGACGGGCGATTGTAGGAATGAGGTTAACAAGTTAGTTTTATTGTATGATATATTGACACGATTACATGAATTAAAGATAACCAATGGCAATGAACTTGACATGATAAAATAATAAGTAACAAATTTCATAGGATTCTAACACTCTTACCTTAGTGTAATAACATGAAATGAGTATGTTATATGGTATGAGAGCATTAACTACTTGTGTGACTAATATGTGAGCATTGTGAGGCTAACTTTCGGGTCAACGCGTTACTTACTTTGTAGAAAATGGTGAGACCAAGAAGGAATGCGACTAGCCATAGCGATGAGCCGGATTTAGCAACCGTGATTGCCCAAGCCGTGGTAAACGCCATACCTACTATCGTAGCCCAAGTCACGGCAAGCCTCCAAGGAAACAATGAGACGCGTGGAACTAGAGTAATTATGGGTGACGAGAAGGTGGCGGGTAGAGCCTCATCAAAAAGGAAAGAAATCGGAGAACCTAGTGAGGCAAGGAAAGCGGGCAGGTGTGACCCCAATGGTCATAATAAGGGTAGATTCAGGGCGGCGATGGACCCGGTGAGGAAAGCTTATGTTGGACCTCATCCGTTATGTGAAAGATGCATCAATCACCACACCACCGACGTTCAATGCAGGGCGTGTTTTAATTGCAACCAAGTTGGCCACACGTCCAAGAATTGTAGAGCCCCGAGAACGGGCCCAACGAACGTGACTCCTATTCATGTCGTCCCTCCCCAAGGTAATCAACAAAAAGGCGAGTGTTTTGGATGTGGTAGTCGTGCACACTACGTGAAAGATTGTCCGAAATGGATCGGACAACAAGCTGAAGTAGCAGAGCCGGCAAGGAAAACTTACTTAGGATCTCACCCCTTGTGTGGAAGGTGTAATCGCCATCACTCTCCCACTAACCAATGTGGGACTTGCTTTAATTGTAATCGGCGCGGGCACTTAGCTGGGAATTGTAGAGCACCGATAGTGGCACCATTGAATGTAGTACCCCTTCAAACCATTCATCCCCAAGGCAACTTTCCATGGAGTACGTGCTTTAAATGTGGAAGCCCTGATCACTACCGAAATAATTGTCCGCAATGGATCGGACAACAAGTTGAAGTGGCGATTCCTCGTAATCAACTACAAATAGTCATTTATAACCAAAGCCGTGGCCAGCAAGACCATCAAGTTCAACTTCGTAGCCGAGCTTTTGCAGAAAATGGCAGAGGAGACCAAAGTAATCCTAACGTTGGTTAAGGTACACTCCTCTTAATGGTTGTTATGTTACGACACTATTCGATATCGAAACCGACTATGAATCTCGTTTATTCTAACGTTACTCCTTTGAGTTACATTCGTTCGTGTGTTTTGGAATTATATGTTTGCAATTTTGAATGTTTAGCGACTCACTGACTAAATTTGCTCAAATATCCCGTGTATCTATCTCGACTCTAAAAGACGACAAAACTCCTCACGTACTGGGCGCCGTATGATATAAAGATTCTTGATGAAAAAGTGAGTGTAATCTGAATGCCACCGAGTGAGACAGTTCTAAAGTTGCGTAGTAGGGTTACTGGTGTAAAATATCTAACGGTAGGATTCTTAGGGTTCCGTGTAAGTCTTCCAACTTAGGCGTCCTTAGAGCTACCGTCCCAAGAATCTGAAAGCTAACGTCATCCTTGTTAATCTTGAGTCTCCCGAGGACTTTCCGGGTGACTTACCGGGCTTGTCCCATCTCGATAACTTAAATTTCGTATATGCTTAACGTCCTAACATCGCGCGCGTAGTCAAAACCCTTATAGGCTTCTGAGACGTGAATAAGCGTGTAGTGAAAGACGGGAGAGAAATTGGAAGAGAAACGAATTGGAATGGACTTCGCCGTGAAGTCGCCGACGACACGAAGTGATCATGATATGATGAAACCGGTAAAATTTGACAACTGGGCAAGTTAGTATGTAGAAGAAATGGGTTAAGTACACGAAGATTCGATTTCTGTCCTTCCAGATAAGGGAAGTCGCTTAACTCCAATGCAGGGAGCCATCCAATGAACAGCGGGCACTCAAACCGACTTGAGACTTGATCACATGTGAAGATAAGGTACTTATATCCATGACGGAAATCCTGTACAATGACGGTTGTTACGCGAGTATTCGAATGTCACTAACCGAAACACTAAGTAGTAGAGATGTTATTCTCCACTGGGACGAACCAAGAAGCAAGGAAAGCCAAAGCAACGGGTCAGGATTTCTAATAAGAACGACAAGAACAACTTCTCAAGCTAAGAGGATAGCCCAGCTAGCTCACATGCTAAGTAAGGAGTATGCCGATGTGAGGCTGAGACCGTTAGAGTTGAAAGTGGGTGACTTGGTACGTTTGAAAGTATCACCGTGGAAAGGCGTCATCCGATTCGCGAAGCGAGGCAAACTCGGGCCGAGGTATAATTGTCCTTTCAAGATCCTCGAAGAGGGTTGGAAAAGTTGCTTATCGAATAGAATTGCCACAGGAGCTTAGCGGTGTACATGATGTGTTTCATATTTGCATCCTACGCGAGTGTTTGGCGGACTCTACACATCATATGCCTATGGACGAGATTAGGGTTGATTCGAATTTGAATTTTATTGAAGAACCGGTAGAGATCTTGGACCGCCGCGTCAAGAAACTCGAGAGTAAGCTCTATACGATTGATAGGGTTAGGTGGAAACGCTAGGCGTGGAGCCGAGTTCAGTTGGGAGCGAAAGGATTACATGAAGTCTAAGTATCCGCATTTTTTTGCTAATTAGGGTTTTGTTGAATTTCGGGACGAAATTCTTTCAACGGGGGAATAATGTAACATCCGTGAATTTTGACCCGTTGACTTTTTGTGTAATTTGACTAACAAACTTGTTGAATGAAATAATTGAGCCATTTGTGATTATATGACTATGTGGTATGTTAGTCGGGTCGTTAAATTGTGTAATCGTTTGTAGATTGGCTTATGGGAGAAACGGGTCGACCCATGGGTTGTCCATGACCCATGAGCCATCTAGTTACCCAACCTCCCCCCTTTAGCCTTTCATTCTTACCTTTCTATCTATACTTCCTTTTTCCTCTCAAGCAAAAGCAAACCCACCTCTAGATTTTCTTCATACTTGCAACCACTCGGTGTTTGGGACTTGGATTCACTTGGAAATCACTAACATCTTCATCATTCATATCATCATATCAAAGAATTAGAGTTCAAAGTCAAGAATCTCCATATATAGTCAAATTCGGATTTAAAGGCATTTGTGGAAGAATTTGTAAGTTAAAACTATCTCATATTAGTCATTTTATGTTGATAAACATGTTTCTAGTAAAACCCAAACGTTTTGTGCCTTGAATCGAGTCAAAATCGGATTAGAATCCCTTGAGTTTCAAGCCGCATGAACAGTAGCACGGGTTAGGGTTCAAACGCGTGTTAGGGCTCATAAACGCGTGTTAGGGCTCATAAACGCGTGTTAGGGCTCATAAACGCGTGTTAGGGCTCATAAACGCGTGTTAGGGCTCTTAAACGCGTGTTAGGGCTCATAAACGCGTGTTAGGGCGTGTTAGGGTTTCTAAACACGTGCTAGGGTTCCCAAACGCGTGTTAGGGTTCATAAACTCGTGTTAGGGCTCTTAAACGCGTGTTAGGGCTCATAAACGCGTGTTAGGGCTCTTAAACGCGTGTTAGGGCTCATAAACGCGTGTTAGGGCGTGTTAGGGTTTCTAAACACGTGCTAGGGTTCCCAAACGCGTGTTAGGGTTCATAAACTCGTGTTACTATTCCTGCTTTACGCGTCAGTTTTCAAACGTCAATAACTTTTGAACCGTAAGTCCGTTTTAGTCGTATGACCTATCGTTGGAATCGTAAGAGAGTCTAGTTTCTTGTAGTAACACTCTTTTTATATGAATCTTTGGTCATTTCTAAAAAGGTCGAGTCGAATGAGTTCTTCTCTTACACGTTAATGTTGGAAAGGCGTTTAGGGTTTGGGACTTGACCTAATTGTGCTAAACCAACTTGTTTATGATTGTAGAGTTGACATTATGATATATTGATGTATAATTATAGGTTTTGGACGAGTGGACCGTAATACTCGCCTGTAATCTTATACTAGCTTCTTTATCGGACAAGGTGAGTTTCGTATCTCCCTACTCGCTTGAGATCCGGGCTGAAAAGTGTAAACCTGGCGTGTTTACTTGCATTTATTGATTGATTGATTGATTGTTTTAATTGTTGGATTGGTGTGATGGTTCCTTTCGTTTGATTGGTTAAATTGGTTTGAGTATTGAATTGTTGAGATAATTATCACGTTTGATTGACTTAGTTTATATTTGTTAAGTATCTAGTAATATTAGGATAGATGTACATACATGAAAGTCGGTTATGCCTTCGTCGGGTTTTAGATGTGGTGGGAAGGCTGCGGGTGACCCTATATATAAGCATCTGAGACTCGAAGGAAGTAGAATCCTCTGAAGTATATGTACGTATAGTTGGTTTGAATTGTGGTTAGTGGCCTATGGTTGTAGAATGTTGATTATTGGATTAAGATCGACTATTATTGATTGTTAGTTTATGATTCATCATATGTTGATTGACTTGGTTTATGTTTTGGTTAAGTATTAATGGCTGATGTTGATGAATGGTGATTATCGGTTTATGATTGACGATTATTGATTGATGGCCCAGGTTTGGCGAATATTGATTATTGATTCATATTCATCGTATATCGATCGTTGGTTTATGATTTATGCATTTACATTTGATTGTAAGCATTGCATACATTACTGTTGGACCCTCGGCAGGGGATTTGCCGGCATCCTGGTGCATAGATGTATGCACCCATTTTGGATGTAGTCTTGACCCCGAGTATATAGACATATATATCTCGATGATTTTGAGATACAGCCTTGTCCATTGCGATGGCAGAAGGGTATCGTTGCATACGTGATTGAAGGTCACGCTTAGGATAGGCATGTTTGCTTATTCATACATTTGGCACTTACATTGATACGCACATCATTTGTGCATTCTCATTACACATTTACTTGTCTTGTGTAATCTTGTTGTTGGGCGATGTTGTGTTATGTAGAGGCTCACTGTAAGTCATGTCTAGCCTCTATTCTTTATGTCGATTATTGATGTTGGTTCTTTACGAACCATTACTACGAACTCACCAACCTTGTGTTGACTATGCTTAGTACACTTTTCAGGTATCCAAGTTATTCCAAGGCATGGAGTTTGACTGATTTGTTTAGCTTGCTGTTGAACCCGGACTGGACTGATATGGATCAAGGATCCATTTGCCTTATGTTGCATTGTATTTAGGATTGATAGCCTTCTTTTGTTGTCGTTTGTAATCTTGATGTTTACTCGCTCCTGTTGTATTTTGAGACTTGTTCCCCTTATTGTATGGATTCACTGAATCCTTTAATTGCATTTAGTTGTTCTATTGTAATTCCACCTGGTGCTATGTGATTTCCGTGATATTTCGAGCCTCGGCTTGGGGTGTTACAATATAAAGTATCAAATTTTTCTAAAAAATTGATAAATGTATTTTCCAAAGAAAATCTTGTTACCTTTTTTAATTCCCGAATATAAAAAAATCCCTTAATTAATTAATAAACATTAAATTAATTCAAGAGGTATATGAAAGGGTATTAGGCAAGTATTAGGCTTTTACATTGCTGTGAACTTTTTTTTTATCGAAACATTGCTGAGTGAGTGTAATATATATTTTTTTTGAAAGGTGAATTTCGCTTGAAACTTCGTGTCGCGATTCGACAGCGAGGTCTAGCATACGTTGTCTTAACCGGGTCCGCGCTAGAGAGCTCCTTCGAAGTAGAAATGCCTATTTCAAATACCCGATGGGGAAAAACCCCCTACTAATCCGCCCGAAGGCACGACGATTAATAGGGGTAAACCCTGCCCCTCAGACTTGAACCTGGGTATACCCAAGCCAAACCCTCATAAAAGGACTACCTATATCTCAAAGTTGGTGGAATGGAGATTCGAACCTGAGACCTATAGGTCACCAGGGAAACTCCAAACCACTCCACCAACTCATCATTGATGAGTGTAATATAATTTAGATAATAAAGTTTTTAAAGCGTTGGAAAGTAGAGCTTGAAAAGACCGTGTCCGTACGTCTTCTTCATCAATCTGAATGAATTAAGTTGTTGGTCAGTCTTTTTGATCTTCCTCGTACGTCTTGCTGTTTTTCTTGGCTTATTGTTATTTTATTTTTCATTCTTTCATATGGGTACGTCTGACAACAAGTTTAAAAAAAAAGCTACTGTGTTTAAGAATAAATAAATGATAAATGTGATTAATTTGTCTGGCCTACAAATATGGTGTTAACATGATCGAGAGAGAATAAACTTTGTTCAATTATCATGCATGTACAGCATCAGATAACCCTAAAAGTTAGTCTTATGTATCATTGCTCATTTAAGAAAAAGTAATGTTTGAATATGGTTTTCAAAAATGACCGGGTTTCCGTGAACAGGAGTGGGTAACATGCCGTGAGTTCAATATTTGGCGTTCAAAATAAAAAGTCTCTATAAGTATTTAAAATGAAAGGAACTTGAATATATAAGTCCTAGCAGCTTTTTTTTCTGAATAGCTAAATATTACATCAATCCTAAACTACCCCAAATATTACAAACTACGCCTCAGGGTTAGAGGCATAAGGGGCAGCCCAATACTATAAATTCGTCCCCAAGAGGACTAGTCTTAGTCAGCGCCACATCAGCAAAACACCATCTAAAGACTAATCCCTCTAAACCAACCCAATAATGAGGACTAGTCTTGGATCCATTTTTTATTTAATTCTACACTTTCAAATTTGAAAAAATAAAGAAGAAAAAAGCATAAACAACTCGTTCCCATACAAGGACGAATCCAAGGACGAGTCGAACCCAATGGTGTTCACTCGTCCTTGGATGGCGGACGAGCAAGGAGGAGTGGAGAACGAGTTATATTGGGTACCCTCTAAGCCTTTACCAAATGGGCTAACCCCACATTGACGAGTAGCTTTTGAAAGTGCACGTGACTTACGAAAATATAAAATCCAGCTACTTGCCAAATACATTATACTAACAAAAGTGCCAACTACAGAATAGTTTTGTCAAACATACCCATATTTTGGCTTCTAGATTTAAGGTGTTTGTGCATGGTGGTTTTACAAATTCAGTTTTTTTTTTCCCTCTTTTAATGTGATGTGATTTATATTGTGTTGGTGTGTTTAATTGTTAACAGGTTATCACTAGTAAGAGTTTAGTCAGGCATTTTGTTATACGGGCTGTGGTTAAATATGGAGACATATACTTCAACAATGATTAGTTTAGATGGTTCTAATTACCCATTGTGGAAATCTAGGATGGAGGATCTTATCTATATCACGGGATTCCATCAACCTGTTTTTTGTCGTGAAAAGCCTGTAGGCAAGACGGATGAAGAACGGAACCTGTTACATCGTCAGGTTTGTGGGTATATTAGACAATGGGTGGATCAAAACGTGTTAAATCTTGTTAGTGGGGAAGTAAATGCTCGCACTTTATGGTGTAAGCTTGAACAACTCTATGCCCAAAAGAACGGTGATAGTAAATTGTTTTTGATTAAACAACTAATGGGTTTGAGGTACCGTGATGGAACTCCAATGTTGGATCACTTGAATTGTTTTCAAGGAATTGTCAACCGACTTTCTGAAATGGGTGTTACATTTGATGAAAAAGTTCAAGGATTGTGTCTTCTTGGTACCCTGCCAGATTCATGGGGACTATCTGGAATTTCGTTGTTAAACTCGGCACCAGCTGGTGTTATTTCAATGGAGTTGGTTAAGGAAAGTCTTTTAAATGAGGAGGTGAAAAGAACTTCAAAGGTCACGAATTTTCTTGACGTGTTTAATACTTGAGATTTGTATGTCATTTTGTGTTGCCCATTAAATCTGTTGAATAGGTTCCTCGTGATGAGAACCTTTATAAACAGATACGGAAAACTATATTAAGACCCTCAATCATCTTACAGGCTAGATTGAAGAAAGAACAAGAAGAGAAAGAGCAAAAAAGGAAGGAAAAAGCAGAGGCACATCTGTATACTATTATAAAGGTTACAAATTTCCATTACTTCCTCATAATCTTGAGCTTCATACGTCAGTTTTTGCCTTACCTAATACTTTTATGTGAGTAGGTTGCTCATGATGAGAATCTTCATGAACAGATAGGGAAAAATATATTTTTTGATCTAGTGGATCATGATAAAGTTTGTAGTTTTCGTATCCGAAAGCAAACCCCGTTTTCAAGGTACTATCCCTCTCTACCGACTCACTTTCTTATTCTAGATAACGTTATCTATGTATTGAAATGAGTTTAATTCCAATAATTTCCAAATTTTGTTTTTCAGGAGGAAGTAGCCAAAGAATTGGGTATACCCGTGCAATGTCAACGTTTCTGGCTTTGGGCTAAACGAAATAATTGTACTTACCGCCCAAATCGTCCATTGACTACTCTAGACGAAGCCCAGTTTGTATGTACTTCTAATATTTTATATAAATTCCACTAGTTTAGTATTTATTTTAAATGAATGGCTATTTGCTTAAAACGGCAACCCACTTTTGTCTGATGTTGATAACAATCTTTTTATCACTTACAAAACGACTCTAGGTTTCTAAAAGCTTGCTAAAAACTTTGAACTATTAAAGGGAACATGACCTTGTTATATATATAGTGACGTAGTCGAAATACGTGGACGAAATCAACAGCCGTTGAATCGAAAATGTCCTGGGCTAAAAAGCCACAAAATAAAAGATTAATAAAACTTGATATCCTTCTCAAACATAACCAGTGTTTAAATACAAATAGAAAATAACCATTCCTTGAAACTAGGAATATGGACCATCAAAAGAAAGCTTAATCGATTGGAAATAGGAACTAAATTAATAGTCATTAATCATGGTGACCCACCAGATCCTCTGCATCAGTCTCCTCCACCGCGAAAGAACTCGACCCCGAGTTCTCGTCTGGATATATTGTTGTATCAGCGTGAAACTCATATATGTCAGCCACATTGAAAGTGTTAGAGATACTCATAGAAGGGGGAAGCGCCACGACATACGCATTGTCATTAATCTTCTTGATGATCTTGAAAGGGCCATACTTTCGGGGCTGCAATTTGCTATAGGTACCGACCGGAAATCTTTCTTTGCGAAGAAACACCATAACTTCATCACCAACATTGAACAATTTGAGACGTTTATGGCGGTCAGCTGCTTCCTTATTCTTTGCACCCACAGCTTCTAGCCTAGTTTTGACAGCTTCTTTTTCTGCCTGTATGTCCCTTGCCATCTTCGTTGCGGTGGTGCTCACTCCAGGAGCACGAGGTAAAGTGATAAGATCAACGACATGACGCGGGGCTGTTGTGTATACAATAGCAAATGGGGCTTTGCCAGTAGCGCTATGGACAGCGCTATTATAAGCAAATTCGATCTGAGGTAAGGCAAGGTCCCATTGCTTAGGTTTGTCGCCACAGACGCTCCGTATCATGTTGCCTAAGGTACGGTTAGTAACTTCTGTTTGACCGTCGGTCTGTGGATGTGCGGTAGTGCTTCGGTTCAAAGTTGTCCCGAACATTCGCCACAAAGTAATCCAGAAGTGGCTCATGAACTTCGTGTCACGGTCAGATGTGATGGATTTGGGGACGCCATGTAGACGAACAATCTCGCGGAAGAAAAGCTTAGCAATATTGCTTGCATCAGCCGTTTTCTTGCAAGATATGAAATGTGTCATTTTTGAAAATCTGTCAACGACCACGAATACTGAGTCGACCCCCCGTTGTGTGCGAGGGAGTCCTAAGACGAAATCCATTGAAAGATCCTGCCATATATCATCGGGTACAGGCAGAGGCATATAAAGTCCCGTATTTTGTGATTGTCCCTTGGCAACTTGACACGTGTAGCACTTCTTGACGATGATTCCAACGTCCCGCCTTAAGCGAGGCCAATAATACCTAGCTTCCATACTCGCAAAAGTTTTATCGCGTCCTAAGTGACCTCCCATGCCTCCTCCATGCAAATCTCTGATCAATTTTTCCCGTAAGGAGGACGTGGGAATGCATAACAGATTGCCTTTGAAAAGATAACCGTCGCGAATATGAAAATCTTGACTTGATGTGCCCTTGCTACAGGTCTCCATAATTTCTTGAAAATCAGCATCATCCTTATATAAATCTTTCAGAGCCTCAAAACCCACAATCTCTTGAGATAAAGTCGTTAGTAGGGTTGCTCTCCGACTCAAAGCATCAGCGACTTTGTTAAGAGCTCCAGACTTGTGTTTGATAACGAAAGGAAATTTTTGTAGGAAGCTTACCCAACGTGCGTGCATCTTGTCAACCGTCTTCTGACTATTAATAAACTTTAAGGCTTGATGATCGGTGAACAAGACAAATTCTCTTTGAATCAAGTAGTGTTCCCATTGCTTCAAAGCTCTAAACACAGCATAAAATTCTTGGTCATAGGTGCTCCATTTTTGTCGTGCTTCACATAATTTTTCGCTAAAAAATGCAATTGGTTTTCTCTCTTGGGAAAGGACAGCTCCTACGCCCACTCCACTAGCGTCACATTCAACCTCAAAGACTTTGTCAAAATCTGGTAATGCTAAAACGGGGGCGGTGCACAACTTGTCTTTAATCAGAGCAAAGCTATGATCCTGTTCGGGACCCCATTGGAATTTTCCTTTCTTCAAACATTCGGTAATAGGGGCTGTGATGGTGCTAAAATTTCGCACGAACCTCCGATAGAAAGTTGCGAGACCATGAAAACTGCGAACGTCCGAAACAGTCTGGGGGGTCGGCCACTCTTTGATTGCGCGGACCTTCCCCTCATCGACCTCAACACCGTTTTCTCCGACAACAAAGCCTAGGAACAAGAGCTTATTAGTACAGAAAGTACATTTCTGTAGGTTCACATATAGTTTGTTCTTTTGAAGGGTGTCGAGAACGCGTCGTAGATGCTCCAAGTGGTCTGGCTTATTCTTGCTGTAAATGAGAATATCGTCGAAGTAGACGACCACATATGAACCAATGAAGGGTCGTAGTACATGATTCATTGTCCTCATAAATGTACTGGGTGCGTTGGATGTTCCGAAAGACATCACTTTCCATTCGTAGAGACCGAAAGGTGTTTTGAAGGCTGTTTTCCATTCGTCTCCTGGTCTAATTCGTATCTGGTGATACCCACTTCGGAGGTCGATCTTCGAGAAAACACAAGCACCAGCTAATTGGTCCAACATGTCTTCCAACCGAGGGATAGGAAAACGATATTTAATAGTGATCTTATTGATTGCTCGACTGTCAATGCACATTCTCCATTGATTTCCTTTCTTGGGCACAAGGAGAACAGGAACTGCACACGGGCTTAGACTCTCGCGAATAAAACCTTTCTGTAACAGGTCTTCGATTTGTTTTCTTAAAATCTCGGTTTCCTGCGGGTTCATACGGTAATGAGGGAGGTTTGGTAAACTTGCGCCGGGAACTAGATCGATCTGATGTTGGATGTTTCGCATGGGGGGTAGTTTGTTTGGGAGATCTTCTGTGATCAAATCTTTGAAGTCACTTAGCAATTCGTTGACTTCATGGGGAATATCAGAATGTAACGTCTCTTCAGTTAAGAGACCTTTGATTACTATTGGGTACACGACGTCTGTGAGTTTCAAGGCTTCTTCCATGGCTTGTCCACTATCGGTGATGATTAAGAAATTATCACATTTCTTCTCTGTACTTTTCTCAAAGTGTAGGACGGGGGCCATGGCTATTTTGCGGTCACTCCATTTGAACAGCATGACGTTGTCTCTTCCCCGATGAGTAACATCGTTGTCATACTGCCAGGGCCGACCGAGTAAAACATGGCAAGCGTCCATGTCAATGACATCACATAACACGTCTTCTTTGTAATATTTGCCAATAGAAATAGGAACCTTACATGATTCGGTGACTCGAACTTGAGGCCCCTTCTTCACCCAACCAAGCGAATATGGTGAGTCATGTGGTTGTGCTGATAATTTCAAGTGAGCGGTCAATTTCTTTGAAACCAAATTTTCGCAGCTGCCATTATCCACAATTAGGTTGCATACTTTGCCTTTGATGGTGCAGTGTGATCTAAAAAGATTCTTTCGTTGCCCGTCATATTTTGGTGAGAAAAGGACGTGTTGGAGCACGATGTTTACCCTTTCTTCAGCTTCCTCCTCAGCGAATTCGGCCCCCTCGTACTCGTTTTCATGGTCTTCGCCTTCTACAAAACCAACAGTCTTACGGGAGGGACACTCGTTGGATCGGTGGCCAGACTGGCCACAACGGTAGCACTTGATTCCCGTCGGTCGTGCATACGGATTCGAGGGTTTTGCTTTGTCATCCTTTGGCAGGGGATTCGGGTGACGGGTCTGGTTGCCACCCGAGCTTGATGCACCCCCCTTTTCTTTACCGCTAAGATTGTCAACGGAGTCCGATTGGTTTGGAAATCGTCGATAAGTCGACGAGAAGGCTGAAGTACGGTTGGTTTTCTCCATGAGTTCGGCTTTTAGAGCTAAGCTTGAGGCTTCTGTTACTGTCCAGACTGTCTGAAGACCAATCTTGTCTTGAATGGAACCCTTTAACCCGTTAATGTAGCGAGCCACCTTCTGACCTTCTGTTTCTCCAAGTTCATTGCGTTCTGAGAGGCGTAAGAATTCTGTTGTATATTCGGCAATGGTCCTGGTTCCTTGAACACACCCGAGATACATCTTGTACAAGATTTGTTCATAGTCTTCTGGTAGGAATCGTTCCATCATTAGTTGCTTCATCTTCCGCCATGACTTAATAGGTGATCGTCTTTGTCTTTGACGTTGCAGTACTAGTTTGTCCCACCACACTGCTGCGGTGCTTTTCAAACGATAAGCCACCACCTTTATCTGTTTCCTCTCGGGCACCTCCATAACTTCAAAGAACCGATCGACTTCTATTTGCCAATCGAGGAACTCTTCCACACCCATTCATTCTCTCTTATCTTCCTCCTACCTGTGTTTGCCTCAACTCTGTGTCGTCTCAACTCTCCTCCTGGTCCCTGTTCTCCCCCTACCCTCAACTCAGTCCTTACCTTACTCCCCCACCCCATCCTCCTGCCTCCCCATTTTCTTTATCGCCGGCCCCCCCACCCCCCACCTTTATCTGTTTCCTCTCGGGCACCTCCATAACTTCAAAGAACCGATCGACTTCTATTTGCCAATCGAGGAACTCTTCCACACCCATGTTCCCATAGAAATAGGGAATATCGGCTTTAATTCTATAGCCTTGCTCATCACGGTTATTTCGGGGTTCTTCGTCTTCTTCTTCTTCTGAACTAGAATCACTGACAGTGTGGTTATTGTTGTTGCGGTTGTGTCGCGCTTGTTCACCTCCTCTATCTCTTCTTTGGTTATTTTCATTTAACAGGGTGGTGAAGTTGGTGGTTAGGGTTGTAAGGGCTGCAGTAAAGGCTGCTGTAATCCCTTCCAAATCCGCTCTTGTGAGAGGTTGTGGTGGTTGTTCTCCCGACATGACGTAGGGGTAAGGAAGCGGGAGAAGACCTCGCTTTGATACCAACTGACGTAGTCGAAATACGTGGACGAAATCAACAGCCGTTGAATCGAAAATGTCCTGGGCTAAAAAGCCACAAAATAAAAGATTAATAAAACTTGATATCCTTCTCAAACATAACCAGTGTTTAAATACAAATAGAAAATAACCATTCCTTGAAACTAGGAATATGGACCATCAAAAGAAAGCTTAATCGTGGCAGATGACTTTCAACTAGATTCTTACAGTCATGCTGTGTTGGAATTCGTCTGCCCAAGACACATATTAAATTGACGTGGCTAGTACGTGATGATCCAAGTCGGGTCATACCCAATAACAAGCTAGACAAACACTTATGATATTGATTTATAAGATATGATCTTTAAATAAATATCAATACTTGAAACATTTAGAAAGTGGTTTTCTAAATACTTGCACTTGAGCTATGTAAATAAATTATATGGATGATTTATTTTGAGAGAAATGTGAATATGTTTATTTGGCAAAATAAACACTTATATGTGTTGTGTATAATATGTAATATGTTACATAAGATATGTAACAAGTTATGTTGCAATTATATATACAAAATGTACAAATAAATGGTTTATAAATTTTGGCCACAAAATTGTTTGTGACTACCTCTTGGGGCCGGCCCCCCCCCCCCATGTGCATTTTGGTGTGTTGTTGATTCTACATAAACACTTGTCTTTCATACACAACACACAAGACTCATAACATAGAGTGTATCACAACTCACATGCTTTGGTAAGAAAAATTCTCTCAACTTCTCAAGAGCAAAAATACTCTCTCTTTTTCTCTTGGTATTTTCGGCATCAAGGAGGTCAAAAGGGAAGGGTTTACAAGTAATAATCCTAGCATAGTTTGGGTGTTTGTTGGAAGCTTGGGGTATACTAGCTTGAGGTTCTTCTAGGTTGAAGACTTGCCACTTCAAGATCACCATCTCCTTCATATCCACCTTCTCATAAGCTTGGAAGAAGGTAGTCTTCTAAAACACCCTATGGTTGTTGTTTTGTATGTATGCTATTCATATACATGGATCCTTATTGTTTGGGTTTTCTTTTAAAAGGTTAAACTTTGGTTTAACCACATATAACAAATTGAAATGGTTCAATTTTCCGCTGCGTTTTAATATTATAAGGATAATATTACTTTGATAAAAACCCAAAAATCCCAACAATGGCATCTAGAGCCGGTTATATGGATACATACATCAAAAGTTGATATTTTGTTTGGACAAAATCCAATGTTTTGGCCATTTTGGCAATGGCCGAAACTAATACACAAAAGGAGGTTCCTTTTTCTTGTGTATTTTAGTGTCACAACTTAGCCAAGAGACCTTGTGATTGTTTGTGATATGTGGATGTGTTTGTATTTTATTTAATTATTAAATGATTGTAATAGTTAAATAGGATTTTCTTCATTCATTTGGTTATGTAATCTATTTATTTCATTTGGTATGTAATCTATTTATTTCATTTGGTATGTAATAAGTAGATTAGTTGCATTTTTTCTTGTAAATGTAATCTCCAAGAAGAAGCATCAAAAGGTTTGGGGCTGAAGTTGGAGGCCAAATGAAGAGACCAGTGAGTTCCCACTGCGGCGCAGTGGGAGTATGTCAAACCCACTGCGGCGCAGTGGGGTTATGCAGCCGAGGACAGTGAGTTCCCACTGCGGCGCAGTGGGAGTATGTCAAACCCACTGCGGCGCAGTGGGGGATAATGCAGCCGAAGACCAGTGAGTTCCCACTGCGGCGCAGTGGGAGTGTATTAGACCCACTGCGGCGCAGTGGGTTATGCAAACCCATGCGGCGCAGTGAGTTCCCACTGCGGCGCAGTGGGAATATGTCAAACCCACTGCGGCGCAGTGGGGGTTTATGTAGCCGAAGACAGTGACTTCCCACTGCGGCGCAGTGGGAGTATGTCAAACCCACTGCGGCGCAGTGGGGGATAATGCAGCCGAAGACCAGTGAGTTCCCACTGCGGCGCAGTGGGAGTGTATTAGACCCACTGCGGCGCAGTGGGTTATCAAAATGAAGAAAATTGTTCAAATCACATCACAAAAGTTACTTGAAGCATTTGGATGCAAGATCAAGTGGGAGCTCAACTAACACAAAATTTTGTGTTACTTTGTCCCTTAGGTTGAGACCTTTTGACCCACTTGTTTCGGCTAACAAGTGTGGTCAAAATAGTTGGCTAATGTTGTGCACTTATTATTATGTTTGTCATGTTTGTTGGTTGTTTATTATTTTGTCATGTGGATGCTTAAAAACCAACAAACTAAAAGACACACATAAAGATTAAAATTGGTTTTAATATTGACATTAACTTGGTAAAATTAAAATGGGTTTTATTAAAAGTTAATGGTCACAATTATAAAAATGGATTTTATAAAAGAACCTTGAAATTTGGATTTCAAAATTCATTATGGTACATGGTTTTTAACTAGAATATAAAAACTCAAACGACCCTTTAAAAACAAGTTAAACGCCATCCTTTTATACAACACTTAATTATTCGGGAACTCTTTGTAGGATAAAGGTCACCTAACTACTTTGAGGGAACTTATAAGTTAAGGTAAATTTATTGTACTTATGGGATAAAGGTCACCTAACCACTAGTATAAGATAAATTTACATGTGTGTATAAGTAGGAAAACTTGATTTGGAAGCCATGTGATTAGGGTCACCGAAGCATGGTAACCAAAGGCGTTGATGGGATTAAACATGCCAACTTAATATAAGATATTAAACCGGTCCCATACCACTAGAAATTGCAAAGTGTTGCAATTGTCAAACGTTGACTACCTTGTTAATTTAGATCATGGGATAAAGGTCACCTAACCATCATTTAAATGTAACGTTGGATTCTAGGTTTTAATTATTAATTGTCCATGGGACATAAAAGGGTATTAACAATTAAAATTATATTTGATATCGAAAATACTAATAAAGAACTTTGTTAATCTTGTAGATGGCCGCTAACAATGCAATAAACCCCAACCAAAACGTCCATAATTTTCACTAAGATCCATCCTTGAAAAGGATCGTCTAAACCAAAACAACTTTGTGGATTGGTTTCGTAACTTGAGAATTGTTCTTAGGCAAGAAAAGAAATCCTATGTGTTAGACGATCCTATTCCTGATGAGCCCGAAGAAACTGAAGTTGAAGCCTATAATGATTGGGTTAAGTATGTCGAGGACTCCGTGCAAGTTAGTTGCATAATGTTAGCGAGTATGACTCCCGAACTCCAAAAGGAGTTCGAAAACCATGGGGCTACGACATGATTACCCAACTCAAGGAAATGTTCCAACAAAAGGCAAGGGTTGAGCGCTTCGAAACGGTTCGAGCACTTCATGCATGTCGCATGGATGATTCACAATCCGTCTCAACTTATGTTCTTAAAATGAAAGCTATATTGATCGCCTCGAAAGGCTAAATTGTCCCGTTTCAAATGAGCTAGCTACGGATATGATCCTTAACTCATTATCTAAGAGATTTGAAACCTTTGTGTTAAACTATAACATGAACGGATGGGACAAGACCGTTTCCGAGCTCCATGGGATGCTCAAAACGGCCGAGGCTAGTATGGGAAGAAAAGTTCAACCCGTTCTCATGATCAATGAAGGCGGAAACAAAAGGGCTAACTCCGGACCCAAGGCAAATGTTGCTAAGGGAAAGGGTAACAACAAAAGGAATTTCAAAGGCAAAGGAAAGGGAAAAATGGATACCCCAAAAGCGAAGAAGCAAAAGGTTACTGTCAATGACCCATGCTTTGAGTGTGGGGAGGTAGGACATTGGAAACGTAATTGTCCAACCTATCTCAAAGAGTTAAAAGCTAAGAGGGATGCAGGGCAAACCTCAGGTACAATATTTATGATATATATTGAGCTTAATACTGTTTTTTCTTACATATGGGTATTGGATACCGGATGTGGAACTCATATTTGTAATATGTTACAGGGGTTCATAAGAAAGAAGCACATCAAGAAGGGAGACATTAGTCTCTTATGGGCAATGGTGCATTGGTGCATGTTGAAGCCCAAGGAGACTATCTTTTGAAACTTCCAAATGGTTTGGAAATTGTATTGAACAATGTTTTGTATGCACCTAGTTTGACTAGGAGTATTATTTCTGTTTCCCGTTTAAGACATATTGGATATGATTTTAATTTTGTTAACAATGATATCCATGTTTCTATGAATGATGTATTTTATTTTAAAGCTATGCCTTTAAATGGTATTTATGAATTAGTTCATGAAAACCAAACATATGATAACTCAATGTACCAAGCTACCACCAAGAAACTTAAATTAGATTTAAGTGAAACCTATATTTGGCATTGTCGTCTTGGCCATATAAATAAGAATCGCATACTAACACTTCAAAAGAATGGTCTTTTGAAAACAAAATCAAATGATTCATTTAATGTATGTGAATCTTGTTTACAAGGCAAGATGACTAAAGCACCTTTCAAAGGCACTAATGAAAGGGCAAAAGATTTATTAGGTATCATACATTCGGATGTATGTGGTCCTTTTAAGCCAATGACTAGGAATGGTGAAAGATACTTCATTACATTCACCGATGACTATAGTCGTTACGGTTATGTATACTTATTAAAACATAAGAGTGAAGCTTTTGAAATGTTCAAAATTTTCAAGAATGAAGTAGAAAACCAACTCAGTAAGTCAATAAAAATTCTTCGTTCTGATAGAGGAGGTGAATACCTAAGTGATGCTTTTCAAGATCATCTTAGAAGTTGTGGGATTATCTCACAACTAACTCCACCTGGAACACCACAACATAATGGTGTGTCTGAAAGGAGGAATCGAACTCTATTAGATATGGTTCGTTCCATGATGAGCAAAAGCTCACTACCTCTATCATTTTGGGGTTATGCCATAATCTCTGCTGCCCGAATTTTAAATATGGCTCCCACCAAGAAAGTGGAGAAAACACCTTTTGAAATATGGCATGGAAGAGTTCCATCTTTATCATATTTAAAGGTATGGGGTTGTGAGGCTTATGTAAGACATGATGCCTCAAACAAATTAGAGCCCCGATCCACTAAGTGTATCTTTGTAGGATATCCCAAAGATGATTTGGGATATTATTTCTACAATCCTAATGAGCAAAATGTATTTGTTGCTCGAAAGGCTGAGTTCTTGGAAACTAAATTCCTTATGGAAGGAACTAGTTCCAGAACAGTGGAACTTGAAGAAGATCAAGAACCACTGACAGATACATACTTGGGTGACACTAGCATTCAACAAAAGGATGTTGAAGATGATCAAAGGGTTGATCAAGACACACAAAACGTTCGTAGATCTGGTAGAGCTACTTATCCACCTGAGAGATATGGATTTCTCGTGGATGAATGCTACATGGTAGTTTCTGATGAACCTACCACCTACCATGATGCTATGTCCAAATCAGATTCGGACAAATGGCTAGAAGCCATGAACGCTGAGATGCAATCCATGTATGACAACCAAGTTTGGGAATTGGTTGTTGAACCTCCTAATTCCAAAGTAGTTGGAAGTAAGTGGGTGTTCAAATTGAAACACGATATGCATGGAAACTTGAGTACTTATAAAGCTAGACTTGTAGCAAAAGGTTTCACTCAAACTCGAGGGGTCGATTATGATGAAACCTTTTCGCCTGTGGCAATGCTAAAGTCTATTAGGATATTATTTGCCATAGTCGCACATTATGACTATGAGATATGGCAAATGGATGTCAAAACCGCTTTTCTAAATGGATATCTTGAGGAAGATGTCTATATGGATCAGCCTGAAGGTTTGTCGATCCTAAACATCCTAATAAAGTATGCAAGTTAAAGAAATCAATCTATGGATTGAAACAAGCATCAAGAAGCTGGAATCGTCGTCTTGATGAAGAAGTCAAGAAATTTGGCTTCATCAAAAACGCTGATGAAGCTTGTGTGTATAAGAAGGCTAGTGGGAGCATCATTACTTTTCTAGTATTATATGTCGATGACATTCTACTATTTGGAAATGACATTCCAACCTTGGAAGGTGTAAAAGCCTGGCTTGGAAGTTGCTTTTCCATTAAGGATCTTGGTGAAGCCGCCTATATTTTAGGAATAAGGATCTATAGGGATAGATCAAGGCGCTTAATAGGTTTGAATCAAAGTGCATACATAGACAAGATCTTGAAAAGGTTCAAGATGGAAAACTCCAAAAAGGGTTTGGTGCCTATTCAAAGAGGAACTATATTGAGTACTTCTCAATCTCCTAGCTCAAAAGTTGAGCAAGAGAGAATGAGTGGAATCCCATATGCATCTGCTATAGGATCCATCATGTATGCTATGATATGCACGAGACCGGACGTGTCATGCGCTTTAAGCATGACAAGCAGATACCAGCAAAATCCAGGAGATAGTCATTGGATGGCTGTCAAATATATATTGAAATATCTTAGAAACACTAAAGATATGTTCTTAATATATGGATCTGGTGAGGAGGAACTCGTAGTAAAGGGTTACACGGATGCGAGTTTCCAAACTGATCGAGATGATTCTCGATCACAATCGGGGTACATATTCATTCTAAACGGAGGAGCTGTTTCATGGAAAAGCTCAAAGCAGGATGTGGTTGCGTTGTCCACTACAGAGTCTGAATACATCGCCGCTTCTTTGGCAGCACAAGAAGCTGCATGGTTGAAGAAATTCATTGCCGATCTAGGGGTTGTTCCTTCCATTCAAGAACCCCTAGAAATTCTTTGTGATAACGAGGGCGCGATTGCTCAAATCAAGGAACCTCGTGCACATCAAAAGACTAGGCACATTGAGCGGAGATTCAACTACATAAGGGATGAAGTTGAAAAGGGAAAGATATGTATTCACAAAGTTCACACCGATCAAAATGTTGCGGATCCACTCACGAAGCTCCTTGAAAGGCCCAAGCATGAGAGACATACTTGTGCCATGGGACTTCGATATTCTAGTGATTGGATTTGATCTATTTTATGTATTTGGATATCGGAACACTTGTAGTTATTAACACATTTATATGAATATTGGTATTTTGCATTTAAATTGTGTTATGTTCCATTTTTGCATGTTTAAATCCATGAATAAGTTAATTATTCTAAATGCCCGTAGTCGATCATATTTGTGGGAACAAATATGAATGTAAGATTATTATGAACTTGGATTGGTAGATATTCAAAAGGTTTTGAATATAGAGCAAAGTGTTGCTACCAAGGTTCATAGATATTTGTGGGATACAAATATTGGACTGACCTGCGATCAAGCATTACTACATGGAATTTCTATGATTGATCATAAGTAATCTTGAGTTAAAAGGCGAATATCATTGTATCCTCAGACCTGAGATACATATTGGGTCTTGATATTCACTGAATATTATACCTTGACTTAGCTCTTCGCTGTTCTGAAACATGGCAGTACATAAGACTAAGCTCAGGTATGATATAAGGTGATTGTGAAAGACGTATGTAGTCGAGATGGAATTTGTCCCTCTTATTCGTTGAGAGTTAGGTGTCTAAGGCCTGTTACAAAGTTAAATCAATAGAGAATGATCACTCTGTGTCTCTAAGATTTAACATGACATCTGTGACAAAAGGATAAATGATCGATTCACCTAAATCATTTCAAGTAAGGGACTTGAAGAGGATGATGTTATTGAATGGCACTAGTCCCCCCCCCCCCCCCCCCCCCCCCCCCCCCCCCCCCCCCCCCCCCCCCCCCCCCCCCCCCCCCCCCCCCCCCCCCCCCCCCCCCCCCCCCCCCCCCCCCCCCCCCCCCCCCCCCCCCCCCCCCCCCCCCCCCCCCCCCCCCCCCCCCCCCCCCCCCCCCCCCCCCCCCCCCCCCCCCCCCCCCCCCCCCCCCCCCCCCCCCCCCCCCCCCCCCCCCCCCCCCCCCCCCCCCCCCCCCCCCCCCCCCCCCCCCCCCCCCCCCCCCCCCCCCCCCCCCCCCCCCCCCCCCCCCCCCCCCCCCCCCCCCCCCCCCCCCCCCCCCCCCCCCCCCCCCCCCCCCCCCCCCCCCCCCCCCCCCCCCCCCCCCCCCCCCCCCCCCCCCCCCCCCCCCCCCCCCCCCCCCCCCCCCCCCCCCCCCCCCCCCCCCCCCCCCCCCCCCCCCCCCCCCCCCCCCCCCCCCCCCCCCCCCCCCCCCCCCCCCCCCCCCCCCCCCCCCCCCCCCCCCCCCCCCCCCCCCCCCCCCCCCCCCCCCCCCCCCCCCCCCCCCCCCCCCCCCCCCCCCCCCCCCCCCCCCCCCCCCCCCCCCCCCCCCCCCCCCCCCCCCCCCCCCCCCCCCCCCCCCCCCCCCCCCCCCCCCCCCCCCCCCCCCCCCCCCCCCCCCCCCCCCCCCCCCCCCCCCCCCCCCCCCCCCCCCCCCCCCCCCCCCCCCCCCCCCCCCCCCCCCCCCCCCCCCCCCCCCCCCCCCCCCCCCCCCCCCCCCCCCCCCCCCCCCCCCCCCCCCCCCCCCCCCCCCCCCCCCCCCCCCCCCCCCCCCCCCCCCCCCCCCCCCCCCCCCCCCCCCCCCCCCCCCCCCCCCCCCCCCCCCCCCCCCCCCCCCCCCCCCCCCCCCCCCCCCCCCCCCCCCCCCCCCCCCCCCCCCCCCCCCCCCCCCCCCCCCCCCCCCCCCCCCCCCCCCCCCCCCCCCCCCCCCCCCCCCCCCCCCCCCCCCCCCCCCCCCCCCCCCCCCCCCCCCCCCCCCCCCCCCCCCCCCCCCCCCCCCCCCCCCCCCCCCCCCCCCCCCCCCCCCCCCCCCCCCCCCCCCCCCCCCCCCCCCCCCCCCCCCCCCCCCCCCCCCCCCCCCCCCCCCCCCCCCCCCCCCCCCCCCCCCCCCCCCCCCCCCCCCCCCCCCCCCCCCCCCCCCCCCCCCCCCCCCCCCCCCCCCCCCCCCCCCCCCCCCCCCCCCCCCCCCCCCCCCCCCCCCCCCCCCCCCCCCCCCCCCCCCCCCCCCCCCCCCCCCCCCCCCCCCCCCCCCCCCCCCCCCCCCCCCCCCCCCCCCCCCCCCCCCCCCCCCCCCCCCCCCCCCCCCCCCCCCCCCCCCCCCCCCCCCCCCCCCCCCCCCCCCCCCCCCCCCCCCCCCCCCCCCCCCCCCCCCCCCCCCCCCCCCCCCCCCCCCCCCCCCCCCCCCCCCCCCCCCCCCCCCCCCCCCCCCCCCCCCCCCCCCCCCCCCCCCCCCCATGTGCATTTTGGTGTGTTGTTGATTCTACATAAACACTTGTCTTTCATACACAACACACAAGACTCATAACATAGAGTGTATCACAACTCACATGCTTTGGTAAGAAAAATTCTCTCAACTTCTCAAGAGCAAAAATACTCTCTCTTTTTCTCTTGGTATTTTCGGCATCAAGGAGGTCAAAAGGGAAGGGTTTACAAGTAATAATCCTAGCATAGTTTGGGTGTTTGTTGGAAGCTTGGGGTATACTAGCTTGAGGTTCTTCTAGGTTGAAGACTTGCCACTTCAAGATCACCATCTCCTTCATATCCACCTTCTCATAAGCTTGGAAGAAGGTAGTCTTCTAAAACACCCTATGGTTGTTGTTTTGTATGTATGCTATTCATATACATGGATCCTTATTGTTTGGGTTTTCTTTTAAAAGGTTAAACTTTGGTTTTAACCACATATATCACATTGAAATGGTTCAATTTTCCGCTGCGTTTTAATATTATAAGGATAATATTTTTTTTTTTTTTTTTTTTTTTTTTTTTTTTTTTTTTTTTTTTTTTTTTTTTTTTTTTTTTTTTTTTTTTTTTTTTTTTTTTTTTTTTTTTTTTTTTTTTTTTTTTTTTTTTTTTTTTTTTTTTTTTTTTTTTTTTTTTTTTTTTTTTTTTTTTTTTTTTTTTTTTTTTTTTTTTTTTTTTTTTTTTTTTTTTTTTTTTTTTTTTTTTTTTTTTTTTTTTTTTTTTTTTTTTTTTTTTTTTTTTTTTTTTTTTTTTTTTTTTTTTTTTTTTTTTTTTTTTTTTTTTTTTTTTTTTTTTTTTTTTTTTTTTTTTTTTTTTTTTTTTTTTTTTTTTTTTTTTTTTTTTTTTTTTTTTTTTTTTTTTTTTTTTTTTTTTTTTTTTTTTTTTTTTTTTTTTTTTTTTTTTTTTTTTTTTTTTTTTTTTTTTTTTTTTTTTTTTTTTTTTTTTTTTTTTTTTTTTTTTTTTTTTTTTTTTTTTTTTTTTTTTTTTTTTTTTTTTTTTTTTTTTTTTTTTTTTTTTTTTTTTTTTTTTTTTTTTTTTTTTTTTTTTTTTTTTTTTTTTTTTTTTTTTTTTTTTTTTTTTTTTTTTTTTTTTTTTTTTTTTTTTTTTTTTTTTTTTTTTTTTTTTTTTTTTTTTTTTTTTTTTTTTTTTTTTTTTTTTTTTTTTTTTTTTTTTTTTTTTTTTTTTTTTTTTTTTTTTTTTTTTTTTTTTTTTTTTTTTTTTTTTTTTTTTTTTTTTTTTTTTTTTTTTTTTTTTTTTTTTTTTTTTTTTTTTTTTTTTTTTTTTTTTTTTTTTTTTTTTTTTTTTTTTTTTTTTTTTTTTTTTTTTTTTTTTTTTTTTTTTTTTTTTTTTTTTTTTTTTTTTTTTTTTTTTTTTTTTTTTTTTTTTTTTTTTTTTTTTTTTTTTTTTTTTTTTTTTTTTTTTTTTTTTTTTTTTTTTTTTTTTTTTTTTTTTTTTTTTTTTTTTTTTTTTTTTTTTTTTTTTTTTTTTTTTTTTTTTTTTTTTTTTTTTTTTTTTTTTTTTTTTTTTTTTTTTTTTTTTTTTTTTTTTTTTTTTTTTTTTTTTTTTTTTTTTTTTTTTTTTTTTTTTTTTTTTTTTTTTTTTTTTTTTTTTTTTTTTTTTTTTTTTTTTTTTTTTTTTTTTTTTTTTTTTTTTTTTTTTTTTTTTTTTTTTTTTTTTTTTTTTTTTTTTTTTTTTTTTTTTTTTTTTTTTTTTTTTTTTTTTTTTTTTTTTTTTTTTTTTTTTTTTTTTTTTTTTTTTTTTTTTTTTTTTTTTTTTTTTTTTTTTTTTTTTTTTTTTTTTTTTTTTTTTTTTTTTTTTTTTTTTTTTTTTTTTTTTTTTTTTTTTTTTTTTTTTTTTTTTTTTTTTTTTTTTTTTTTTTTTTTTTTTTTTTTTTTTTTTTTTTTTTTTTTTTTTTTTTTTTTTTTTTTTTTTTTTTTTTTTTTTTTTTTTTTTTTTTTTTTTTTTTTTTTTTTTTTTTTTTTTTTTTTTTTTTTTTTTTTTTTTTTTTTTTTTTTTTTTTTTTTTTTTTTTTTTTTTTTTTTTTTTTTTTTTTTTTTTTTTTTTTTTTTTTTTTTTTTTTTTTTTTTTTTTTTTTTTTTTTTTTTTTTTTTTTTTTTTTTTTTTTTTTTTTTTTTTTTTTTTTTTTTTTTTTTTTTTTTTTTTTTTTTTTTTTTTTTTTTTTTTTTTTTTTTTTTTTTTTTTTTTTTTTTTTTTTTTTTTTTTTTTTTTTTTTTTTATGATCCTTTCAAAGAGGAGTTACGGTAGCCTCTTTTGCTCTCTGTCTGTGTGTGTTTTTTTCAATGGCAGGAAAAATGAATGGGCAGGGCTCAGGGGATTTGGTGGTTACCATGGGAGCCACTAGATTCTAAGTGATGATGACCTATATTTGTTTACTTTCTAGATTATCATTTTCTCTTGTTTTAGATTGTGTTTATTCTGTTTTCATGCTCTGTATCTAGGTCACCATTTGGATACTTCTCTTAAGCACCCTTTTTCGTTCAGGAGTTAAAATTTGAACCCATTGTCATGTGTGAACATGTTGACAAGAAGGTCACATACACACACACACACACACACACACACACACACACACACACACACACACACACACACACACACACACACACACACACACACACACACACACACACACACACACACACACACACACACACACACACACACACACACACACACACACACACACACACACACACACACACACACACACACACACACACACACACACACACACACACACACACACACACACACACACACACACACACACACACACACACACACACACACACACACACACACACACACACACACACACACACACACACACACACACACACACACACACACACACACACACACACACACACACACACACACACACACACACACACACACACACACACACACACACACACACACACACACACACACACACACACACACACACACACACACACACACACACACACACACACACACACACACACACACACACACACACACACACACACACACACACACACACACACACACACACACACACACACACACACACACACACACACACACACACACACACACACACACACACACACACACACACACACACACACACACACACACACACACACACACACACACACACACACACACACACACACACACACACACACACACACACACACACACACACACACACACACACACACACACACACACACACACACACACACACACACACACACACACACACACACACACACACACACACACACACACACACACACACACACACACACACACACACACACACACACACACACACACACACACACACACACACACACACACACACACACACACACACACACACACACACACACACACACACACACACACACACACACACACACACACACACACACACACACACACACACACACACACACACACACACACACACACACACACACACACACACACACACACACACACACACACACACACACACACACACACACACACACACACACACACACACACACACACACACACACACACACACACACACACACACACACACACACACACACACACACACACACACACACACACACACACACACACACACACACACACACACACACACACACACACACACACACACACACACACACACACACACACACACACACACACACACACACACACACACACACACACACACACACACACACACACACACACACACACACACACACACACACACACACACACACACACACACACACACACACACACACACACACACACACACACACACACACACACACACACACACACACACACACACACACACACACACACACACACACACACACACCCACACCCACACCCACACACACACACACACACACACACACACACACACACACAATAATCCACCCTATAAATGTAGGAAGTGAGACTCGAATCCTGGTGGATTTTCCCAGAGGTCAAAGACTTTACCAATGGGCCACCAACCTCATTGGTTAAAACTATTATTTTTATTTTCACTTTTTTTATAACCCATGGTTAAAACCCTTACCAATTTCTTCCTCCACTTTTTTATTTTCGTTTTATTATAACACAAAATTAGTTAAAACTATTATTTTTAATATAATTAAAACATTACATTCATAAAATTAAACATTAACAAATAAAAAGGACATTACTAAAAAAAAATATTATGCTACTAAATAAAAACACCATTATTAAATAAAAATAAACATTACACTAAGTACTAATACTATTACTCGACATCGCTATATCCGGGTGTCTCATAAAATGGTTTTGCAAACTCGGTTTGTAGATATTTTCAATACGTCATTTGAGCCGCGTAATCTTTTGGCGACAACCCGCGGGAATAGGCTTTGCCAAATACTTCATGGCATATGATATTTCAAAACGTTCCAACGCCGCACATTGTTTTTTGACCCAGCTCGTAATGCTTTGGGACTCTTTCGAACCGTTGATAAAAAAAAAAAAAAAAAAAAAAAAAAAAAAAAAAAAAAAAAAAAAAAAAAAAAAAAAAAAAAAAAAAAAAAAAAAAAAAAAAAAAAAAAAAAAAAAAAAAAAAAAAAAAAAAAAAAAAAAAAAAAAAAAAAAAAAAAAAAAAAAAAAAAAAAAAAAAAAAAAAAAAAAAAAAAAAAAAAAAAAAAAAAAAAAAAAAAAAAAAAAAAAAAAAAAAAAAAAAAAAAAAAAAAAAAAAAAAAAAAAAAAAAAAAAAAAAAAAAAAAAAAAAAAAAAAAAAAAAAAAAAAAAAAAAAAAAAAAAAAAAAAAAAAAAAAAAAAAAAAAAAAAAAAAAAAAAAAAAAAAAAAAAAAAAAAAAAAAAAAAAAAAAAAAAAAAAAAAAAAAAAAAAAAAAAAAAAAAAAAAAAAAAAAAAAAAAAAAAAAAAAAAAAAAAAAAAAAAAAAAAAAAAAAAAAAAAAAAAAAAAAAAAAAAAAAAAAAAAAAAAAAAAAAAAAAAAAAAAAAAAAAAAAAAAAAAAAAAAAAAAAAAAAAAAAAAAAAAAAAAAAAAAAAAAAAAAAAAAAAAAAAAAAAAAAAAAAAAAAAAAAAAAAAAAAAAAAAAAAAAAAAAAAAAAAAAAAAAAAAAAAAAAAAAAAAAAAAAAAAAAAAAAAAAAAAAAAAAAAAAAAAAAAAAAAAAAAAAAAAAAAAAAAAAAAAAAAAATATTATGCTACTAAATAAAAACACCATTATTAAATAAAAATAAACATTACACTAAGTACTAATACTATTACTCGACATCGCTATATCCGGGTGTCTCATAAAATGGTTTTGCAAACTCGGTTTGTAGATATTTTCAATACGTCATTTGAGCCGCGTAATCTTTTGGCGACAACCCGCGGGAATAGGCTTTGCCAAATACTTCATGGCATATGATATTTCAAAACGTTCCAACGCCGCACATTGTTTTTTGACCCAGCTCGTAATGCTTTGGGACTCTTTCGAACCGTTGATCGTCCAGAAGTCGTCGCATCCGATGAACTCGACAACCGACGGCTAACTTTGAGACTCCGTGCTCGCCTAATGGGGCCATCTGCAAACAAAGCCTTCAAAGCCAGATTCGACTTACCGGTCAGAGTCGACCTACATGGCATATTGTCAGCGGTCAAATCTACTGTCGGAGCCGACTTATGTTGGTGGTCATTCCAAAACTTGGACACATCCTTGATCATTTCATAACATTCTTCGTATAAAAACTTCTTTTCTCTGGTTTTTATGGTACAACTGATGAACGACGTCGTACACTTGTTTCTTATCGGCACCGCTTTGATGCTCATTAACCTTTTTAAACGCTGCCACAATATTTTGTTCCATTTTCCGTGCAGTAAGGTTTTTGTACGCGGTGCCTTTTTCGCTTTCTCGTTGAATCGTGCCAAACGTGACCCCAAAAAACTCCATCCGACATTGAGTTACCGACGTGTGGGTCTTTCGAAACAGTTGCCTGACATCTCGGCAACGTACAATACGTACTCGTCATCTATCCACAACCTTTTCTTAGGGGTTTTTTCTCCTTTCTTCTCGAAGTCCTCACTTCCTTGACTTCATCTTCCTCATCAGCCGACACCACACTATTTGGTAGGCTCTCGTTGTTGTTCACGGTACATTTTCTTTGTTGTTGTAGATCGAATATTAGTTGCTGTTGTTGATTCATTGCCACTCGTTAAATTTTGTCCCAATGTTGTGTTGTATTGACCCGTAATCGGATGGTAATTCATTATGTTGTAGTATGGTTGTGAATATGGGTTTACGAAACCATGTTCATAGGGTGTGTGAACTTGAAGGAGTGCTCGTTTGGCCTTGATTGGATGATGAGAATTCCGGTAACCAGTTGTTCTCGAGTAGTTGCCACATTTCGTTGGAGATTTGAAGACGAGGGTTGTTTTTGTTGTTTCCGACCATCGTAGTGTTGAATGAAATGGGTGTTTGGAGGAGTTTTTGCAGTAAGTTGTTGGATTTTTTTTTTTTTTTTTTTTTTTTTTTTTTTTTTTTTTTTTTTTTTTTTTTTTTTTTTTTTTTTTTTTTTTTTTTTTTTTTTTTTTTTTTTTTTTTTTTTTTTTTTTTTTTTTTTTTTTTTTTTTTTTTTTTTTTTTTTTTTTTTTTTTTTTTTTTTTTTTTTTTTTTTTTTTTTTTTTTTTTTTTTTTTTTTTTTTTTTTTTTTTTTTTTTTTTTTTTTTTTTTTTTTTTTTTTTTTTTTTTTTTTTTTTTTTTTTTTTTTTTTTTTTTTTTTTTTTTTTTTTTTTTTTTTTTTTTTTTTTTTTTTTTTTTTTTTTTTTTTTTTTTTTTTTTTTTTTTTTTTTTTTTTTTTTTTTTTTTTTTTTTTTTTTTTTTTTTTTTTTTTTTTTTTTTTTTTTTTTTTTTTTTTTTTTTTTTTTTTTTTTTTTTTTTTTTTTTTTTTTTTTTTTTTTTTTTTTTTTTTTTTTTTTTTTTTTTTTTTTTTTTTTTTTTTTTTTTTTTTTTTTTTTTTTTTTTTTTTTTTTTTTTTTTTTTTTTTTTTTTTTTTTTTTTTTTTTTTTTTTTTTTTTTTTTTTTTTTTTTTTTTTTTTTTTTTTTTTTTTTTTTTTTTTTTTTTTTTTTTTTTTTTTTTTTTTTTTTTTTTTTTTTTTTTTTTTTTTTTTTTTTTTTTTTTTTTTTTTTTTTTTTTTTTTTTTTTTTTTTTTTTTTTTTTTTTTTTTTTTTTTTTTTTTTTTTTTTTTTTTTTTTTTTTTTTTTTTTTTTTTTTTTTTTTTTTTTTTTTTTTTTTTTTTTTTTTTTTTTTTTTTTTTTTTTTTTTTTTTTTTTTTTTTTTTTTTTTTTTTTTTTTTTTTTTTTTTTTTTTTTTTTTTTTTTTTTTTTTTTTTTTTTTTTTTTTTTTTTTTTTTTTTTTTTTTTTTTTTTTTTTTTTTTTTTTTTTTTTTTTTTTTTTTTTTTTTTTTTTTTTTTTTTTTTTTTTTTTTTTTTTTTTTTTTTTTTTTTTTTTTTTTTTTTTTTTTTTTTTTTTTTTTTTTTTTTTTTTTTTTTTTTTTTTTTTTTTTTTTTTTTTTTTTTTTTTTTTTTTTTTTTTTTTTTTTTTTTTTTTTTTTTTTTTTTTTTTTTTTTTTTTTTTTTTTTTTTTTTTTTTTTTTTTTTTTTTTTTTTTTTTTTTTTTTTTTTTTTTTTTTTTTTTTTTTTTTTTTTTTTTTTTTTTTTTTTTTTTTTTTTTTTTTTTTTTTTTTTTTTTTTTTTTTTTTTTTTTTTTTTTTTTTTTTTTTTTTTTTTTTTTTTTTTTTTTTTTTTTTTTTTTTTTTTTTTTTTTTTTTTTTTTTTTTTTTTTTTTTTTTTTTTTTTTTTTTTTTTTTTTTTTTTTTTTTTTTTTTTTTTTTTTTTTTTTTTTTTTTTTTTTTTTTTTTTTTTTTTTTTTTTTTTTTTTTTTTTTTTTTTTTTTTTTTTTTTTTTTTTTTTTTTTTTTTTTTTTTTTTTTTTTTTTTTTTTTTTTTTTTTTTTTTTTTTTTTTTTTTTTTTTTTTTTTTTTTTTTTTTTTTTTTTTTTTTTTTTTTTTTTTTTTTTTTTTTTTTTTTTTTTTTTTTTTTTTTTTTTTTTTTTTTTTTTTTTTTTTTTTTTTTTTTTTTTTTTTTTTTTTTTTTTTTTTTTTTTTTTTTTTTTTTTTTTTTTTTTTTTTTTTTTTTTTTTTTTTTTTTTTTTTTTTTTTTTTTTTTTTTTTTTTTTTTTTTTTTTTTTTTTTTTTTTTTTTTTTTTTTTTTTTTTTTTTTTTTTTTTTTTTTTTTTTTTTTTTTTTTTTTTTTTTTTTTTTTTTTTTTTTTTTTTTTTTTTTTTTTTTTTTTTTTTTTTTTTTTTTTTTTTTTTTTTTTTTTTTTTTTTTTTTTTCTTTTTATTTTTGAGTTTTTTTTTTTATTTACTCTCATGCACGCAAATAATATGTTTCTCGTTTAGTCATTCAGCTTTCTTGAATGTTCATGAACTTATTGTTTGGGTATATCCGTCACCCAATCTATTTTTATCGCTTCCAAACGTTACCTCTTTTGATCTGTTAACCTACTCTGGTGGCCGCGACCCGCTATTTTCCATCTCTATAAAGTTTGAATGGTTTCCTCTCTTAGGTTGAGGCCTCCTTTAATAAATAGGACAAAATTTAAAGTTAGGATGAGTCTTTTAGATACCTAGGATCGGTGATACACAAATCGGGGGAGATAGACGAAGACGTGACACATCGGATCCAAGCCGGGTGGATGAAGTGGAGAGCAGCTACTGGAGTCATGTGCGACAAGAGGATCCCACTGAAACTGAAAGGCAAGTTCTACAGAGTGGCTATTAGACCGGCTATGTTATACGGTTCGGAATGCTGGCCGATGAAGAAAACCCATGCTTCCCGGGTGGAGGTGGCGGAGATGAGGATGCTAAGGTGGACTTGCGGGAAGACCCTATTAGACAGGATACCCACAGGAGTTTTTAGAGCCGAACTTGAAGTAGGGACCATCATTAACAAGCTAAGAGAAGGACGTTTGAGATGGTTTGGCCATGTTAGGAGAAGAGACCAAACAGCACCACTTAGGAGGGCGGAATCTATTGACGTTGACGGCATACGAAGAAGGGGAAGGCCTAAGATGAGATGGGAGGATCGAATAGCGAAGGACCTAAAAGAGCTTGGCTTGCGGGGGGACTTGGCGTTGGATAGGACTGCATGGAGAACTAGGATTAGAGTAGAGGATTAGGTTAGGGTAGGTTTTTAGTGTGACTAAGATAGACACTTTTTTCCATTTTGCCTTGCCCAAGGATGTTATTGATGGTTGGTCAAAGTAGTGGGCTTAACGAAGGTAACTCGAAGCAACAGAGGGCTTGGATCCGACAAGATAAGAGGGAGGCCGACGGAGGTGGAAGGACAGATTCCTGAACGCGCCACAGGAGCTTCCTGCCGGAGGACGGGGACCAATGAGTGAAAGGCATATGGGAATAGGTTTTGTAGACTTTTTTATATAGACTTTTTATCTTAGACTTTGGTTCTATGTGATATATATATATATATATATATATATATATATATATATATATATATATATATATATATATATATATATATATATATATATATATATATATATATATATATATATATATATATATATATATATATATATATATATATATATATATATATATATATATATATATATATATATATATATATATATATATATATATATATATATATATATATATATATATATATATATATATATATATATATATATATATATATATATATATATATATATATATATATATATATATATATATATATATATATATATATATATATATATATATATATATATATATATATATATATATATATATATATATATATATATATATATATATATATATATATATATATATATATATATATATATATATATATATATATATATATATATATATATATATATATATATATATATATATATATATATATATATATATATATATATATATATATATATATATATATATATATATATATATATATATATATATATATATATATATATATATATATATATATATATATATATATATATATATATATATATATATATATATATATATATATATATATATATATATATATATATATATATATATATATATATATATATATATATATATATATATATATATATATATATATATATATATATATATATATATATATATATATATATATATATATATATATATATATATATATATATATATATATATATATATATATATATATATATATATATATATATATATATATATATATATATATATATATATATATATATATATATATATATATATATATATATATATATATATATATATATATATATATATATATATATATATATATATATATATATATATATATATATATATATATATATATATATATATATATATATATATATATATATATATATATATATATATATATATATATATATATATATATATATATATATATATATATATATATATATATATATATATATATATATATATATATATATATATATATATATATATATATATATATATATATATATATATATATATATATATATATATATATATATATATATATATATATATATATATATATATATATATATATATATATATATATATATATATATATATATATATATATATATATATATATATATATATATATATATATATATATATATATATATATATATATATATATATATATATATATATATATATATATATATATATATATATATATATATATATATATATATATATATATATATATATATATATATATATATATATATATATATATATATATATATATATATATATATATATATATATATATATATATATATATATATATATATATATATATATATATATATATATATATATATATATATATATATATATATATATATATATATATATATATATATATATATATATATATATATATATATATATATATATATATATATATATATATATATATATATATATATATATATATATATATATATATATATATATATATATATATATATATATATATATATATATATATATATATATATATATATATATATATATATATATATATATATATATATATATATATATATATATATATATATATATATATATATATATATATATATATATATATACAAAAGATGAAGTAAGTGTTGATATATATATCACTTCTATTTTTTTAAATCTCTCATGTTGTTTGATATATATTTCTTCTGACAATTGCTAGGTAGTCATACATACCATTAGATTGCCAAAACAGAGCACCGTGGGTGATGTAATCAATGATCTTAAGACCAAGGTAAGCATTGCAACTTTATCTTGCTCATTTTTTGTTGCTAGGTGCTGGCTGGACATGGTAAGCTGAGTTGCATAATGGACTAAAGGGTAATTTATTATTGGTTTGCTGATGTTGATCTGGTTACATAACTCATGAATAAGGACCAATTTTTTTATGTGTGAATAAAATTCATATAGATGGTTGGATGAATTTAAGATTCACTTCAGGAAACTCTTTACTTGTTTGTCCCATTTGATTGTTGATTGTTCCCTATGTAGCTATTTATTTCGAGGTTACCTTTTAGAACCATAAGAGTCGAAACATAACCACAACAACTCATTCATAACTAATTGAGTTGAAGTTGCCACCTCTACTAATTCTTTTGTAACGACGAATTCATCTGTTCCATTGTCATGTCTAGTTTCAGACCTTATTTTTCAGACCTTTAAAGTATATATAGTTCATCTTCTGTACTTGACTGGTCAATGTATGATGGGACAGGTTGAGCTGTCGAATCAAGATGCAGAACTTCGATTGCTTGAGGTTTTTTACCACAAGATTTACAAGGTATTGAACATTTGCATATTTAAGTATTGGACATTGCGTGCCGAGTAGGTATGCTCAAAATATATTATTTGAGGTCGCAAAATCGCTGGATTGTGGGTGGGCTGAGTAGTAGTTAAAATTTGGTTTTTAATTAAACGACTGATTATTATGTGAGTCAGCATTGGAAGGTTCGGGTTGGGCCAACATGCGAACAAGTTTTTGTCTATTCGTTTCAGTTTTGTAATTAGTTAACAGACATAGTTACAAAAACTATACTACCAAACTAGTTGTATGATTTCTTTCAAATAAAACGCTTTAGGACATTTCACGTGTTTAAAAATATGGGTTTTCAAAAACTTTTCACCTAACGGTGTTAAATTGCGGAAGTAAAGACTGTAAAAGTCAAAACCGATAAAAACATTTCGGTTTCTGCATTTATTTGGTGTTACATGCCATATCAAACAATAGTTCAAATGAAAACCCAACGGTTGCCCAAATAAAACAAAAGCTCGTCGAGATAAGGCTAAAACATATCATCGTAACGTAAACATCTCATAAGCCCTACAACACTCGCACTCATCCCAACCCATCCTACATCACATGTCATCTCTAGCTAAGGCATCCTACGAGTACCTAGCATGCACACCTTAAGTTTAAGTCCAAATCCTATGGTCAATAGGCCTTGGTTCACTTAAACTACTTCTCTGATACCAACTTGTAACACCCGTCGTTTAAAAATATGGGTTTTCAAAAACTTTTCACCTAACGGTGTTAAATTGCGGAAGTAAAGACTGTAAAAGTCAAAACCGATAAAAACATTTCGGTTTCTGCATTTATTTGGTGTTACATGCCATATCAAACAATAGTTCAAATGAAAACCCAACGGTTGCCCAACATAAAACAACCGTTCACACATCTCTACATAAATTCGACATTAAATACGAAATGTAACGAATGTCTAAAGTAAGCATCGTCTAAGGGTAGCTAAGGCTCCTGCATTGCATCTACCCAAGCTCACACGTCCTGCATCTAGATTCCATCAAGCTAAACCTGAGGGAACAACCACATTAAGAAACAAGTGTTAGCTATAAGAATAGCTAAGTAAGATAACACTTAATTTAAAAGCATTTGTCCAATTAAAACAATCTTCATTATTAGACAAGTTTTATTAGGCACAACACACATCACACGTTCACACATATACTGCATTTCAACTTCGTTTCAATTAGGATAATCATCCTAAATGTGCCTATCCTGCATTAGTTCCCACATTATCACACATATCTTCGTTATCTGCTTTATTAGTTCACACATTGTCACACGTATCTTCGTTAACTGCATATAAGTGTGCCCTGCATCACACCCGACTGGATGGTTAGTCAAAAGACTACTCATCTTACGTCGTTAAGGAATGGCAAGCCAATCCTTGAGTAATCCGTATGTGGAGGTTGGTCAAACCTCTCGTATTACTCGCCCTGCGTTATAAAGACCATGTTGCGAGGAGCCACCCAAGCAACAACTGCATCTACGCACTCGCCCGGCTAAGGCTAGTACGGGTTAAGCTTAACACTTTTCACTGCATCTGTTTTATGAGCTCAATTTCACACATATAGATTGGGTCCCTGCATTCCCAAACATTCACACACATATAGTCTAGGTAACACACATTCCTAGACAATCACACACTTTAACTTCATTACGTTTGGATCCTTAAACGTGCAAGTGACATAGCAACCTAGCAAGTCTAGTGAACTAGGCGTACAAGTCAAGCATGCATATCACACATCAACTTCATTTCTATACATCATGCATATAAAGATACTTCATTAAACTACATCAACTGCATAGCTACATACTACATTAAGCAATACTGCATTACACTACAATAGGGACTGCATCTCAGGTCTCATGGTCAACTGCATAACCCATAATACCTCCCAAGTAACCCTTAAGCCCACATGCAATAATAAGGTACCGAATGGAAGTATTTATGATTTGAAACCAGCTTTTAGTTGATCCCCCAGCGTGACAAAGTAGTGTATCTTACCTGGTTGTAGTACACGCGCACAAACAAGTAGCTAATACTGCTTATCAGTAACCTCCGACACCTATCGTTCATTAACATATAAAGTATAAGTCATTTAGGACCTTAAATGGACCCTCGTACGAACTTAAACCTCATCTTCGTTTGCTTTCTTTTACGAAAATAGTTTACATCTCACGAACTTAGCTCAAACGAAGATAGCTTTTCAACTTACGAAGATAACCTCAAACGAAGATCATCTTCGTTTAAATTCGAAGATAACCTCAAACGAAGATAGTTTTCAACTTACGAAGATAACCTCAAACGAAGATAGCTTTTCAACTTACGAAGATAACCTCAAACGAAGATAGCTTTTCAACTTACGAAGATAACCTCAAACGAAGATAGCTTTTCAACTTACGAAGATAACCTCAAACGAAGATAGCTTTTCAACTTACGAAGATAACCTCAAACGAAGATAGCTTTTCAACTTACGAAGATAACCTCAAACGAAGATAGTTTTCAACTTACGAAGATAACCTCAAACGAAGATAGCTTTTCAACTTACGAAGATAACCTCAAACGAAGATAGCTTTACATCTCACGAACTTAGCTCAAACGAAGATAGCTTTTCAACTTACGAAGATAACCTCAAACGAAGATCATCTTCGTTCAAACACTGTTCGACAGATTTCTCAAAAACGACTAAGTTCTTCGATTTTCCAATAACCGACTCATCAAAACTTCTTCCAAAACATGTATTTGACACCAGTAAACACATTTTGATCATCCGGATCGATTACACTCTCGTTTAACATCGTTTTGAATGTTAATTAACCAAAACACCATTAAAACTCTAACTCTTTGAAAACTTCTTTAAAATCAGATTTAATTCATAATTACACAACCTCTAAATCTGGAAAATACATTCAATGATTCAATAATTACCTGCTTGACTCGATGATCGACCAATTACAACACCAAATCGTTGATCAAATGCTCTAATAACTGCTTTAGGATTAAAGAAAGGGTTAATTGGTTTATTCTTTGCTAATGACTGCCAATTAACTCTAGATTAGGGTAATCCTAACCTAAACCCGTTTTTCAATTTCCACCTATGTCAAAATCAGCCCCTGGACTTCTAAACCCTTCATTATTGGTCACAAACTGCATTATTGACCATATACAACATTAGTCCTTCATTAGATGTCACTACATAGACATAAACCTTCATATTTCACACATTTATACTACATTAATATTTAGGCTTCCAAGCCTCTCACATAACACACATTAACTACGTATATGCATATATTCACACTAGACTTTTCGACACACACAAAGTTGACTTAACGGCGTTAGTCAAATCTTAAAGAAAAGTTTGGGATGTTACAATTACCTCCCCCTTAAGAGGATTCCGTCCCCGGAATCTCATCAGATAGGAACAACTCGGGATATTTCTCCTTCATTACTGCTTCAGTTTCCCAAGTCAAGCTTTCTCCATGATTATGCTTCCACTTTATCAAGACAAGTTCAATCACTTTTCGGCGTAACTTCTTTTGCTTTCTTCCAAGTATCGCTACCGGTTCGTCTACTATTCTCTTCATTGGGTCAATACTCACGTCTTTAATAGGAATCACACTCGACTCCTCAGCTAAACATTTCCTCAAGTAGGATACATGGAAGGTGTTGTGAATTCCATCCAATTCTGGAGGTAATTCCAACTGATATGCCACATCTTTAATGCGCTTCACCACTTTAAAAGGTCCAATAAATCTTGGACTCAACTTTCCCTTCTTTCCAAATCGGATAACTCCTTTCCAAGGTGATACTTTCAGCATCACTAAATCACCCACATTAAACTCAATCGGTCTCCTTTTCTTATCTGCATATGTTTTCTGCCTTTCTCTTGCCACACGTAAGGCTTCTTTAGCTACATTAACCTTTTCAGAGGTAATTTCAATAATTTCGGGACCGGTCAACTGCTTTTCACCGGGCTCCATCCAACAACTTGGAGTCCTACATCTCCTTCCATATAACATTTCAAATGGTGGCATCCCAATACTTGCATGGTGACTATTATTATAAGCAAATTCAATCAACTTCAAGTGTTCATCCCATGCTCCACCGTATTCAAGTACACACGTTCTCAACATATCCTCCAAGGTTTGAATGGTTCTCTCACTTTGCCCATCGGTTTGGGGATGATAGGCGGTACTCAAATTTATTCTACTACCCAACTCCCGTTGAAGACCCTTCCAAAAGTTTGACACAAACCTCGAGTCTCGATCCGAAACAATAGATAAGGGAACTCCATGTTTCGCAACTACTTCATCAATGTACATCTTTGCCATCTTCGTTAAAGGCACATCTTGTCGGGTAGCTAGAAAATGAGCACTCTTCGTCAATCTATCTACAATCACCCATATCATATCATTCCCTTTCGGCGTTTTAGGTAGCTTCGTTACAAAGTCCATGGTAATATGATCCCATTTCCATTCGGGAACGTCTAATTGATGCAACAAACCATACGGCTTTTTATGGTCCGTCTTCACACGTGCACACGTCAAACACTTTGCTACAAAATGAGCTACTTCACCTTTAATATCCGGCCACCAATAAATCGGCTTCAAATCTGCATACATTTTGGTGACACCGGGATGCATCGAATACCTACTTCTATGGACCTCTTCAAGGATCAACTCTCGGTTACCACCAAGCAGTGGCACCCAAATGCGACCCTTGTATGTTTTAAACCCACGGCTATTAGTCTCCATCACAAGTCGTTTCTTCTTTCCAATACTCTCGTTATCAATATTATCCTTCATTAATGCCCTCTCTTGTGCTTCTTTAATTCGATCTAATAGACCCGACTTGGCCTGAACTTGCATGCTCATCAACTTACAAGAAGAGCTTTGCACTTTCCTACTTAGTGCATCCGCCACTACATTGGCTTTACCCGGATGGTATTTGATTTCACAATCATAGTCTTTAAGTAATTCCATCCACCTTCTTTGTCTCACATTCATCTCCTTTTGAGTAAACATATATTGTAAACTCTTATGGTCGGTGTAAAGTGTGCATTTAGTACCATATAAGTAATGTCTCCATAATTTCAATGCAAACACAACCGCCGCTAGCTCAAGATCATGGGTAGGGTAATTCTTCTCATGAGGCTTCAACTGACGTGACGCATAAGCAATCACTTTGTCTCTCTGCATTAAGACACAACCCAAACCCGTAATAGAAGCATCGCTATATACCACTAAATCATCAGTACCTTCAGGCAAGGCAAGGATAGGAGCTTCACACAACTTCTTTTTCAACGTTTGGAATGCATTTTCCTGCTTTTCAGTCCACTCGTACTTCACACCCTTCTTTGTTAATTCCGTCATAGGCTTGGCTATTCGAGAAAAATCCTGAATAAACCTTCTATAATACCCAGCCAAACCAAGAAAACTCTTAATCTCGGTAGGTGTCTTTGGCTGCTCCCACTTTGAAACAGCTTCAATCTTTGAAGGATCTACTTTAATACCTTCCGATGTAATAACATGACCAAGAAACTGCACTTCTCGGAGCCAAAACTCACATTTAGAAAACTTTGCGTACAACTTCTTCTCCCTCAACACCTCCAAAACTGCTTTCAAATGCTCACGGTGTTCATCCTCTGACTTAGAGTAGATCAAAATATCGTCAATAAACACAATAACAAAATGATCTAGAAAGGGGCGGCATACCCGATTCATTAAGTCCATAAACGCGGCTGGAGCATTGGTCAACCCAAATGGCATGACCAAGAACTCATAATGACCATATCTAGTCCGGAAAGCCGTCTTTGCTACATCTTCCTTCTTTACCTTTAACTGATGATAACCGGACCGCAAATCAATCTTTGAAAAATACGAAGCACCATGTAGTTGATCAAAAAGATCATCAATTCTCGGGAGAGGATACTTATTCTTGACCGTTCGTTTGTTCAACTCACGGTAGTCAATACACATGCGCATTGATCCATCCTTCTTCTTAACAAAGAGAACCGGAGCTCCCCAAGGCGAGGAACTAGGTTGTATGAACCCTTTGTCAAGTAACTCCTGTAGTTGCGTCATTAATTCCTTCATTTCTGTAGGAGCTAATCGGTAAGGTGCTTTAGCAACGGGTGTAGCACCGGGAACAAGATCTATCTGAAAAGTAACTTCACGATCGGGAGGAATACCTGGTAGATCGTCGGGAAACACATCGGGGAAATTTGATACTACATCAACACTAGCGATTGAAGACTTCTCTTTTCTTGCATCAATGACATAAGCCAAGAAATGGCTCTTGTTTTTCCTTATACATTTAATAGCTTTCATCATACTAATAATCTTTATTCCTCCTCTCTTCTTGTCTCCATACACCGTTATCACTTTACCCTCGGATATAGGCAATCGAATTATCTTTTGGGAACATAAAATACTAGCTTCATTTCTAGCCAACCAATCCATACCAATCACTACATCAAAACCACCTAAGGTAGTAGGCAATAGTTGGACCGGAAAAGAACGACCTTCAATCTCAATGTCACAATCGTCATATCCCACACGTATATTATTAATCGTACCATTAGCAATTTCTACCTCTAATGAACAATCTAAGGGAGTAGTGACTCTCTCTAGCTTAGGAGCAAATAATGTGGACACAAACGACCTATTTGCACCTGAATCAAATAAAACAGAGGCAGGCTTTGAGTTAACAAGGAAAGTACCACTTACCACTTCATCGTTGTTCCTTGCGTCATCAACCGTCATTTGAAGAGCTCTCACTTTTGTTGCTGTCGTGGCGGTCTTCTTTCCAGCATTCTTCATCTGTGGACAATCAGCAATGAGATGACCCGTTTCTTGGCACTTGTAGCAACGAGTCTTGTCCCTACATTCAGTGGCAAGATGTCCCGACTTCCCACACTTATGGCACCTTCTTGTCTTGTCGGTACAATGCCCTTCATGAATTGTCTTGCAAAATGTACACCATGAACCATTCTTCTTTTTATCCTTGTCACCGCTTGAACTACCACTTCCACGGAACTTCTTATTATTATTGTTATTGGAAGACCAATTTGACCTTCTTTTAAATCCCACTTTCTTGTCGTCGACTTTCTCAACTACTTTCTTGTCCGAAGCAAAATCATCATCAAGCTTTTTAGACTCCTTGATTGCTTCAGTCAGAGTCTTGTGCTGCCTGCAGATACCTCGATAACTCGGAGGCAAACCATCAACATAGCAAGCAACCTGATCCGCATCAGTACGGAACAGATGGCCTACGAACTTCATCTTCTCCAGAAAGGAACGAGCATAATCATTAATTTTGCCAACTTCAGCTGTCAAAGCACGGAACTCTTTTTCCATTTTACGCTGCTCATGTACCCCAATATATTCCTCAATGAATTTCTGCTTAAAGTCAGCCCACGTAATAGCAGTTACCATAGCCGGAGTCATCGAAATAGTAATGCTCTTCCACCAATCCCGAGCACCTTCTTTCAACATCCTGCTAGCACACAACACTTTCTTATCCTCGGGACAATCACAAGCTTCAAAAACCATCTCAGTATCATCAAGCCATTCCATGCAACCTACTGCATTAAGTGTTCCATAGAATTTCTGAGCTCCACACTTCTGGAAACTTTCAAACTTGAATCGAGGGGCGTGAACATCATTAGGAGGAACCACATTAACATTAGCAGCAGCATTAGCAGCAGCATTAGCAGCATTAGAAGCGCCTGCACCCGGATGGACAGGTGGAGTAACGCTAGCAGTAGCTCCGTCGCGTTGGATGTTGCGGTTGCGAGTGTTAACCATTTTCCTTCAATAAAATGGTGGAGTCGATAAGCGTAAAATAAAACAAAAAGCTCGTCGAGATAAGGCTAAAACATATCATCGTAACGTAAACATCTCATAAGCCCTACAACACTCGCACTCATCCCAACCCATCCTACATCACATGTCATCTCTAGCTAAGGCATCCTACGAGTACCTAGCATGCACACCTTAAGTTTAAGTCCAAATCCTATGGTCAATAGGCCTTGGTTCACTTAAACTACTTCTCTGATACCAACTTGTAACACCCGTCGTTTAAAAATATGGGTTTTCAAAAACTTTTCACCTAACGGTGTTAAATTGCGGAAGTAAAGACTGTAAAAGTCAAAACCGATAAAAACATTTCGGTTTCTGCATTTATTTGGTGTTACATGCCATATCAACAATAGTTCAAATGAAAACCCAACGGTTGCCCAACATAAAACAACCGTTCACACATCTCTACATAAATTCGACATTAAATACGAAATGTAACGAATGTCTAAAGTAAGCATCGTCTAAGGGTAGCTAAGGCTCCTGCATTGCATCTACCCAAGCTCACACGTCCTGCATCTAGATTCCATCAAGCTAAACCTGAGGGAACAACCACATTAAGAAACAAGTGTTAGCTATAAGAATAGCTAAGTAAGATAACACTTAATTTAAAAGCAATTGTCCAATTAAAACAATCTTCATTATTAGACAAGTTTTATTAGGCACAACACACATCACACGTTCACACATATACTGCATTTCAACTTCGTTTCAATTAGGATAATCATCCTAAATGTGCCTATCCTGCATTAGTTCCCACATTATCACACATATCTTCGTTATCTGCTTTATTAGTTCACACATTGTCACACGTATCTTCGTTAACTGCATATAAGTGTGCCCTGCATCACACCCGACTGGATGGTTAGTCAAAAGACTACTCATCTTACGTCGTTAAGGAATGGCAAGCCAATCCTTGAGTAATCCGTATGTGGAGGTTGGTCAAACCTCTCGTATTACTCGCCCTGCGTTATAAAGACCATGTTGCGAGGAGCCACCCAAGCAACAACTGCATCTACGCACTCGCCCGGCTAAGGCTAGTACGGGTTAAGCTTAACACTTTTCACTGCATCTGTTTTATGAGCTCAATTTCACACATATAGATTGGGTCCCTGCATTCCCAAACATTCACACACATATAGTCTAGGTAACACACATTCCTAGACAATCACACACTTTAACTTCATTACGTTTGGATCCTTAAACGTGCAAGTGACATAGCAACCTAGCAAGTCTAGTGAACTAGGCGTACAAGTCAAGCATGCATATCACACATCAACTTCATTTCTATACATCATGCATATAAAGATACTTCATTAAACTACATCAACTGCATAGCTACATACTACATTAAGCAATACTGCATTACACTACAATAGGGACTGCATCTCAGGTCTCATGGTCAACTGCATAACCCATAATACCTCCCAAGTAACCCTTAAGCCCACATGCAATAATAAGGTACCGAATGGAAGTATTTATGATTTGAAACCAGCTTTTAGTTGATCCCCCAGCGTGACAAAGTAGTGTATCTTACCTGGTTGTAGTACACGCGCACAAACAAGTAGCTAATAATGCTTATCAGTAACCTCCGACACCTATCGTTCATTAACATATAAAGTATAAGTCATTTAGGACCTTAAATGGACCCTCGTACGAACTTAAACCTCATCTTCGTTTGCTTTCTTTTACGAAAATAGTTTACATCTCACGAACTTAGCTCAAACGAAGATCATCTTCGTTCAAACACTGTTCGACAGATTTCTCAAAAACGACTAAGTTCTTCGATTTTCCAATAACCGACTCATCAAAACTTCTTCCAAAACATGTATTTGACACCAGTAAACACATTTTGATCATCCGGATCGATTACACTCTCGTTTAACATCGTTTTGAATGTTAATTAACCAAAACACCATTAAAACTCTAACTCTTTGAAAACTTCTTTAAAATCAGATTTAATTCATAATTACACAACCTCTAAATCTGGAAAATACATTCAATGATTCAATAATTACCTGCTTGACTCGATGATCGACCAATTACAACACCAAATCGTTGATCAAATGCTCTAATAACTGCTTTAGGATTAAAGAAAGGGTTAATTGGTTTATTCTTTGCTAATGACTGCCAATTAACTCTAGATTAGGGTAATCCTAACCTAAACCCGTTTTTCAATTTCCACCTATGTCAAAATAATTAGTCAAAAGACTACTCATCTTACGTCGTTAAGGAATGGCAAGCCAATCCTTGAGTAATCCGTATGTGGAGGTTGGTCAAACCTCTCGTATTACTCGCCCTGCGTTATAAAGACCATGTTGCGAGGAGCCACCCAAGCAACAACTGCATCTACGCACTCGCCCGGCTAAGGCTAGTACGGGTTAAGCTTAACACTTTTCACTGCATCTGTTTTATGAGCTCAATTTCACACATATAGATTGGGTCCCTGCATTCCCAAACATTCACACACATATAGTCTAGGTAACACACATTCCTAGACAATCACACACTTTAACTTCATTACGTTTGGATCCTTAAACGTGCAAGTGACATAGCAACCTAGCAAGTCTAGTGAACTAGGCGTACAAGTCAAGCATGCATATCACACATCAACACTAGCGATTGAAGACTTCTCTTTTCTTGCATCAATGACATAAGCCAAGAAATGGCTCTTGTTTTTCCTTATACATTTAATAGCTTTCATCATACTAATAATCTTTATTCCTCCTCTCTTCTTGTCTCCATACACCGTTATCACATTACCCTCGGATATAGGCAATCGAATTATCTTTTGGGAACATAAAATACTAGCTTCATTTCTAGCCAACCAATCCATACCAATCACTACATCAAAACCACCTAAGGTAGTAGGCAATAGTTGGACCGGAAAAGAACGACCTTCAATCTCAATGTCACAATCGTCATATCCCACACGTATATTATTAACCGTACCATTAGCAATTTCTACCTCTAATGAACAATCTAAGGGAGTAGTGACTTTTTTTTTTGTTTTTTTTTTTTTTTTTTTTTTTTTTTTTTTTTTTTTTTTTTTTTTTTTTTTTTTTTTTTTTTTTTTTTTTTTTTTTTTTTTTTTTTTTTTTTTTTTTTTTTTTTTTTTTTTTTTTTTTTTTTTTTTTTTTTTTTTTTTTTTTTTTTTTTTTTTTTTTTTTTTTTTTTTTTTTTTTTTTTTTTTTTTTTTTTTTTTTTTTTTTTTTTTTTTTTTTTTTTTTTTTTTTTTTTTTTTTTTTTTTTTTTTTTTTTTTTTTTTTTTTTTTTTTTTTTTTTTTTTTTTTTTTTTTTTTTTTTTTTTTTTTTTTTTTTTTTTTTTTTTTTTTTTTTTTTTTTTTTTTTTTTTTTTTTTTTTTTTTTTTTTTTTTTTTTTTTTTTTTTTTTTTTTTTTTTTTTTTTTTTTTTTTTTTTTTTTTTTTTTTTTTTTTTTTTTTTTTTTTTTTTTTTTTTTTTTTTTTTTTTTTTTTTTTTTTTTTTTTTTTTTTTTTTTTTTTTTTTTTTTTTTTTTTTTTTTTTTTTTTTTTTTTTTTTTTTTTTTTTTTTTTTTTTTTTTTTTTTTTTTTTTTTTTTTTTTTTTTTTTTTTTTTTTTTTTTTTTTTTTTTTTTTTTTTTTTTTTTTTTTTTTTTTTTTTTTTTTTTTTTTTTTTTTTTTTTTTTTTTTTTTTTTTTTTTTTTTTTTTTTTTTTTTTTTTTTTTTTTTTTTTTTTTTTTTTTTTTTTTTTTTTTTTTTTTTTTTTTTTTTTTTTTTTTTTTTTTTTTTTTTTTTTTTTTTTTTTTTTTTTTTTTTTTTTTTTTTTTTTTTTTTTTTTTTTTTTTTTTTTTTTTTTTTTTTTTTTTTTTTTTTTTTTTTTTTTTTTTTTTTTTTTTTTTTTTTTTTTTTTTTTTTTTTTTTTTTTTTTTTTTTTTTTTTTTTTTTTTTTTTTTTTTTTTTTTTTTTTTTTTTTTTTTTTTTTTTTTTTTTTTTTTTTTTTTTTTTTTTTTTTTTTTTTTTTTTTTTTTTTTTTTTTTTTTTTTTTTTTTTTTTTTTTTTTTTTTTTTTTTTTTTTTTTTTTTTTTTTTTTTTTTTTTTTTTTTTTTTTTTTTTTTTTTTTTTTTTTTTTTTTTTTTTTTTTTTTTTTTTTTTTTTTTTTTTTTTTTTTTTTTTTTTTTTTTTTTTTTTTTTTTTTTTTTTTTTTTTTTTTTTTTTTTTTTTTTTTTTTTTTTTTTTTTTTTTTTTTTTTTTTTTTTTTTTTTTTTTTTTTTTTTTTTTTTTTTTTTTTTTTTTTTTTTTTTTTTTTTTTTTTTTTTTTTTTTTTTTTTTTTTTTTTTTTTTTTTTTTTTTTGTTTTTTTTTTTTTTTTTTTTGGTTTTTTTTTTTTTTTTTTTTTTTTTTTTTTTTTTTTTTTTTTTTTTTTTTTTTTTTTTTTTTTATTTTTATTTTATAGAAGCGGGTACCTGAAATATAACCCAAGTTACTCTTTTGGTACAATCTTTTGAATCTCTACTCGGACCTTACCTAAAGTTTTCAAAATCCTACTCGTATGATACCTAAGATTGACGGCCGTTTATTAGGCTGTTAAATCCATCCACTTGAGGACTCTTTTAGTTATTTTCTTACCAAGAAGACCAAAAGTGTAATTACTTCTAAAAAGAATAGCCCAAGTTGAAATTTACATGGGAGAAAATGTATAAAATACCCTTAATGATTATATTACATTATTAGTCTTTTTTTAAATATCTCCATTAACCCTTTACATCAATTACTTTCACATCAATTATCTACACCACTCGACGCCGCCTCTACCACCAACAGTCGTCGCCCACCACCACACTGTCACCGCCACGAACTCCGCCGCATTGCGCGGGTACCGTGCTAGTATTTTGTTAATTAATAAAGTTTATTATTACAAAAGTTATTACACTTTTGGTCCTCTTGGTAAGAATAACGAAAATAGTCCTCAAGTGGATGAACTTAATAGCCAAATAGACGACCGTTAGTCTTAGGTATCGTACGAGTAGGATTTGAAAACTTTAGGTGTGTTCAGAGTAGAGATTCAAAAGATTGTACCAAAAGAGTAATTTGAAGTATACTTCAGGTACCATCCGTGTAAGTTACTCATAATTATATGAACGGTTCCAAAACACACACTCATACACCTCCCTAAATAATTCTAACATTCAAAAGTGATTTAACACTACTATTGGTTTTTGTAGAACGAAAACACATCCGAGAAACGGGTTAGAAACTGATCAGAATACACAACTAGCTAGAAGCATAACATCGCCAAGGCTGTACTAGGATATTTACGATCTTTTAAAGGTTGCACAAGGACATGCTGGGGAAAAATGTTACGAAACATAATTATCTTGGTGACGATATAGTTTATGTGGAATGCTTGTTATCTCTTTTGCTGTCATATTGTTTAAAAGAAACCGTTGTCGTGTTGGTAAACCCCTTTTCGGACAATGGCGATGGCATTGTGATGGAATGTTTCTAATCGTTTTTCTATTGGAACTGATATAATATAAAGTATCAGTTTTGGTTCCTTGATTCATCTCATGATTTCACATGTCATTGAAATATGCACAAATTAACATCTGAATCTATTGTACATGTTTACATTTCAGGGAACGTACAAAGAGAAATATTACTTAGAAACAAATTGAAAGTGTCACAAGTTTTAATGACTTCTTTTAAAAACTTTTAGTTTTTCACATATTAACGACATTTTGCTGTGCATATAGAAAAAAAGGGACTAAAATCGATTGTTAACCTACACATTCAAAATTGTGACACTTTTATATTTTCTTGAAATATTTTATGAGTATTAGTTACACTTTTAACTGTACTAAAGAAATTTATCTATACTTTATAATAAAGAAAATACAACCCCTGTTGAAAGTTACACAGGTGGAGTTGTCTAAAATACCCCTCCCCACAAAAACAACCCTCCCATTTTCATTGTTACACATGGAGAATTGTCTAAAATACTTCTTCCCACAAAAATAACTCTCCCATTTTCATTTGCAGTCATTCACACATACGCAACCTTCTCTCAATATCTATCTCCCTTTCTTTCATTTGCAGCCATTAGATGATTGCTTGTATTTACGTGTTTGCACGTGTTTATGACGAGATGTTATGGATTTTTTAATCCATATCATATATATATATATATTAAAGACGAAAGACGTTGTATTGTGTTATGTGTGTGTATGACGAGACGTTATGGATTGTTTAATCCATATTATATCCTTATGAGACGAAAGACGTTATATTTATTATATATATATATATAGATATATATATAATATATATATATATTATATATATATATATATAGGGGTGGGATAAATTGAGTCCAGCTTAATTTGAGTCCAAAAAGGGTCCATGTAACTTACACATGTGTAAGTCGTGGTGGCGGTGGTCGTCGTCGCCGAAAAATCATGGTGGTGGTCGGAGATGATGGTGGTGGTGGTAGGAGGTGGTTGGAATTTGAGGAGATGGAAGAAAATCAATGGACTCAAAATAAGCTGGACTCATTTTATCTTTTCCCTATATATATATATATATATATAATATATATATATATATAGAATAGTTATAATATATATATACATATATATATATGATATATATATATAGATATATATATATATAGACTGAATATATATAGATATATATATATAGATATATATATATATATATATATATATATAGATATATATATATATATATATAATATGTGAAGATATAGATATAGATATATATATATATAGATATATATATATAGATATATATATATATAGATATATATATATATGATATATATATATATATATATGGACGATTATTGAGACGTTGACGTTATTGTATTGACGTTGTTATATTTATATTGACGATTATTGAGACGTTGACGTTATTGTATTGACTTGTGCTAACGTATACCATTTTAGGGTTTTCTTTAACGTGATTAGGTATTCTAATCCTCGTATATCATTAACGGTTGATATCCCGACACTTGATTCCTATTTCTTACCCCTACGAACTCACCAACTTTATGTTGACGCGCCTTAGTACACTTTTCAGGTGGATCAAGACGTGTTGGATGATTCATTTCATGCTAGGATTGGACTTGGACTTTTCCTTGGATCCGTGATCCATTATTTTCCCGCTTAAGGGTTATGCTTATGTGTGATCCGGTACTTGCATTCTTGAATGGTTATGTTAGAAATCCAAAAATGGTGTTAAAATGTAATTATTTTAACAATGGAAGGAGTATTAGTGAAAGTTAGTCAAGTGTATAAATACTCCTTTCCATACCCAAAATTGTAAGCTTTTCACCCATTTCCTTAATTAATCACAATAATTCAACCTCAATTCTCTCTGATCTTCATCTTCAACCTCCAAAACACACACTTCACCTTTTCACACACTAACTCCATTTTTGCACAAATCAAGCTTAAATTTCTGTTTAACAATTGGTATCAGAGCAAAATCAGTTAATCTGAACGATCCATAGCTCGATTTGCTGCAATTTTCATTCAATTTTCGAATTTTTTTTCAAAATCGTTTTCACTGTTCATCAAAATTCACACTCTCAAATCACATAAAATCACAGTTATTTGTTCACCAATAGATTCGTGATAGTTGTAAACATAATCCTGTCAAGTTTCAAATTCCAATTCGATCTAAATCTCGAGATTGAATTTTTGATTTTGGCGCGATTTTTTGGGTTTTGAATCTGTTGTGTTTGGTGTTGAATTTTGTTCATAGATTTGTTGCGGAGGTGAAAACAAACAGTTTGCAAGTGAATTCGTGATCTAACTCCTAGTAAATCGAAAGTTATTGAAGCTTTGCCATGTCGTTAATGGAGAAAACTGCTGCTGTTCATGTTGAGATGAAGAAGATGACCAAGACGATCTTCACTAGGACGATCTTCCTAAGATCGTTTTAGCTCAGTGATTTGTGGCTTGTTAAGACGATCCTCACAAGATCGTTTACTAAGACGATCTTCAACAAGATCGTCCCAGTTTTTCAAGACCGTTTCATTTTCATACTTAGCCAAATTTCACCAAAATTTCCAAGACGATCTTCAACCAAGATCGTCCCAGTTTTTCAAGACCGTTTCATTTTCATACTTAGCCAAATTTCACCAAAATTTCCAAGACGATCTTCATACCAAGATCGTCTCATTTTTTTACCCTGGACGAACTTCAAATCAAGATCGTTTCACCTAAGACGATCTTCATCTAAACCGTTTCATTTTCATACTTAGCCAAATTTCACCAAAATTTCCAAGACGATCTTCAAACAAGATCGTCCCAGTTTTTCAAGACCGTTTCATTTTCATACTTAGCCAAATTTCACCAAAATTTCCAAGACGATCTTCAACCAAGATCGTCCCAGTTTTTCAAGACCGTTTCATTTCTCATACTTAGCCAAATTTCACCAAAATTTCCAAGACGATCTTCAATCAAGATCGTCCCAGTTCTTCAAGATCGTTTCACATTCTGTTTTCCAAGATCGTTTCATTTTTTAGACTTAACCAAATTTTCATCAAACTCCTAGAACGATCTTGCTCAAGACGATCTTACAAGATCGTTACCAAAAAAAAAAAATAAAAAAAAAAAAAAAAAAAAAAAAGTCTTTTGGCGGGAAAAATAATTTTTGCCCAGGATCTTAAAAAGGGATAATTCATGAAGATTTAAAATTTGATAGCGTTAAAAAAAATTTTAGGCCAATTTTCATCCGTTATCGACGCGGTTTTGGCGAAAATTTTTAGAAATTATCAAATTTTTCCTACGTTCATGATATCCAAAGTTTACATGAAATTCAAAGTTTCGTGAGAACATATTTCGGCGGAAAAATTTGGAGGGAAACCTGAACCTGAAGTACAAAATCTCCAAATTTCAATTTTAATTCTTTCACTTCAATTTCAATCACAACTACCTTTTCATTTCATTTCACCCTTTGCTTAACAAAATGTCAATTGAAATATCCAAAGATTTTATTCATTCCTTAACAGAAGATTTAACGGGCTTAGAACCAAGTTGGAAAGAGATACATTATCATGGTACTCAAACTTGTTCATGTGGTGACAAGTATCGTTCAACGAATTGTATTGTGGCTGAATATGAACGAAAACAAGCTAATTTGAAAAAGCTTCTTAATATTTTGGAACAACACCACAATTTCCAACTTGAAGTTCAACATCTCAAAGAAGAAAACAAAGAGCTCAAACATGCAAATGATCTAAAGTTGTCCAACATGGAAAGTGTTCAAAAAGAACATGATCTTTTGCAGTCCAAGATTTCAAAAATGTCAAAAGAATTGGAAACTTCCAACAAGAAGCTGAATGATAGTATCTTGGAGAGCAAATCAAGAGAACTTATTTTGCAAGAGAAGATTTCAAGTCTTCAAATTCAGTTGCAAAATGAGACATCCATTTTCTTAACCATGGAGAGCAAGTTTATTGATGAGATGAACAAAGTTGAGAAGGAGAGACAAGATGCTTGCAAGAAAATCAAGACTCTTGAAGAGAATTGTCTGCAATTTCAATCAAATGAAACATCTCTACAAAAGAGAATCTCTGAACTTGAGATGGAATTGCAAACACAATCAACATCTTGTGACACTCAAAGTGATGATGGATCAGTTTATCATGATGCAAGTCCAATACTTCCAACTAAACTTGATGCCCCAAAGAAAGTTTGCACTGAGTCCATCCCAAAGAACTCAAAGATCAAAGTTTCATCACCTGCTGAACGTAAAGCTTCTCAATTTACTAACTATGCCTTATTCAAGGATAGAAAGTATTCTTCGAAGCCTACTATTGATGGAACACAGACACTCATTCCATTCTTATCATTTGAAGACAACTCTCAGTTCATCTCTCAAGCAAAAGCTCAGTTGACCAAGATCAAATGGAAACCTGTCTACAAACCAAAGTCAACTGAGTCAAAGACAATCAAATACTCCCTTTGGCAACTCTATGAACTTGCACCAAAACCAATTACCGTGCAAGAAGGGAATGTCTTTGCATCTCCACTGCGTCCACAAAAACTCAACTTTTCAACAACCTCGAGTTTTCACCCACCATGGACTGCAGATTCTATTCGTCGAATCGATGACACGTACATTTGGAATGTCAAGACAAAAACCGTTGGGCCTACACAAAAATGGGTCCCAAAGGTTGTTTATAAGTGATTCGATGAAAATGGCTTATACACATGTCAGTGTATAACCCGGGCTAAAGATGTTGTTTATTGGACTACTACTTCATAATGGTTGATTCCCCAGTTTCGACTTCAAAGAGACATGATGAACATGTTGCCACACATTCATCATGAGGGGAAGAAAGAGGATAATGAAGTCAAACAAGTGTGTGTGCTTTCTTGAATTTTGAATTTTGATGGGAAGAAAGAAGAATTCATCAGTTGAGGGAAGAAAGATAAATTGTTGACTAAAGTGACCCCAAATTATTCTTTGAAGATAGTTATCGCCAACGTGGTGGGTACGCCGCGGGTACACCCTATACATAAGCGTTGGTGGTACGCAAATATGATTGTTTGATCGAGGGGAAGTTTGTGATGAAAAAGATGTTTGTCCAAATGCTTCAAGAGAAAGATTCATTAATTAAGGGGAAGTGTGACAAAGTTAAGATTGTCAAGAAGAGGCTTTCATGTTCAAATCTAAAGAGCCAAGATCAAGTTTCCGCAATGCTCATACTCTGAGAAGTTCAAGACTTAAAGATACATCTTTAAGGTAAGTGTGAAGATTAAAGACGTAAGCCAAGTTTGATGGAAGATCTTGAAGACAATGAGAAAGCTTCGAAGACCTTCATCAACAAATTCGTATTTATAGATGATATCGTGCATGAATTACATTTCAACACCAAGGGGAAGAATGTTAGAAATCCAAAAATGGTGTTAAAATGTAATTATTTTAACAATGGAAGGAGTATTAGTGAAAGTTAGTCAAGTGTATAAATACTCCTTTCCATACCCAAAATTGTAAGCTTTTCCCCATTTCCTTAATTAATCACAATAATTCAACCTCAATTCTCTCTGATCTTCATCTTCAACCTCCAAAACACACACTACACCTTTTCACACACTAACTCCATTTTTGCACCGGTACTTGCATTCTTGAATGGTTAGTATGGATTATTAAATCCTATTTATGCATTTAGTTTTACTCTACATAATTTCCATGTCGTGTTGTGCTATTTGCGTAACCCTCATGATTCCGCCTTGTTGGGGTGTTACAGAATGGTATCAGAGCCGTGGTTGTAGAGAATTAGGTGGATTGACCTAGCCTATAGTCATTGCACCCACATTTCATATTAGCATGCATGATAGGAAATTATGTGTGCAACGTGAATTGTATGAAACGTGAAACTTGTTTAAACGGAGTTCGTAGTGTTTACATGACTTGGTGACTTGATTGATATGTGATTACGTGATTGACGTATGTGTTAGTGTCGGGATATCGCCGTAGCTTGTCGGATTGACGTTGACGTATACTCTTGTATTTTCTTTTAATTATTTAACCCTAGCAAAATGAAATGATAGCATTAGCAGAGTATGACACTCGGTAACCCTAGAGGAGCTTGATCTACGAATCTATGGTTACCCTATGTCATATGAAAGTTAATGATCTCGTGGATTGCGCATTGTGGATAAAGCATAGTAGGTAACCCGGTATGTTTAATGAGCGTTGGTTGGGTGGAGGGTTAGCCGCTGGTACACCCTGTATACATACCCAACCAATACTTAGAGGGCATAACGGAACCGAGTCCCGACATCCATTCAATATATTAACGGTGTGGAGGGAAAGCCGCTGGTATCACATGTATACAAACACCCTTAATGTATTGAATGTTGAAGTTAGATTCGGACTATGCTTTACCCACTTTGTTATGACTTGACCCCTTTATATTTGTATGAAATGGTTTGAAATTGTGGAATTGATTGAGAAATGATTAAGAATTGAATGAAACGATGATGCGTTGCCTTGTTACATTTAAATTTGAAGGTTGATTTGAATGATTTGATTATGGTTGAAGTGGAATTGTGTAATTGATTAGAAGGTGAATGAAATGATGATGACATAGTTTACTGCCATGATAATATCCCCGTAGAGATACATGTTCTTGTAATGGCTTAGGATAGCCTAATTTTGGATAGTTTGTTATATGACGGTTGATTGTGAACGTTCGTGTGTGAATTGTGAGGGTCTACTTGGTAACCCAACACGTGTGTTCAAGGGAAGATGGTTAGAGCAGGGAGAGATAACATGAATTATAGGCGCCGAAACGAGTGAGAGGATCCGGTTGAATCAGGGAGATCAAAGAAGTAGAGGCGGTAGAGGTGGTCATAGAGGCCATGGTAATCGTGAAGGACGTGGGAGGATCGAGTGGGTTAAATATCAAAATGTGTCTCACCAATCCTCGTGCCTTTGAATGCCATCCCAATCAATGCTCGAAATCCCCCGATGGCCTGAGGTACTTGTCATGAGTGTGGTAGTGAAGATCACCGCCAAATTAAGTGCCCCAATCTTATCGGCCAACAAGCTCAACGAAAACTTGCTCCCCGTGGAAGAACTTTTGCCGTGGTTTCGACTGAGACTCGTGTTAAACCTAACATCGTTGTAGGTCCATTTCCTCTCAACAATCAATATGTCACCGTATTATTTAACTCCGGGGCCGATTTTGGACTTGTTCCCAAAGATTTCATACCGTTGATTGATGCTAGCCTTAGTCCGTTGTCGTATTACCTTGAACTTGAAATGGTAAATGGCGGGTTAACGAAAATCGACAAAGTTGTTCGTCATTGTACTTTAGAGTTAGGTGACCACCCGTTTCTCAAAAATCTAGTTCCTTTCGATATCGGTAGCTTTGATGTGATTCTGGGTATGGATTTGGATGTCGGTAATGAATGCGGTATTAGATTGCGGTAGTAAAGTAGTGAGAATTCCGTTAGAAAATGGTGAAGAGTTAGTATTTCAAGACGAGACGACCTAGCCATGGGATGGGAAAAATATATAGTGTTAATGTCACGAAAGTTGAATTGAAGACCGTGCCCGTGGTTAATGAATTCATGGATGTATTTCCGGATGACCTACCGGGTTTGCCTCCATCTCGTCAACTTGATCTTCATATTGATCTTATTCCTAACGCACCTCCCGTGGCCAAAGCACCATGTCGCTTAGACATGATCGAAATGCAAGAGTTGGCGGCCCAACTCAAAGAACTTCAAGAAGAAGGCTCCTTGGAAGAAGGCTCTTTGCAAGACGGCTCCTTCCGAATGTGTATTGATTATCGAGAACTAAAGAAACTCACGGTGAAAAACCGTTATCCCCTTCCTAGAATTGATGATCCATTTGATCAACTTCAATGTGCTCGTTTCTTCCTAAGATTTAATTGCGGTCGGGTTACCACCAATTGCGTGTCCATGAAGATGATATTCCCAAGACGACCTTTCGTACACGT
>CM067168.1:131839968-131857468 GCA_034093135.1 Erigeron breviscapus | reverse complement strand
TTGCGCCGCAACTGGAAGTTGCGCCGCAACCCAATTCCAGAAAGTTAAGTTGCGCCGCAACTGAGTTGCGCCGCAACTGGAAGTTGCGCCGCAACCCAATTCCAGAAAGTTAAGTTGCGCCGCAACTCTCCTAGTTGCGCCGCAACCCAATTAGAGTTAAGTTGCGCCGCAACTAGTTGCGCCGCAACGTTCCTTCCTGGCCAGCCACGAGTCAACTAGAAGTTGCGCCGCAACTGGATGAAGAGTGCAGGAAGTCAACAAAAGTCAAAGCTGAAGAAGGATTGCGCCGCAACTGGAAGTTGCGCCGCAACCCAATTCCAGAAAGTTAAGTTGCGCCGCAAACTTTCCTAGTTGCGCCGCAACTGGAGTTGCGCCGCAACTGGAAGTTGCGCCGCAACCCAATTCCAGAAAGTTAAGTTGCGCCGCAACTGCCCTAGTTGCGCCGCAACGTTGCGCCGCAACTGGGAGTTGCGCCGCAACCCAATTCCAGAAAGTTAAGTTGCGCCGCAACTGTCCTAGTTGCGCCGCAACGGTTGCGCCCAACGTTGCCTGGGCCAGTTGCGCCGCAACTGGGAGTTGCGCCGCAACCCAATTCCAGAAAGTTAAGTTGCGCCGCAACTGTCCTAGTTGCGTCGTAACGCCTTTTGGGGGTAGTCTAAACAACATTTCCCCAAATGAAGGATATAAGATTCTTGAGGATATGGCTAGGGAGTATTCTACAAGAGATGAGGACCGAGACAAGAGATCTAGTAGAACCACTGTAGCTAAGGTGGAAAGTAGTGAGGACTCTATGCTTATTACCGAAGTCAAGGCTCTCTCGAAGCAAATGAATGAGAGATTTGATAGTCAAGATAATAGATTCAAGAGCCTTGAGAGAGATGTTAAGGTTATGGTCGACGGTTGTGAGCATTGTGGAGAGTTGCATTATACGGAGGATTGCCCGGATAAACCAGTGCAAGATGTTAGTTATGTTCAGAATCAAGGGAATTTCAACCAAAATACCGGTTATCAAAACCGGCCATCAGGTAGTTCTTACCCTACTTCTTCTTTTAATGCTAACAGTTCTGGTTATGGTGGTAACAAGTTTAGTAGGTTCAACAATCAACGAGGCTCGGATCCAGAACTAAGAGACATAGTGAAGGATTTCATTGGTGCCCAAAAGGCAACTAATGAACAAGTTGCAGAAGAGTCCAAGAAGGTGATTTATGTTTTGGACCCTTTTACTACTCGCTTAGATGGATTGGGGCACAAGTTGGATCAAGGAGCAAAGAATCAACAAGCCACCATTAAGGATTTAGAAGGAAGGAATGAGAGGCTAGGAAACTCAAATAGGCAGCCCGGTACTCTACCGAGCAACACTCAGCAGAACCCAAAGCCTCAATTCAATAACCAAGGGAAAAATAATCAAGGATCGGGACAGAAGTATACCCCTCCTAATGCTCGAAATGAGCAAGTGAATGCCATCACTACGAGGACAGGTAAGACTTATGACTCTGCAAACCCTTTACCTGATGACTCTATCCCACTTGTGCAGGTTAATGAAGAGGAAGAAACGGGTGATGAAGAAGTTGAGATGGAACCGAACCAAGCCGTACCGATACCGGCCGTTCCATCCAAACCCGCTGAGAAACCGACGGTGAAGCCTTATCAACCAAAGATTCCATTTCCTCAACGGTTGAGGAAAGAAAAAGTCAAGGAACATTTTAAGAAATTTGTTGATCTTATTCAGTCTGTTAATATAACTGTTCCTTTAGTTGATTTGCTTGCAGGTATGCCAAATTATGCGAAGTTCCTCAAGGAACTTGTCAGTGATAAGAAGAAGCTCGAAGAGGCTAAGACTGCAGTTATGAGTGCCGAATGCTCAGCCATCATTCAGAATCAGATTCCTCCCAAGTTGGAAGATCCAGGGAGTTTTCTAATTGCTTGTTCTTTTGGTGCTTATTTGTGTGAGGCATTGGCCGATCTTGGGGCTAGTATCAATTTGATGCCTTATTCTGTGTATAGGAAGTTGTCCTTAGGAGAGTTGACCCCTACCGCATGAGCATTAGGCTCGCGGATCGTTCTTTCCAATATCCCATGGGGATAGCGGAAAATTTGCAAATTAAAGTAGGGCATATGATATTTCCGGTTGATTTTGTTATCCTTGAGATGGAGGCGGACGCCAAAGTCCCCCTCATTCTTGGCCGACCATTTCTGATGACCGCAGATGCTATCATCCGGGTTAAGGCTAAGGAAATTTCCCTAGGGGTCGGTGATGACCGAGTTGTTTTTAATGTTGATAGAGCACTAAAGCATCCTTACTCTTGTGATGAAACTTGTTTCATGTTAGATGTGATTGAAGAAGCAGATGCTTTGGAGAAAGAGCTCATGGATTTCTTGGACATGGAAGAAGGTGAAGCATTGCCAGCTTGCAGTGAAGAAGAGCAAGAGTTGGTTGGAGATATGATGCAAGAGATTATGGCATTAAGTGTTGATGAAACTCCACCGGAAGACGAGACCTATGAAGAGATCACGGGTAGTGATAACACACGGGTGCTAACCTCGGTAGAGAACCCTCCTACCGACTTGGAGCTCAAGCCACTTCCGGACCATCTTGAGTATGCATATTTGGAAGATGTGGAAGAAGACCCATGGTATGCAGACATCGCTAACTATTTATGTGCAGGTGTTCTTCCTAAGGAAATGTCTTATCAATAGAAAAAGAAATTCTTTTCTGAGATTAAGCATTATTTCTGGGAAGAACCATATTTGTTTCGAATGTGTGCAGATGGCTTGATCAGGAGATGTGTGGCCGGTGCAGAAACCCGGAAGATTTTGGATGCATGCCACTATGGACCAACCGGTGGTCATTATGGACCATCTGTAACCGGTAAGAAGGTTTTTGATGCAGGATTTTATTGGCCTTCAATCTTCAAGGAAGCTCAAACATTAGTGGAGACGTGTGAAGTCTGTCAACGTCAAGGTAACATTTCAAAGAAGGATGAGATGCCACAGAACTTCATTCAGGTTTGTGAGGTATTTGATGTTTGGGGAATTGATTTTATGGGACCCTTTCCGCCTTCAAATAAGTGTCTTTACATTTTAGTGGTGGTTGATTATGTTTCGAAATGGGCCGAGGCTAAGGCCTTGCCAACTAATGATGCAAGGGTTGTCATTGAATTCTTAAAGCAATTGTTTTGTCGTTTTAGTTGTCCTAAGGCCTTAATCAGTGATCGTGGAACTCATTTCGCGAATCACCAACTTGCTAAGGTGTTAAAGAGGTATGGTGTTCATCATCGTTTCTCTACTTCTTATCACCCGCAAACGAGTGGCCAAGTAGAAAATACTAATAGGGCTTTAAAACGAATCTTAGAGAAAACCATAGGTGATAATCCTAAAAATTGGTCTAAGAAGTTGGATGATGCATTATGGGCTTTTAGAACCGCATTTAAGACTCCAATTGGGACTACACCTTATAAGTTGCTTTATGGGAAGACATGTCATTTGCCTTTAGAAATAGAGCATAAAGCTTATTGGGCTCTTAGGAATTGCAATATGGACTTAGTTGAAAGTAGTGAATTGAGAATGTTGCAATTGCATGAGTTAGATGAGTTGAGGTTGAATGCTTATGAGAATTCTATACTCTACAAAGAGAGGACTAAGGTTTGGCATGATCGTAGGATTAGAGAGAAGGATTTTAAAGCCGGTGATAAAGTTTTGTTATTCCTTTCCAAGTATAAGTTCAAGCAACCCAAGTTGACTTCTAGGTGGACCGGCCCTTTTATGATCAAACATGTCTATCCGTCTGGTTATGTTGAATTGTTTAAATCGGATGGAGCTACTTTTATTATTAATGGTCACAGGTTGAAGCTTTATCATGAAGAAGAGGAAAATGTGGGAGTCGTCGTTGACGAGCTTCCATTTTTCGAAAGGAATCAATGAAGAAAGGTCTGTTAGTCGAGCTAAAGACTCGTAAATAAATTAAGCGCTTCGCGGGAGGCAACCCGTGTTTCTTGTTTTCATTATTGTTTATTTGTCATTGGTAATGTGTTTTAATAAGAATTGCAGGTAGGAGCCGCTCTCATGCCTTCCGGTAAGTCGTTTTCAAGGAAGAAAACAAAGGTAAGTGTGTGTGGGGGGGGCATTGCGCCGCAACTCTAGTTGCGCCGCAACTGCCTAGTTGCGCCGCAACTGTCTGTTGCGCCGCAACTGTCCTAGTTGCGCCGCAACCTATCCTTCTGTTTTTCAGTTGCGCCGCAACTGTTGTTGCGCCGCAACTGTCCTAGTTGCGCCGCAACTGTCCTAGTTGCGCCGCAACTGTTGTTGCGCCGCGACTGTCCTAGTTGCGCCGCAACCTATCCTTCTGTTTTTCAGTTGCGCCGTAGGTTGTTGTTGCGCCGCAACGTGTCATGTTTCAGAAAGAAAAAAAAATATTTAAGTTCAAAAATAGGGTGTTGCGCCGCAACCCGGGTCAAAATTTCATTCAATAAGGGGATCGGGGGTTTCATTCTTCTCTCACATACACATCAATTATTGAGATCCTACTTTTTCCTCTCAACTTTCCAACCGATCCACTATCAATTTTCTTCCAAATTCCCTTTAATTTTCAATTTTAATCTTTCTCTTTAATCATCACAATGACAAGAACAGGAAAGGTATGTGATTCTTTAACCTCTCTTGTTGATTTTAATTAGTTAAGTTTATAATGTTCTTGCATACATTCGAATTTATATAGATCTTATGCTTAATTTGCTTCTTAAGTTCGAATTTGTGAGGGATTTGCAAGAACAATGAGGGGTTGGTTGTTTTGATTGAAGGATTGATGATTTGTTTTGTGGATTGTGTTATTCAAGTTAACTTAGGGTAAATTAAAGCTTGTTTTTCTTAATTAAATGCTGAACCCTAAGAATTAAGTTGTTATCTAGTTTGTGGAATTATTTTTGTTAACCCCTGCTGCTGCTCGATCTGCCCAGAAAAACACAGGCGTTGCGCCGCAACTGCAAAACAGACAGTTAGGTTGCGCCGCAACTGTCCTAGTTGCGCCGCAACTCAACCTTTTCCAGACCTGTGTCATTTATGCTTATATATATATATATGCTTATATGTCGGGTTTCCATGTTTTAATTGTTTCTTGTATGTGTAGGAACCCGCTTCATCTAGCCGTGCAGGACGAGGCAAGGCAAGAGCCTCGTCGGCTGCTGCACCTATTGAGAGTGGTCTTACTCCCGAGGCCACTGCTATGGGAATTCCTACCCACCCGTGGTTACGATTCCCTAGAGCTCCTCCCGAGAAAAAGGTTGAATATACCAACAGGTTGGCATCTATTTATCAGAAAGACATAGTTGAACCTCGGTATATGGAATCGAGTATGTTGGATACGTTAAATGCTCGTGGGGGCATTAGTAGGTATATGCATCTGATGGGTAGTTCGAATGATATGGATGGTAATCCCGTAGCTAAGGAATTTAGTTTATGGTTTGATATATTTTGGAATCGGGAGGTAGTGTGTAATGAGTGGTGTTTAGAAGTTTATTCGACTATTTTGGTTGAGAACATCGAGAAAGTGAAGGATGTGTTTGCTGAGCCGGTTATATTCTTTCGTTGTGGGGGTGTTAATAGAACCCTCACTATTGCTGAGTTTGGGTTGTGCACGGGGATGTATACCCAAGAGACGTTGGATGATCCTGCTTTCGAGCGTCTTTTAGCCATTTCTGTTAGGGCTACTTCTGGTTTTACTAGGGAAGCAGGAGATTTTAGAGATTACTATAACCGGGTGTCTGGGGGTCGCGCTTGGAAAGCGGCTTGTGGGGCGAATACACTCCAATCGCCTATTTTGCGCTTGTTCCACAAGATGTTAGTCCATTCTTTTGTCCAAAGGACTAATCACGGAGATGTTGGAATTTCGTCTGCCCAAGACACATATTATATTGACGTGGCTAGTACGTGATGATCCAAGTCGGGTCATACCCAATAACAAGCTAGACAAACACTTATGATTTTATTTATAAGATATGATCTTTAAATAAATATCAATACTTGAAACATTTAGAAAGTGGTTTTCTAAATAATTGCACTTGAGATATGTAAATAAATTATATGGATGATTTATTTTGAGAGAGATGTCAATATGTTTATTTGGCGAAAAGAGTTCCCACTGCGGCGCAGTGGGAGCGTGTCAAACCCACTGCGGCGCAGTGGGGGTTTTTGCACCGAAGGTCAGGGAGTTCCCACTGCGGCGCAGTGGGAGTGTATCAGACCCACTGCGGCGCAGTGGGTTAATGCCCATGTGATGGACTAAGGGGCCAGCCCCCCCCCTGCCCATGTGGTGATACATGCATTATGACACTTGTTGTCTTGCATGTTACACAAGACATAAGGCACATGGACTTGGAGTGTGAATATACACAATACACACATAGAGTGCATCACCACAACTAACATAGTTTTTGTAAGACAAAAAATCTCTCTCAACTTTCTCAAGAACAAAAGTCTTCTTCTTATTTTGGTTCTTGGTAAAATCGGCCAAAGGGAAAAAGGAAGAAAGGGGTTTCAAGTTTAATTCCTAGCACATTTAGGGTGTTTGTTGGAAGCTTGGGGTATACAAGCTTGAGGTTCTTCTAGGTTGAAGACTTGCCACTTCAAGATCATCATCTCCTTCATATCAACCTTCTCATTAGCTTGAAAGAAGGTAGTCTTCTAAACACCCTATGGTTGTTGTTTTGTATGTATGTTATTCATATACATGGATCCTTATTGTTTGGGTTTTATTTTATAAGTTAAACCTTGAATTTAACTATACCAACATATTGAAATGGTTCAATTTTCCGCTGCGTTTTAATATTATAAGGATAATATTACTTTGATAAAAACCCAAAAATCCCAACACAAGCTATATATGGAGGATTTGTGGTTGTTGAGGTTGTTTGATGAGGGTGACGTGAATAGGAAAGCATGTGCCCCCTATGTGTTGGCAAAACATATGGGGACCAAAGGAGTTCGTGATAGGGGGTTAGTCTGCGGTCATTTCATTTCCAAGATGGTGAAGTATTTTGAGGGTGCTAATAATGCAGTCGCTTTGAACTGCAAACCTATGAAGCCATTCACTTGGAATGATTTGAAGAGGTGGAAATTGATTAAGCCTCTAGCTCATAAGAATGATATTCCTGAGTTGATTGATTTTGGTGGTGCTGACTCTGATGATGAGGAGGAGGCAGAGGCAGATGATGATGATGCTGAGATGGCTGATGCACCAGAGCAGCCGCTAGAGCCGCACGACGTACTAAGCGTCGTGCCACCACTACACCTACTGAGGGACCATCTTCTTCTTCTGCCTCCCCTTCAGGTCCATGGGATTTTTCTTCCTTGGGGACTTTGGTTAGTAACATGTGGGAGTCTCAGCAGAACTTTCAGCAGTCCCATGAGCAGTTTCAGTCGAGGGTGGACAGTGATTTTAGGTGGATGGGCTCAGGTATGGGTCGTATGATGCATGATCAACATAGATATCAGCCCATGTGGGAGGCCCAGTATAGGGGTGAGCAGTTTCATCCACCTCAGCCGATTCCAGACTACAGCCCTCCCAGTATATTCATTCCAGAGCACAGAGCCGGAGGTAGATTCTTCTATCCACCAGAGCGCCAGTATGAGGTGGCTCCTTCCCATGATCTTGGAGGGACGGGGCCCGATAACCCTGTTAGCTTTGGATCTTTTGCAGGTACGCAGGCTGGTGCAGATGCTGGAGGATCAGGTTCGGCAGAACCATCGTTTGCTGAGCAGGTGGTTGGATCGATTTTTGGTACAGGACCTATGCCTGGTTACCCTCACCCTCCTCAGTGATTTATGATGGGATGATGCTGCTGCCGTCTGTTGGTGATGATGGCTTGTACTTTTATTTGTTTGAACAATTTTATTTCCGTACTTTTATTTATTTCCATTTGTTTGGTTTGTAATCACCCTTAAGGGTGATAGAACATCGTATTTTACTTTTCCATTTCCGTTTGAATAATTAGGGATAGGATTAATGCATGGTTTATTTGATTATGTTGCTCGTTAATGGTGTGTTCATGTTGATAGCAAGTTGAATGTCATGTGCATATGCTGGCAGTAAGTTCAGCGACATATTTTGTTGGCATCATATTCAGGCATGGAACATACATCATACCCGGCAAGTTTTTCTTGTTCTTGATTTTGTTTTTGTTTACTTTCCCCTATTTCCCTTGGTTTGCCTTAGTTCATTGGACATTGAGGGCATTGTCCAACTCAAGTGTGGGGGGGTGGTAAATAGGAAAAAGTCAGGTATTTTTGAGGAATTTTGAACTTTTGCATGCTTGTCCTTGTAGTTAATTGCTTTTGTCACTTAATTATAGAACTTAATAAGCAATTTGACTACACCTTGGTACAAAATTTTAATTTGTGGAATGTGTTTTGACTGATTAATTTGGCAATCCCTTCTGGATTAATAATATGACTAGCACGCTCAAAGCACCAAAACACCCAAATTGTGAGATTATTGATTCATTGCTAGTTATGATAGGTGTTACGGTTTTGGAATTATTAGCCTTGTTAATTTGTCCCTCTCGTAGGCTTTTGGATTTATCCAGGAGTAAGGGTTCTATTTAGAGCTCTGAACTATGATGTGCAAGTTTGAGGTTGGTTTTTCCATTTCCGGATTATTTCATTTGCTATGAGTGTGCCGGTGATTGCGTTGATTCTAGAACTTGTCCTGGTTGATCGTTCCGTGTTATTTATCAGAAGAGGCAAATTTAGGATAAAACTTTTGTTCTTTGTATATTCACCCCTTGTTTCGTAAAAATTTGTTATGTGCATGTTTTGTTAATGTGCTTAGTAGCTAACTACACTGGTTAGTGAACCACCTGTTAAACCCTTATGTTGCACTCACTTTTAGTGCAAGAAACAATAGAAAACCGTAGTCTAGGTCAAACCGCCTAATTTCTACGACCACGCATGGGCCACCATTCTGTAACACCCCAAGCCGAGGCTCGAAATATCACGGAAATCATATAGCACAAGGTGGGATTAATGTAGAACATGAACTAAATGCAAATAAAGGATTCAGTGAATCCATACATAAGATAATCAAGTACAAATGTATAAGGGAAACAATTAACCATAAAGGTTTACAAAACAACATCAAAATATGACTAACAATCCTAAGCATGATGCAAAAGTAGGCAAATGAATCCTTGATCCATATAAGTCCAAAGCCCGAGTTCACAGCAAGCAAACAATCAAACTCCACGCCCTGGATTAACCTGATTACCTGAAAAGTATACTAAGCATAGTCAACACAAGGTTGGTGAGTCCGTAGTAATGGTCCACAATGAACCATCGTCAATAATCATAATGCACGAATAGAGGCAAAGTTTAACTTACAGTAAGCCTCTCAGCAACACAATATCATCAACAACAAGATTACACAGATATAAGTAAATGTGTAATAAATGCACAAATGATGTAAATATCAATGTAAGTGCTGAATGCATAAATAAGCCAACATGCCTATCTTATGCGTGAACTCAAGTCACCTATGCAACGATACCCGCCTGCCATCACAATGAACAAGGCTGTATCTCAAAAACATCGAGATATATATGTCTATATACTCGGGATCATGAACTCAACATCCATCAGATAAGTGTATACATCTATACACTTGGATGTATGCAATCCTCAACCGAGGGATTATCAACAATATGCATGCTTACAATCAATCGAAAATGCATCAATCATAACTCAACAATCACAATACGATGAACATGAACCAACAATCAATATTCGACAAACATGAGCCAACAATCAATATCAACACCAATTCTATACGTACATACACTTAAGAGGATTCTACTTTCTTCGAGTCCCAGATGCTTATATATAGGGTCACCCGCAGCCTTCCCACCACATCTAAAACCCATTGAAGGCATAACCGACTTCATGATGTAACACCCCGACTAAGGCGGAAAACTCGGGATGTAAGATAAAGCACACGCGCACATGGATGTTACATAGGAAAGCTAAATGAGTGCATAAATTGAACATAAACCGTCAAATACATAGTGCAACACATAACATCAAAGCATTTGAACGAATTTTTAAGATAAGTTCCCACGCAGGGGAAACGGTTAGGCCTAATGCCAGCAAACACAACGAAAGCATGCAAAACTCCAAATTCTAAGCCTGAAGTCTGCTACATGGCCCATGCTACCATCCCTAGCCACGATTTGCTTGATTACCTGAAAGGAATACTTAAAAGTGTCAACACAAAGGTTGGTGAGTTCGTAGGTTTGAAATCAAGAGTAGTTTACTTGAATAACCATAAGAAGCATTTGTTCATTTCCAATCAGTGAGTTATATGCCGTTAGATATGAGTACACAAAATAATGTAGCATTCGTTTGGCTATAGACATACTTACGATGCATGGATATGGGAGTGTATATATATTCGTGCACTTATGGTACCTGGCAAGTATGTATAAGCGAGCACACACAATCCTCAACAGGACCGGCTAATAAGTATAAGCGAGCACACACAATCCTCAACAGGACCGGCTAATAAGTATAAGCGAGCACACACAATCCTCAACAGGACCGGCTAATAAGTATATAAGTAGTCAGATAGCCATACAGTTGTGAAAAGCAGTTACGACATATATATATATAAAAGCGTATGTAGTATTCCTTTCACCCCAAAATGTAAATAATAGAAAAGGGGCTACGAAAACTCACAGTGATCCGATATAGAGTAGTTTACAAGCACAGAGAATAAGTACAGATATATGTAGGTTATATCTATTTAAATCCGAGTACGTCTTGATGAGGGCCTAGCACAAGTCAATTGATTATAAGCAAACATAAATTAGTTATCGTACTTGAGTAATCACTGAATACCCTTGATGAACTGATGATTTGGTCCCAGACGAACTTTAAATGATTGGACTCGAAAAGTGTTTAATTGAGTTGAGCATGTCTTTAGTAACAAACTTTAGTAGTTAAGTTAGAACATGTCTTAATTGTACATAATTAGGGTTTACACTTAGCACATTGTTTAGGATCGATTCATGAGCTAATCTTGTTGTAAATAAGTAGCCCTCAATGTGTTTTAAATTCGAATGGTAAAGTGTTTATGAGCTTGATTTGTGTTAAATGCCCTAGCGTAGTATGTTATAAAACAATTTTGAGTAGCCTTTTAGGTTTGCACAAGTCGTCTCAAAGTTTTGTAATTTAGATCGTCCCAGCTTAGCAATTCTTATCAAAAGAGATCGTTTTATAGTTGTCAATAGAGACCGTTTCACTAGATGTGCTTCAAGATCGTCCTAGCCACAGCCAAAAGAGATCGTTTTATAGTTTTGTCAAAAGAGACCGTTTCACTAGATGTGCTTCAAGATCGTCCTAGCCACAGCCAAAAGAGATCGTTTTATAGTTTTGTCAAAAGAGACCGTTTCACTAGTTGTGCTTCAAGATCGTCCTAGCCACAGCCAAAAGAGATCGTTTTATAGTTTGTCAAAAGAGACCGTTTTAAGGTTCAAACATGATAAAAGCGCTCATATCTAAAGTGACAACAACACAAAATATTATTACCGTTAACAACATTAATTAGTCCAGAAACTCACATGGTTGCATATGCGCAAAAGCAATTCTCAATTCCCACCAACCCTGAACCTGTGAGTAGACGAAATGGGGAGTGGGATTGCATCTATGGATCTAAAGATCCTAGGATATCGGTTAATTTGTGTGTATGGATCAGAGATATCTTTTAGGTTCCAAGCTCCCCACTAAAACTCAACTTCTTGTGGTAGTCTCACCCTTCCTGCATACACATACTGCATTTCTTCTGTCCATGTCTGTAAAATTTCAAAAATATTACTAAAAGCTGACAACCTCACACCTGATATTTGTTGTTAGATGATAATGAAAATGATGGAACTACCTGATGACGGAAAGCAATCCTCATTCGGGGTACGTTTGTTTTTTGTATATCATTTCCTTCGGGTCCTCGCTTGTAATACTTGTTTCCAAGCCAATGTGCCTGCATAGATCACAATGCCAATCAGCTGTCATCCCCTCCTTAACATACAGGTTTTAAACTCGACAATTGTGTGTGGCTTACCTTGGCTGCATGTGAGAATCCAGATTGGTAAACTGAGTTTCTTGCTATCTCACAAAGGTCACATGAACTTAGCTTCCAAACCTGAAAGCCACGATTATGTTAGGCAATAAACGATAAGACAACACTGATTAGTGGTTACAACTTACAACACAGAACAGGGGAATCAGACCTTGGCTGCAACACCATATTCTTCCACTAATGGTTCTTTTGTTAGATGAATTTGCAGTGGATCGTCAGTCGACAGTGAAACATTCATGCCACGTTGAAAAAACATGGGAAATGGGTTGCGATGGTAGTCAAGAAATAGGGAATTGTTGCTCAGTGGAGACATAGCCAATCCGATCTGCAAAAGTTAATATCTATTAATAACTACCAAGACGTGATTAATTAGCCGCATCAGCCCTCATAAGCCATGTTAGTAAGTCAATGGCTAACCTGAGCAAGATAGTACAAATATTGCAATACTGGAGATTTCCGCAAATTAATCCCATGTGAAATATTATGGCACAGAAGGAATCCAGCATCCAAATGGTCAATATCACCTGCCTGCAAATAATTGACGTAAAATGAAGTCAGCACCGTTAAAGAACGCAAAAGCTAAACATAAGAAATGGAAGTGAGTTAAGAACCTCTCCACAATGAGGACGCATTCTAATAGTTGGCAGTCCTTTCGACTCACGAAGCTGAGAAAAGGAACACGAGCTTAACTTAGAAAACTAAAAAACTAAGATACAAACTCTGAAAGTAAGAAGGAAAAATACTAACCTTGTTAAGGGTATAGAGATTTGCATAGCAATAGTATGCATAATAAGAGTATGAAGGATTAAAATCGTTTGTCCATTCAGCTGGCGTTGGCATATGCTTAGTGGGCCGCCTTTCGGGCTTGCTTTCATCGTCCACAAGATCAAGCCCAACAACCTGTTAGAAAGAAATATTAATTACATCGAACCTAATATTATGGGTAATCAATAATGTTGTTCGCAAATTTATATAATTTACCTGCATCAAGAAAATGTGCAGTTGAGGGTGAGATTTTGGGTCAACAGAGACTTCAAAAAGTGGAATGAACACATTGTCCAAGATATTCTGGAAGGATGTCACCGTTCCCATACTCTTGTAGATGTTATATAGCCGCGGAAGCTGAAAATTGACCCACACAATCTTTTAGCGATAAAGATAAGCTTTTACAAAGAAATTGGGAATGCATGTGTATAGTGATACATACTTGGATTAGCCACACTGCATTTTCACTGTAAATTGAATTGTTGATGAACCAACTCGCCAACTGATCCCATTCACTTTGCTTCCTTCCGTATATAGACACCCTATACTCTGCCACCTGGAAGGAAAAGAGCATTGGTGTCTTAAAGATGGGGAAAACTTTTCATTGCTATGCTTAAGTTCCACGTCATAATATATTTGGAAATTACAAAAATAATGCATGGTAAGAATTTATGAAGTTGTGAATGTACACAAATAGAGATAATATCAATGTTTAGGTAATCGCACCTGGTATTTGCTTGCATCCAGATCTGATAGAACTTGTTTCGTCAATTCTCCCAAGAAACGGCCTGAGATCACAAGAATATTATGTCCATTTCTAACTCAAAGTTCTCAAACAAATATATTTCCTAACATGGATGAGTAAACAAAAAATTTTATATATTTTACAGCAGGCAGACCTTGAATCAGATTGTCTTGCTTTAAAAAGATTTCTCTAAGTCTACTTTGTCCACAGGGATTGTACTTGAGATTGAACTTATCAAACCGGTGAAATGTGCTCTTATCCGCATGAACATCCAACAAGTCAACATTAAGGTCATACCTGAGTCAGCTTTTAGTTATCAGAGAGACAGTATTTGAGGTAATATAGAACTGAAAATTAAAGATACACAGTAAAATACCAACCCCGTTAAGTCCAAACTCTCAAAAACTTCTTTCAATGTAAGATATTGTCCATCACGAAATATCACAACCTGCAAATAAAATTTGAATACAACTTTGTAACTATAAAACAACTAGAAGATGAAAAATGAGTCAAAAATTTTTTCCTAAAGATGTGACTATGAGGAAGACCACACATGGATAAATCAAGAGAGAAGATCAGAAGAGAGAGAATACATAGCACATGCGAGAAACATTAAATGCCTAAGCACATTTAGTGGATACATATGACAAACATACATTACCTCATCAGGTTCTTTCCTTAATTTAGACTTAATGAACCGCAGAAGGTGTTTTTGGTTCATGCAAGCAGAATGATGAACATGGGTGTCGACTTTTCTAATATTGTAGAAGTCCCGATGAGGCGCACCTTTTTGAGCTAGAAACTCACTATCTGCATTTACCAACAGATGAAGACGGAATTTCTGCATGGTATTCAGTATGAGGACACAATTATAAAGTCAAATGAATAGACAGAATTAAATTTCTAAAGAAAATAAGAAACATCACCTCTTCAAGGAATCTTAGTCGATGATAACACGCAGAACGGACATTTCCAACGGATATTACTTTCAGAACGTGATGCATGTCAGTGAAGAAAGTGGTCGCACTTGCAACAGGGAAGAGTTCAACAGAATCTTAAAAAAGGAAGATAAAAATAATCAGCCTAGGCATCCATTTTTACAAAATTTGACAAGAATGATCAAGTCTTCTTTGTTGGGCTTACCATTTTCAGTTGCATAAACATGCACAACTCCATCTTCCATCCTGAAGTGGTGCTGCTTAAATATTTAGAGAAAAAAGGTTATAAATTTATTTTTAGTAGAGACGTTAAACAGTTGACTAGAAGAGATAAAGTCCAGTTTACTTTAGTTGCTTCCACTGGTACAAATCGAAATGGATCACTTTTAATCACAGACAATTGAGACTCTCCAGCATGTTCTTGTGCCCATGGAACATTTTTTTCCCTGAAAACGTATTTTTCCCGCAAGTCTAGGCATTCACGTAGCATTTTCCTCACTTCTTCCTCTTCATGATTCAATGACTCTGAATGCGAAACAATAAAGATCATGAAACTGAAAAATCTTAAAGATAGAGAGTCAAGAAAGTCAGAAGCGTGAAGTAGGATGTTGAAACTACCTTTCATCATAGTTGTTTGCGGGATATCATTGACTGGGATGTTAGATGAAAGAAGCTCCACTTTCCCACTGACATGATCCACAGTCGAATCAGTTTCTTTTGCAACTTTATTATGTAAATTAGCTTGATGAATGTTTGCATTCTCAGCTTGTGGCAAAAGCAAAGACATATTCTGAATGCCCGAGAATATTTCCTGAAATAAAACAAGTGGTGCCTAGATAGTAAAAAAGTGTTTTTTAAAAATAACAGCAGAAACATTACAAGATCAAAGCAGCAAGTACAGCATGAATGCCGGTAACTAAAAATATTGCAATATGAAAAAAATCAAGCCAATTAAAATTACATGGGCAGAAGTGCTAATGCTCTCATCAAAATACTGAGTGTCATCCCCAACAGCAGTCTCAGTTCCATCATCGTCGGAGTTTTCAGTACCATCATATGCATAGCTAGCTGGCGATCTTGGTGTGTGTATTCGACCATAAGAACCGACCCTAGGCTTAGAATTAGGTTGATGATCATGGTGATGTTCACCTGCACAACAAACATTAAAACTTGCTATAGTTTTTTGGAGCACATACAGCCCTGCACCCTTATCTTGTAGCAATAAGATCAAAACCAGGCACAACATATGACCATTGTTACAATTGTTACTCTAAGACAATCAATAACAATCCGGTCATGGGGGCCGTCTAACGCTGGCTCGGTGGTGGCTATTACCGGCCTCCGTGATGTTTAATATGTTTTTTCTATAAAATTTAATAATTATCCCCAACTTTCCTAACCGTTTTCGTTCGTCTAAAATAACCATCTACATTTCTATTTGTCACTTATAATGCTACCTACTAACTACTAACTCGCTGTTAAAGAAAAAAAAAAGTTATGATATCCATCTATCTTCAATTTATGAATCAATCCAGTAACTAGAAACACGACGAATGCTGTACTAAACATAACAAAACCTAATAAACAGTAATATCATCAAATCACAAACACAACAAAAAAAAAACACAAAAACAAACCTTGTGTCTGGTTCATTCTGAGAGGCGGCAAGTTATTATCTTGAAGCAACTTCTCCATAGAACCAAACGACGTCGTATTGGTATTGGTCTTAATAACTCTATCATTACTGGTATTAATCATCCATTCATGATTATTAGTATTAGTATTTCCTAATCCATAATTAGGCAAAGAACTTGAAATACCATACCCTCCACCACTTTTACTATTATTCATCATTACATAATCATCATCATTATCTTCAATATAATCTATATCATCATCATTATTATTATTATTATTATTATTATTATTATTATTTTCATCAACAAAATGAATATAATTAATATCATTTGTATCTTCATATTCAACAACATCATCATCATCAACGTCATCTTGTTGTTGGTTGGTGCGGGTACGGAGTTTAATAAGACGGTCGATAACTTGATCGACACTGCGTTTGTGAATGTAAAAAGCGGAGATTGCCATAACTGATGCTCCGAATAAAGTGGCTATTGCTAAATGAATTGCTCCTGGAAATGATGATGACGCATTTGATGATGAATCCATTTTTTATTTACTAATCTATTCTATTGATTTTGATTAATGAAAGTGAGTGTTTTTGATTATTGAGGGTTTTTCTTAATTTATTTCTAAGTGAAAGAAAGCAGGAGTGAAGAAGTGATGGATGATGAAAGTAAAGTATTTATATAGGGATAGTGATGTTTGGGGGATATATTATGGGCTTTTGTGTATATGCTTGGTTTGATCCTATGATATCACATGGACTTCTTTTTCTAGCCCAGGATCAATATGGGCTTTTCTGGATTGGTTTCTTATTATATACAATTAGTATGTTGGCCCATTTATTTAAATTTCCATCATCTCTTCTAAATTAATGTTCCAATATCTTCTTGTCATTTCTCCCCACACTGCCTTCCCCTTCTCCCCCTTTTTTTGAAAAAAAAAGCGAAGAGGTACCCTGAATAAATAATTGTTCCGACGGAACCTTCTCTTCTACCGTAGATGTAGATACACACCAGTGACTCCGCCATCTCTGCTCACTCTTGTTCAACGCTAAAGTCCTTTTTTCAAGGAAAGAACGAAGAGTGCATAACCGCATGGATAAGCTCACACTAACCCGTCAATTTAGGATCCAATTCGAGATTTTCCTTGAATAAAATGTCGCATAAGTTTATGATAGTCAACGATTTATTTTTGTTCGACGTATAACTATGTATAGCAACGACAACCTGATAAAATTAATTAAAGAAGGAAAATTGTGGTGACTAACATCCGACGTTAAAGTTTCCTGGATAG